>QJPP01000634.1:0-186865 GCA_003996215.1 Jaltomata sinuosa
AATATATATATATATATATATATAGAGAGAGAGAGAGAGAGAGAGTGAAATGGGAAAAAGAAATTAGATCCCTAATTTTTATTAAAATTATTGACCTCTTGAGGTCGGTAATGTCAAAAAATAAAAAATAAAAATTCATTTAATTAAAACCGACCTCTTGAGGTCAGTTTTATTAAAAATAATAAAAGTAATTAAATATTATCGACTTTTAAAGGTTGATTTTATCAAAAATAAAATAAAATAAAAATTATTTCATGAAAATCATTTAATTAAAATCAAAATAATTTTATTTTTTCAAACTATGTAGATTTTTTTAAAATTTAGTTTAAAGTATTTCAATAAACTCTTTACTTATAAGCCTTTAATAATTTAAAGACTTTAAGTAAAATAATTTAATTTTTATAATAATTTAAATTATTGTACAAAATAATTTAATTTTTAAAATTGACTTTAAGTCTTTCTTGTAAACAATTTTGAATATAGTTGCAATATATCAATATATTTAAAAGGTGTTTGATGTATAACCACATAAAAATAATTCGAGGAGTATATTATATTGTAATATCAACATACTTCATATACTCGAATAGATTATCGATTAATTAGCTTTTGAATACTACATCACTACACGAGACATATATTCAAGATGACAGACCATTAATATATAAGACTTGGTTCGTTACATTATTCCACGAGTATATTACCTCGTAATACAACATATTTCATACTCAAATGGATTATCAGTTAGCTTTTAATTACTACAACACTACAAGAGACATATATTAAAGACGGATCATTAATATATAGGACTTAATTAGTTTGTTACATTACACCACGAGTATATTACCTCATAATATCAACGTATTCAATATTCTCTGATGGATTATTGGTTAATGTCACAACTAACTACTCGGATCATGCGAGCATCTACTCTAATCCACCTAGATAGAAGAACATTTACCACCCATTAAAATAGGTATGCGAAAGTCAATAATAAGCCATATAAATTGGCTTTAAAAAAATCACGATCAGTTACAAAACCTTCAAAAATAATGAAAGTTTTAAATACAACTGAAACCTTCCAAAGTAACTAGTCTAAACAGGTACAAGAGCTACTAAGAGGGAGTACAAGTCAAGACAGCTTCTACTGTAGGAACAATAACAGAAGCTACTGGAGATCCTTACCGCGTCAAGCGTGAAACATCTATTGAATCCTGCAATTAGACTACACCCCAAAAAGGGTATAGCAAGTGCAATATCATACAAACAATACGTACTTGTAAGCATCGTCGATTGACCCGAATTAAATCACATAATATCACATGAATATCCATAAGAAAACATACAAATAGAGAGTCATTTAGCCATAGGTCTTTTATTAAACAATTCCTTAATACCTTGACATACTACCAATCTTATCATAAAAAGGAAAACCTTCCTCGTTATCAGTCGAACCTCATTACATGATTACCTGTGAATTCTACACATCCAACCCCCAAAGTTCCTTACCCTTGACATCCTGCCGACTCCGGCACTTATAGAATAACCAGCCTTGTTACACTAACTCAGACATACACTGACACCCTAGCATCTTTAGATTCACTTAAGTCTATAAGTCATAATACTCCAGAGGGTGACACCTCACACTCGTTAGTACTGCTACCAAACCAGCCCAGACATCATCTCAAGTCAATATACCACTCCAAGTAAGATTCTACGTCATCAATCCCGACTATTAATCATTAACTAACTCAACAATCATGACTCTGCAACAAAAACATACACATTATACCAACTGCACGAGTAATAGACAATATGAAATTATGTCATATCATGCAATTAACCCGGACCTCCCAAGAATCCCTAAGGCAATGACTATGGCAAATTTCAAGCATCTCGGTTTACATAACAAACCACCTTTAGAAATTAAGCACATAATCAAGTAAACAACTAAGCTCGGTTCACTCAAAGAACCAACACATATGAATATCGAGTAAATAGCTAAGCCCAATTTACTTAAGGAACCAATATATATGAATATCAATTAAACAACTAAGCTCGGTTCACTCAAGGAACCAACATATATGAATATCAAGTAAATAACTAAACCCGGTTCACTCAAGGAACCAACATATATGAATATCAAGTAAACACTTAAGCCCGGTTCACTCAAGGAACTGTCACGCTTTCTAAATACATGTACACACACGCTAAGGATCTTATGATTGCCCACTAACCATGACCTGCAGGGGATGAGCTCTTGTCCATGTACTATACCGACATGATACCCAAGCCAATTAATGAATCATAGATACTGTACCAGCGTGGTACCTGAGTCAACCAGGGAATAACATCAATCAATTCCGTAAATATATCCAAGTACTGGTATACCCCACATTAATAACACATATCACAACAATCACAACCATAATAACAATCATACTTGTACAATCAATAAGCTTTTATTATAACCTCATTATACGTGATTGATCCTTAGCATATCATTTATCAATTACTCCCCTTGGACATATGCAATAATAGACGACCACCCCACCACTTGGTCCACTCGAGTTAATTATTTCATGTGAACAACAATCATTCCTTACCACACCAATCACAAGTAGATATAATTCAATGGTTTATCCATTATAGCATGTCCGAAGATCAAGCCTCGACTAAATCAGTTAGCATATTAAACCATATTCTTTAGATTCAAATACTCAATTTAGGGGTGCACATTCAGCCCAATAGAGTCTAAACTTTAATTCAACAAACATAATTTCATTCACTGATCCCATCTTCCTTTATTTAAACCAAGATCGAGATTCTGCTATTATCTAGCAACCTCTTCATTTTAGTCATTCCTAAGTTCAAGACCCTATTCCATTAGCCAATTGTCCGAGGGTAAACAATAATAGTGTAAACACATAAATCCAGATTTGAATATCACCACATAACAGTAATTTTCTACCCCATCTAACTAGGTTTTCATACATTTTATTCACCCAAACACCATGTCCGAAGGCTTAAGCATGAAACCTCCCATCAATCTATGTTATGTTCATACTTTTTAACCTAGGTCTAAATTACTTAGTTAAACCTAGCCTACCTGGATGCCAAGCAGCTGCTACTGAGGTCTGAATGTGAACTTTGGTTCCATGAAGGTGAACTCTGGCATGAAATCATCATAAAATAAATGGATCTTACCCCATAAAGGCAGAATCCCTCCTCTCCATTTCTCCCAGACCAAGAGGAGGAGAAAATAGAATTATAAAACTCATTCTAGGGTTACTAGTCTCGTCATTCCGCTATAACGACCTACCGGCCGCTACCACAATGGTGCTATAGAAGAAAAATTCCCGCTATAGCAGGATGACGTCAGCCCGACCCAAAATTTCAAAATTCAAAATTTTTCATCGTGTCACCCCATATTAAATTAAAATTTTATTTTTCAAAAGTTCCCACAACCTGTGCCCATAATGAAATATTATTTTAATAACGACTGAACAGGTCATTACAATAAATGTCAATTTAGCCATCGTTCATCCTCGAATAATCACGATTAGGTAAGGAATGACACGAGCCTTAATGGAACCTTAACGCCCTTACCATGACACGTATTTACAAACTCGTGTGAGCCACCTACTTTTGCTTTCCCCTTGGTGTACTAAGGACTCAAACTAAAATTTACTACTACTCTACTTGGTCAAGGAATTTTTCTTCCTTCGAGACGTACGAGACTTTCTTAGAGCAACCCTTCCCCGAGCATCCAAGAAATCCAGGGCCTCGTCAATATACTGAAATGGAAGATTTCAAATAAAATAGGAAAATAATTTTCTGTGCCACGAGGGTCTGGATCCTACTATAGTGAAAATATTTTTGCTATAGCGGGAGGGGGCCGCTATAGCAAAAGCCAACAGTTTAAAGGGGTGAGAAATGGGTTTCTCGCCCATTTCTCTCTGTTTTACTCAAAAAACTCACTTTCCCTCCCCGATCACTTTGCTCCCGTCATTGGAAATAAGGTAATTATCGATAAACTTCACTCCCTTTACTTTATAACACGAAATTCTACTTGTTTTATGCTTAAAATCATCGAATAAAATAGGTTGTGGGTTTGTTTTTGAAATTCTGAAATTCGGGTAGGTTTGGACAAATCTTTGAAGCATGGTTGCTTCCATTACGTTTACAATGCTTCTATAACATTCTGGATGTAAGAATTACGGAGTTCATGACCAAAATGGGCTCAAAACTATATGTACTGTGAAGGGTTGTTATTATTTTGGTACTGATGAATTGGGCAGGTTTAAGGAGTTATCATGTCCAAATGTTTGCATAAACTAGTGTTAGGGTGCCTTGGAAATATTGATCTGAAGTTGAAATGTTAAAAATGAGAATTTTTATCGAGAGGTGCCATTGTTGCACCTCTGGAACTTCTGAAATGATGGAGGCCTCTATAACGGCCTTGTCCCGCTATAGCGATCTTGTTATAGCGAAAAACTTTCTGCTATAGCGAGATCAAGGTAGCGGGATACAGCTCACTGTAGCGGAAGGCTGCAGACAGTAGCCTCCCAAACAGGCCAAGGCATGGCCTTTTTCCAGAATTCAATTTCCTAACATTTTGTAAGTTTTAAATTAATCCTTTTTCAATGATTTTGTAGATTCAACATCCCAATGGCTGCAAACCAATAAAATGTTCCAACCCACGAGCGATTCCCCTACGATGCTAGTTAGGAGAGATTACTAGAATACCAAAGGACTGGGTTCTATTATGAGAGGGCCTTTTTTATGAGAGGGGTGGCAGAAAAGGCAAGTGCATTTTACAACTGACTCCAGGAGCTTGGCTGGGGTCCACTAGTAGAGGCTCTCCCTACCAGGGTCTCGAGATTTGTTAGGGAGTTCTATGCCATACTCCCGATCGTTCATTGAGACGATCCCATCCCTACTATCCGCATTAGAGGAGTGGATGTCCTTGTGGACGTTCGGATCATAAATGACGTATTAGGGGTGCCTCACATTTCAAATTCAGGGTGCGAAGACAAGACCTGGGATATGGATATGAATTGGCTGTGAGATACTCTAATTGAGGAGAAGTTCAGGGACCAGGTCTACTGGCCCACTACTGAGAGCATTACAAGCATGTATTTCTCAGCCGATGCTAAGAGGTGGTTGAACCTTGTGTCCTAGAGGATTCGTCCATCAGGTAACTTTATCGATGTGACCTATACTTGGGCTCTGGTAATGGCATATGCCATATAGAACATCCAGCTAAATATGGGGCCACAAATTATGTTGGAGAGAAGGGACTTTTATCGGGGTAGCAAGAAGGGCCCCTACCTTCCTGATCTGATATCTGCATTGTGCAGGCATGCTGAGGTGCCCGAGGAGGAGACCGATGCCAAGGTAGAGATGGACATCCCATTTCACCCCCTCGTGGTGAAAGTGATTTTGTCCAAGGAAAAGAACAAGAGGAAGGTCGACGAGGCTGAGAGCAGCCAGGCTGCAGAGGGAGCTGATGATGATGATGATGCTACCCCTCTCTCACAAATCCATCCCCCGATCTCTAGCAGTCACTTGGAGGGGGATTTGGTTGCAGTTAGGAGATGCATGGAGCACTCCCCTCCCGGTGCCGTAGCCCCACCTCCCCGTCCAGGACTATGCAGCACTCCGCAGAGGGGATAAAAAGAAGAGGAATAGGCACTCCTGAAACTGTATGCTCGAATGGATGTGGAAGACCATGAAGGTCATGTTTAAGTACACAGTCCCAAACCATGAGATTCCCCTGTTGGAACCAGAGGATATACGGGAGTTCTCCTTCCTGAGCGATTCATAGGAAGAGAGCCCCGCCTCAACAACCCATGATGGTGACAGGCATCCTTCTAGGGCCCTTTGTGCATCTCAGCCTTGCTCCCCCTTTTTATACATTACTGTGGTTTTGGGCTACCCCCGCTTGGGGCATTTCTAGACAATATTTTTCTCCTTCCTTTCCCTTTTATTTTTAACGCACATGGATGCTAGTTTTTATAATCTTTATAATATTTATATTTAATCCATGTTTTACCTTTTCATAGGTGATTTCTATAATTCATGCAGTAGTTCATAGCTCAACTGCGATTTAAAATAACCCATGAATGAAAAGCAAAATAAGGAAAAACAGGACAGAGATTTTGTCCTGCTCATCCTGCTATAGCGGCTTACACACTGCTACCACGATGCTGCTATAGTGGAAAAATTCCTACCATAGCGAGATCACCATAGCGGGTCAGTACCTCTATGGTGGCCCCAATGGCAACAGCCCAGAATTTACTAATTTCTGCAAAATTTCCTCATTTCCCATTCCATGTTACAATATTAACACATGAAATTGTATTATGGCCTTTAACATAACCCCAAGACCGAACCCAGCAATGCATAAACAAGAACTAGCTTCATTTTGTTTCAAAACCAGTGATGAATCACACCAAGATAACTCTTCATAACAACGATTCTCGCTATCATGCAACAATAGCCCCTTTTTCCCATGATCCTTAATTAAATCCTGTCTGTCCTGAAATTGGAGTTTCTCACAGTCGTAAGCCAGTTTTATCCCCTTACAATTTTACCAATGACAAGTCCATACTCAATATTTAGCACATAGTTTTCAGTTAACCACATAGCAAATAATTCCTTTAACCACCAACACACAACCAAGTTATGACTTTCTACTAACCATAAATTTCATAGTAATTCAAACAATCACAGTCTTATTATAAAAAGGGAAATTGTCACACCCTGAGGCTACCCCCTAGGCGTAACACGGGACCCTGGATCACAAGTGTCACAAGTTAACCCTTGGTCATAGCATACTCAGATGAATAGAAGAAAATATAGCAGAAGCATACTTAAAGAAGATAGGCACCATAACTAAATAGGAATAAGGTCTAAGCAATACCAAATCCAAATACGAAATACAAGTCTAGCTATGTCTGAAGCCTCTAAACTGTCATAAAGAGTTGATGGGACATGACCCCAGCTAACTCAGAAATCCAAAGATATAACGTGAAAGTAAGTAGCATAGCTATGGTCCTCGAATAATGAGGACTCACCAACAGAAGTCTGGATGACTGGCGATGACTAGCCACGAGCCTGAGGAATGGAGTCTGAATCTGCATCATCAAGAGGATGCAACACAAAATATGTGTCAGTACTATAGGATGTACTGAATATGTGAGATATGCATGAATAAGGTAAAAACGTACTTAAAATAGAATCAAAAT
Source organism: Jaltomata sinuosa (assembly GCA_003996215.1). Lineage (NCBI taxonomy): Eukaryota > Viridiplantae > Streptophyta > Magnoliopsida > Solanales > Solanaceae > Jaltomata > Jaltomata sinuosa. The sequence continues at coordinate 7,254 of QJPP01000634.1, forward strand.
TGGTTTCATGCATTGTAGAGAAATCATAAGTAAATATCTTAATTTCAACATAAACTGAGAAATAGAAAAGCATAAGACTTAAAGTATTCATACGGGAGTTTCTCTTAACCGACATAAACCATGATGAGCTACATGGAGTCCAATGTCATACATGGAGACCAATGAATTAATACTTTAAAACAAAACCCATAACTTTTTCCCAATTTGGGTAAGAACTCTAATTTCACAAATTTATAAATCAAAGTAAAACATGGAGTTTTGGGCATAAGGTAAAAGGAATCCCTCATTGAATACCCACATACCTTATTGAAGCTTGCTTGATCTAAGATGAAAAAAAATGGAGGCTTGAACCTGAAGCTTATTACATGATTACATGTGAATTCTACGCATCCAACCCCTAAGGTTTATTACCCTTGACATCCTGTCGACTCCGGAACTTATAGAATAACCATCCTTATTACACTAATTTAGACATACACTGACATCCTAGCATCTTTAGATTCACCTAAGTCCGTAAGCCATAACAATCCAGAGGGTGACACCTCACACTCATCGATCCCGCTACCAAACAAGTCCAGACATCATCTCAAGTCAATATACCACTCCAAGTAAGATTCTACGTCATCAATCCCGACTACTAATCATTAACTAAGTCAACAATCATGACTCTGCAACAACAAGCTACACATTATACCAACTGCACCAGTAATAGATAACATGGAATTGTGTCACATCGTGCAATTAACCCCGACCTCCCAAAGATCCCTAAAACAACAACAATGGTTAATTTCAGGCATCTCGGTTTACATAATGAACCACCCTTAGAAATTAAGCACATAGTCAAGTAAACAACTAAGCCCAAGTCACTCAAGGAACAAATACATATGAATATCGAGGAACCAGCTAAGCCTGATCACTCAAGGAACCAACATAAATGAATATCAAGTAAACAACTAAGCCTGATTCACTCAAGGAACCAACATATATGAAAATCAAGTAAACAGCTAAGCCTGGTTCACTCAAGAAACTAACATATATGAATATCAAGTAAACAGTTAAGCTCGATTCACTCAAGAAACTGAGACATATGAATATCAAGGAAACAGCTAAGCCCAATTCACTCAAGGAACCAACATATATGAATATCAAGTAAACAGCTAAGCTCGGTTTACTCAAAGAACCAACATATATGAATATCAAGTAAACAACTAAGCCTGATTCACTCAAGAAACTAACATATATGAATATCAAATAAACAACTAAGCTTGCTTCACTAAAGGAACTAACTATATATGAATATCAAGTAAATAGTTAAGTCTGGTTCACTCAAGGAACCAACATATATAAATATCAAGTAAACAACTAATCCCGATTTACTCAAGAAACCATCACACTTTCCAAATACCTATAAACACATGCTATGGTTTTTATGGTCGTCCACTAGCCATGACTTGCATGGGACGTGCTCTTGGCCATGTACTATATCGGCGTTGTACCCGAGCCAACCAATGAATCATAGATATTATACCAGTATGGTACCCAGGCCAACCAAGGAATAACATCAACCAATCTCGTGAAGATATTCAAGTACTTGTATATCCCACAATAATAACATATATCACAACAATCACAACCATAATGATAAATAACAATCATACTTGTACAGTCAACAAGCTTTTATTATAATCTCATTATACGTGATTGACCCTTAGGATACCATTTAACAATTACTCCCCTTAAACATGTATTGCAAAAATAGACAACCACCCCACCGCTTGGTCAACTCGAGTTAATCATTTCATGTGAACAACAATTATTTCTTACCACACCAATCACAAGTAGACATAATTCAATGGTTTATCCATTATAGCATGTCCAAAGACTAACCCCCGGCTAAATCAGTAAGCATATCAAGCCATATTCCTTAGATTTAAATACTCATTTTAGGTGTGCACATTTAGCCCAATGGAGTCTAAACTTTAATTCAATAATCATAATTTCATTCACTGATTCTGTCCCTCTTTATTTAAACCAAGACTGGGATTCTGATATTATCTAGCAACTTCTCTATTCTAGTCATTCCTAGGTTCAAGACCCTACCCCATTAACCAATTATCCGAGGGTGAACAACAACAGTGTAAACATATAAATTCAAGAATGCTTCTACTATCACCATATAATAGTAATTTCTCATCCCATTTAACTGGGTTTTCATACGTTTTATCCATCCAAACACCATGTTCAAAGGCTTAAGCATACAATCTCCCATCAATCTATGTTATATTCATGTTTTTTAACTCAGGTCTAAATTACTCAGTTAAACTTAGCCTACCTGGATGCCAAGCAGCTGCTACGAAGGCCTGAATGCAAACTTTGGCTCCATGAAGGTGAACCCTGGCATGAAATTAGTATAAAACCCATGGGTTTTACCTCATAAAGGCGGACTCCATTCTCTCCATTTCTTTCAGGCCAAGAGGTACCCTAGTAGAGTTTTTAGAGCAAGCCTCGTGCTTAATGCAACTGAAGAGGAGAAAATAGAATATAAAACTCGTTCTGAGGTTACTGGTCCCGTCATTCAGCTATAGCGTCCTGTCAGTCGCTACCGTGATGCTGCTATAGTGGAAAATTCTTGCTATAGCGGGATGACGTCAGTCTGACCCAATATTTTAAATTTTAAAATTTTTTACCGTGTCACCCCATATTTAATCGAAATTGTATTTTTCAAAAGTTCCCACAACCCATGCCCATAATGAAGTATTTTATTTTAATAACGATTGAACAGGTCGTTACAGTTAATTAGCTTTTGGATACTACATCACTACACGAGACATATATTCAAGGCGAATCATTAATATATAAGACCTGGTTCATTACATTACCCTACGAGTATATTACCTCATAATACAATGTATTTCATATACTCGGATGAAATATCGATTAGCTTTTGACTACTATAGCACTACATAAGACATATATTTAAGACAAACCATTAGTATATAGGGCTCAATTGGTTTGTTATATTACTCCATGAGCATATTATCTCATAATATTAACGTATTCAATATACTCAAATGGATTTGGTTAGCTTTTGAATACTGCATCACTACACGAGTCATACATTCAAAGTTGGACAGACCGTTGATAGAACTTTAGTTTGTTACATTACTCTAACCTCCTCATATCAATGTATTGCATACTCGGATTGATTACCGGTGTTCCTTTGTCTACTATATATATATATATATATATATATATATATATATATATATATATATCCCTACACGAGATATACATTCAAGGTTGACGACAGATCATTAATATAACTTAATTACTTTGTTTCATATTATTGATCCACAAGTGTATATGTTACCTCCTAATAATATCAACATATTCCATATTCTGATGCATTATCAGTTTGCCTTTGACTACTACATCACTACACGAGTACGTACTATATATATTACCTCCTAATATAAATATATTTTATACTCGGATGAATAATATCGAGATTTGAATTTGACTTCTACATCACTACACGAGATCACAAAGCCTATCCCACCCCCTTATCCCATTCCCGACCCTCTTAACCCAAAGCCTATCCCACCCCCTTACCCGTCTTAGCCTGATTCGAAATGACATGGCTTGGTATCGGGACATCTCGTCCCATTGGACAGTTTACTAGAGGTGATCAAAATTGATTAAGCTCGATAAGTAAAAACTGAATCGCTACCGATTACCCATTTTGGTACAATAGTAATAATTATTATTATTATTTTTTTAGAGTAAACTCATCGTTGGCAACAGTCGAATTCGACTTTGACCATTGATGCCAAACGCCCATATATTATTTTGTAGAAATGATCAGTTGGCCTTTTTATTTAAAAGATAACCCACCTCTTTATTACGTTTTTGCCTTTTAAAAAACTATAAAAAGTTTCCCCTTTTCTTCTTTTCTTTTCCACACAACTTTTTCTCTCAATTCTAATTCTCCCACTTCTCTCTCAAATTGCTATTAAGTATTTGCTCTCAATTATTTACCATATTATTTGATAGTAGCAACTAGGGAGTGCAAGTGTGGTATTGTGCAAGTCTTCAATGTATTATTAATTAATGAATTCGGACTTTACCGGTCTTTGAAGTTTCCTTTAAAAAAATATTGGTTTTATATTCTAAAAACTAAATTGAAATTCTATTTTTTTTAGTGTACTCTTTAAAGTATGAATTTTGATTTAGTGTTGATGGAAGAAGTAGAATCGCCTCTGAACGACGTTGGTGAAGGAGATTGAATAAGCAGATTCTAGGTTTTAGGATTGATTTTTAAAAAATTGTTATAAAATTCAAAATATAGCTATATTTAATAATTTTGTGAATATTCTTATATATCGTAAATACAATGTATATATTTTCTAAGCCAAATAATTTTTCCTAAGTATTCTTTATCCTCCTTCGAGTTCTTTGAAGGGCGTTGAAGTGGACTTTTGAGCCCACGAAACTATCATTGTAAAAGAATGAGGGGTCATGAAGAGTAGAAATTTTTTCCTCATAAAATTGCACGTTTTCCCCATTATTAATGGGTTGATCTTTAATAATTTTTGTCCGTTAAATACACTGGTCTTTAATTTTTATTCTTTAGCATATATTTAAACTTATGCCTAGTGGAGTATAAGTTATTTAGAAACTGAAATCGTGCTCAAGCACAACTTATGAAATATTATGATACAAAAATATAAATTGATACTTTATAAAAAAAATATTTATTACGAGAGAAAAATTAAAGACAAACATAAAATACGGACAAAAGTGCAAATGACCCGACTTTTTTCCCAACTAGTCAAGTTGCATGTATTAGTTGTGTGACTTTTCACCAATTGTCCGTGTTTGGTCCACTCACAATTTATATTATGATAAATCCCAACTTAATTTAAACATGCAAGGACTATTCTTCCCCATAGTGGAGAGAAAGACATCAGAAATAATTTGTACTTTATTTTTTCTTAAAACCAATATTTTGATACTACATTTTAGAAGCCGTAATCAATTGTTGATGTGCAGGGGTGCATGTATATGTTCATGATATGCATGCTTGTACATCTCAGATGCATGCATAATCTTATTTCAATCACAATTAAACAATTAATTGATGTTACACAAAGATCATACAAGGTTGTTAACATATTTTTATTAAAAAATGTTTCAGGTATACAATTGTTGTAATAAAAGAATGAAGTAATAAAGAATCATAAAATGCCATCTCTATGAAAGTCATACTAATTAATAGCAACAAATTACTGGATGATCTTGTCTTCTTTGTCTTCTAGGGACTAATGTAGTCAATCTTATGATAAGAGCATGCACAATTTTTAGCACCAATATCATCTGCAACACAAGGAGGTTCAACTCTACCACCTTCATACCATTGTTTTCTTTGTTGCACTAGTTCATTGATGAATTTGTCAAGCATTTCTCGAGTGATTCCCGGCATCACAATAACATGTGCCATATCTTTGACGCATGAAAGTTGCCAACGACGGACAAATTCATGGTCACGAGGCCTTTCAAGTACAACTATGATGCTAAGCTCATTTAGCATGACACTTATCCCTGCTTGTTGAAGACGGTCTTTTAAATATTTGGCATTATCGAGACATCTCTTAACATCTTTTTGTAGGCCAATTTGACCTTTAGCGCTCAAGCTATACCATAAGAAAATTGGAGTTAAACCGTTACGACTACCAGAAATAGTGGCGTCCACAGAAGCAATGTACTCCACATTTCTTGAGAGATTATTGATGTAGTTTTTTCTTGTTATTTGGACACCACAAGGCATTGGGCATCCCAAGAACTTGTGACCAGAAATTGTGACACTTCCAATTGGCTTCTTGAAACTGATCATCTGTTCAAATTACATAAAGAATAATTCATTAGAATATCGCTCTGCGAATTACTCAAGAGTTTTGTTAAAAGTAAAAAGTGAAACTCACATTGTTTATAAAGGGGACCATAAGACCACATAGTGCTGCATCACAATGGATGTAAAACATATCTTGTGAATAGCCACAATCTTTGAGTGTTTCAAGAATAATATCAAGGTCATCAATAGCTCCTTTGAAGGTAGTTCCTGTAGTTAAAAGAATCATTAAGGGAAAAGTACGTAAAAGAAAAAAAGAAAATGGATAGAGGTTGAGGTAAATATTTACCAATTGTCACATTTATAATTGCTGGTTTGTCCTTATTTTGAATCAACTTTGCTCTTAGATCTGAATAATCCATCTCCCCATTTACTGATGTGTTGATTGTTTCCGAATCCATTCGGTACATTCTTGCAGCTTTGAAGACAGAGTAGTGAGAGTCTTTTGACGCATATAATATTCCATCAGGAAGTAGCTCTCTCCTGCATAAATAATGTTAAGAAAAATTAATATCATCGAAACAATAAAAGTTATTACTATGTTATATACTCGTGTCATATATTATCAACTTACCCTATCAAAATACCATGGAGATTGCCTTCAGTACCACCATTGGTAACATAACCCCAATATTGGTCCTTTTCAATTTCCCATAGTTGTGCAAACCAATCCAAAACAGCCATTTCGAAGTCTTTTGAATGGAAATCGACAGTGTTCTGAATGAATGGATCACCACAATTATTTAGGTGAAATTGCAAAAGTGGTGCTAAAGTTGCATAGTGATCATAGCATATGTTCACTGGATAACCTAATAAGAATAAGAAAAGAGTTGATTTAATTTAGTCATCTCATTAAGTAGGTAATTGGTGGCAAAGAGTGAAGAGAATAATAATGAAAATTACCTAAATGAAAATTGACACGTTGGGTAAGTGTGTCTAAATAATTGACTATGATAGTGTCCAAGGAGGGACCATCATTACTCTTCAAGCCAGGCTCCATCACCTCAAGTTGCAAGTTCTTCCTTGGCCCTGCAGTTGGTGCTACCTTCTGTTTCTTGTTGTCCCCATTCGGAAACAAACTTCGCCGTGCTAAGCCTCTGGGCGTTATGGCCGATGGTTCAAAGTCCTGTATCATAATTCAATTTAAGATATAATTAAGTAAATAAAGTTATATTATGTCCAATGACATGAACTTTTAAATATAATTCAACAATTTTGATTCTCGCATCTAGCAATAATTCAATGAAGTCAAATGAGTAAGAAGAAGATAGTGATGGATAACATGAACATTACGTACCATTTCAAGTGCGAGGCTACCCATTCTCGTTAAGCACAAAGTAGTAAGTTTTTTGTTTGCTTAGAATAATGGAGAACCTATAAGTTTTTTGTTTGCTATGAATGGAAAACTAATTGCTGACTGATGAATTTTGTGTTCATATGTTTGTGGCTACTTATATAGGTCCAAAAGATGAAGGGTTTGTGCACCAACCCTAGCCCCTTTCCTTCTTTGTTCCCCCTCTTTTCCTGTTAGTTTCTTCAATTGTATCCCACTTGCTTTTTCTATATGTATAACTTTTCCCCTATGTGGTCTATCTTGACCCCATGTTAGAAAGTGACTGCTAAACTTACCAGCCAATACTATTCTATTATCAGTAATATTCAATGGGTTGGTGAGCTTAATGAGAAAGCCAAATCAAAATAAACATAATGCAAGGACCCAAGTTTGTAAACAATTCATTCTTTCTTAAGTAGCAGCCATTATCCAACTACAGCCACTAAAATGTTGATTTTCTATCTGCCAAAATGGTTTTTTGCTACGTAGAAAGCTGGATGGGGGTGGTAACAATGATTCAGGGTAGAATATGCATTTTAAAAACTCAAATTGAGATAAGATGAAGAGAATGTTTATTGTTTCAAATTGAAGGATGAATTTTGATTTTTAAAGTAAAGTTAAAAGACGAAATTGATTTTTACCCCATGGATAAAAACTAGTAGTAGCAAATGTCAATAATATAAAACCAAATCAAGTGGAATCTACTTCACTCTACGTACTATCACTAAATGTCAATAATATAAAAACAAAATAAGTTAACTAAAGATACGAGAAATGGTCAAATACACAAGTCAACCTTTGAATTGGTCTTTTTTAACTTTGTTCACAGCAATTATGATTTAAAGATGTTACTCATATAAACGTGTTACTGATATGTTGAATAATGAATACTTCTTTTATTTCTCTCCCAACTTTGGCATAGTTTAAGTAAGCAAAATTGGAATTTTTGAATTTTTTATTTGGGTTACGATCTAGCTTTCAGATTTAATTTTTCAAAATTTTAAATTTTAGATTTGAGAATTATATATGAAATTTTTATAGTGACCTTATATTTATCCAGACCAATTCGATACTAAACCATATGGAAAATGCCAAGTTCAAATAGCCAATTTTAAGACTCCTATTTAAGGCATAGCAAAAATTTATAAATTTTTGTAAGTCTAGTCATTTCAAAGTCAACTTTAAACTTATAAGACCAAAGTGGTAAAAATTAAGGTCTGAAGTTCAAACATACAAATTTGAAGTTATGTTTGTTAAAGCCGAACTCCAGACAATTTGAAAGTAATTAAGCAAACTTCAAAATTTTGGCTTGACAATCTTAAAATTCAAATTCGTATGTGTGACATTTGAACTATAAAAATTTAACATCAAACAAAAATGTGTATGCGTTTTTGTCTTCTTGAAGTGATGCGAAACTCTATCAATTTGCCACTACATTGTGGAGCCACATGCCCTCATCGTATTATGTACTTTCTAAAAGCTATTACAACACCATTCAAAGTTTTTTCAGGTTGTTCATTCTCAAATGTTGCAAAATAAGACTTATGCTCTGGGTGAAGAAATTGTTCGTACCATGTAAAACGAATTATTTTTTTATTCATGATGTACTAAACTTTGATTTGATTAATTTTTATTTATTTTTATTTAATTTGCAATAATTGATTAGAATGCCTTCTTTTTTTTTAAATGTCCGAAAAGGACTTCAAAATGGAGGTAGTTGAATTGAACTTAATTTGCAAGTGACTCGTGCGATAATACTGTTAATACTGAAAGATGTCTTCATTAAAAGAACTTGGATTTTTAATTTAACTAAACTAGAGCTCTAGTGGATTGAATTTTATAATTTTATTTTTTAAGAAAATAAATGTCACATGGGATAAGGTTTAATTAGCCTAAAAGTTTGATTATCAAAAGGTAAGTTTGATTTTGCCTTGAGTGGAGACAAGACTTTATTGTTGAAAATTAGGTTAACGATACCAAACAATATACGTAGTCGTTTAAGTAATATAGGAGGTTAGTCCAGTTATCGATCTTTCAGGGATTTGACGAATTAATTTGCTAAATTGAATTCGTATAGCAGCTATTCAGCGTAACAATTGATTGAGATAGTTTTAAGATTTACTATGCTACTTGTGATTGAATTTAACTTACTAGAGAGATTTAAAATACACTAAGATTTGTTTTAATGAAATTCAGATAAGAGAGATGATCCAGGGTCGTGGTCTTTTAACAATCTAGTTGAGATGTCAAACCGTACATTTAATTGGGTTCCTGAGTTACTAGTCGCCGGTTAATTTTAACCATGTTGAGTATTTTGCCAACAACTCTAGGTCTCCTCGACTATTCCTAACGTCTATATTCCTATGATCATCGATCGATAGTAAAGGGCATATGATTTCTCTTCCGTATCAACTGGGCAAGGCTAATGGGTATATTCCTATCCACGTTAGCGAATCGTTTCCCCTTTCCTATAGAGTTCATAACCAAGCCCTACTTTTCCTTATTGTGTACGTAGATTCCCTATTCCTAGTCCAATCTATGCACCATAGATAGTATTCGATAATTGGCCAAAGAATCAAATAATTACGATCAAGAAAAAATAAATAACTCAATAGATGGAAAACCAAAGGAAGTATACGATTATCAAACGTCAACCTTCATGTCCAACCATAACCCCAGATGCTAAGAAAGTTAGCTACTCATGGTTCTCTTTAGAAGAGAATCCATGAATTTCTATTATAATAATGAAAATAAAATCGAAGAAAATAATAGAAAACCTTGTTCTTGGAGTTGCCCTGGCATTTCTCTCCACAAAAATCAAGCTGACTCTAAAGAAACGTGAAAAGTCCTGTTTATAGAGTTTAGAGAGCCCTGGGCTTTTAAAATATGAATCCACGTCGGAGTAGGAAAACAGAGCTTCGCGCCACAAGGCCAAAGCGGGCATGTGGCGCCGCTGGTGTGCAGAACTTCAGATAGCTTCAAATTTTCGCGCCACTGGCTGCTTTTCTAGCAGTGGCGCAGGACTGCTTCAGGGAAACTTCAGACCGCTTCAAAAATCCGCGCCACTGAGCCAAAGCGGGTTGTGGCGCGGCCACTGATTAGGATTGTACTTGTTCTTTTGCACGTCGATCTTCTGTTGGTCCTTCTTAGCCATTTATTGCTCCTTTATTCTTGTTTTAAGCTCCAATTTTCTCAAAATAGTCCTACAACATCAAAGCCACCAACATAAGCGTATTTCACAATATTTAAGCTCAACTCGTTTTGATAAAGAGAGTAAATATGAGGCAAATAATCATGTAAAAGTGTAACTTCTAGCCTCACATCAACACCCCACACTTAAGCCTTTGCTCGCCCTCGAGTAAGATATATAACTATGGCCTGACCGCTACCCCAAACTACACCAATGAACATGTCTACTCAAGCTAAGGCTACACCAACCACCGATGACAAGTTTGTTATTCATCATGCTTCATTCATTCAAAAATTCAAAAATAACTACTTTAAGACTTCCTAGACTCAAGAACCGACTCTACAATAATAATAAACACCCATTAATCACTCAACAAAGAAATCAAGCATTTCACCTATCTTTCGTCAACCATGTGCCCTCACCACAAGAGAGTTACCCAAATCACTCGCAAGAATACAAATTATCGCACAAATGGGTATAAGAATAAAAATTTTGCTCACTCTCACAAAGAACTTCACATGTAGCATATGATGAACCATAGGTTTTCCCTTCGTGTATTGCTTCACTAATATAAGAACATCAAATCCAAGATCAAGTAGGACTTTCTGGGTTGTAATGTAGGCTAAGGGACGGGTAGGAATTATTTTGGCTAAATTAGTGACTATCTTCCCTAAGCGCTTTAATACATCACATTTTTTTTCTTCATTAAGTATCCTCCTCAATCAACCAATCCTTTTCTTCTACTCTTCTCATCCCTAGATTTTCTTTGTTTTTCCCATATCTTTAAGCACGTTTACACGCCACTAGTAAGGAGTTCTCAATTATCAAGCACTTTTTTTTTCTTTTCTACTTCTGCTATTTTTTCTACTCCCTACTAAAGCATATAATTTTTTTTTTGCACCCTTAGACTTCTCTACAAGCTTTCATCCTCACTATTTCTCCTTTTTCTTTATTTCTTACTCCTCTCAATTCTTTATTCTTTTTCAAAGCGATTAGGATTTTTGGATCAAATTCAAGGTCAATAGAAATAAAAGGATTTAGTTTTAGATGTGGCTATCAAAAGAATAGGCTAAAAGCTCAACGGGACTAACTAGGAACATCCATTGTGGGTAGGTAAAGCAAAGGAAAAAAATGGCTAATCGAAGAAATGCCTATATCACCTCCTAAATTTAACATTCTTCATTTCGTTTCACAAACATATCGAGCAAGTTCTATACATCAATATGAAACACAAAATATCACAAAAAATCCTCATACATGGCACATGTTCAACTCAAGACGGATCCATACCGACTCTCAATCAAGTAACCAATAAGAGTTTACATCTAATCTAACGACCATGTACGAGTCAAGCAAAAGAGCCTAGATATCTTAAAAAGAAGTCATTTAATTTTTCCACATAGCATGCCTTCAAGTTCAAAACCATTCTTGCATCACTCGACAATTTGTATTACTTAGCTAGAGAACCTAGCATTCAATTGTCCCCCAACGACTCTCTAACTCCTAATGACTAATTTTTCCTCAAGATGATCGTCAACCATCCATCGTCGGGAAAAGTCATTCTGCCTAGAATTCAAAAGCTATTCCTAAAAATAAAAATACTACTCGGTTCAAAGACCTCCATTCAAAAAAAACCGAAAAGAAAAACCGAGGGGTGGATGTTTATGCCGCTAAAAAGGCTAAAAAGCTACTAAACAATATTTTTTTTCAAAAATTAAGCGAAGACTAAAATCCTATGGCATAAACATCCCGACCTCAAAATATTGTTACAAGACAGCATCTCCCACCTCACACTTAAGATATGAAATGCCCTCAATGCATATGAAAATATAATTAAAACAAAGGTGAAGTAAAAGATACTCCCTGAGACCCACTAGGGTCTACGCCTTGTCGGAGCCATCATAATTGCCCTCGCCATCAGACTGCTCAGGTGATCCTATATCATCATCTTTCTCCTCATCATCCTCAGCTTCAACATATGCGGCTGACTCACCTTCTTCTCCCTCCTCCTCTCCCCTTATCATCCTATCAAATGTGTTCACATCTTCATCTTTGGGGAGCTCCCCATCTTCCCCAATAGCTCGCTGTGCTCTATATGGTAGGGGAAATAGGTCATTCATCTCATGAAAGTCTATTCCCGCTTGGCGACACTGCCATTCTAGCATGTAGTTCACTCGACCCAAAGTGTTGGCTTGCATCTCCCTTGCCTCAGCTGGTGTCTGCTTCTTCTTTATCCCCTCACCAGGTCCTTATACATTGGAGATGTATACACTATTCGAGGGTGTTGGGAGGACCCTATCTCCGTGGGGATCGAACACATCAGTTGATGCACACAATATTTCTCGATCATAAAGAAATAGATCATGCATGCTCTTTCCTTGCTTACAATGTTGTAGTGATCGAGGGGCATTATCAGGCGCAGCCAAACCCTTGTGGGATTCTGAAAATAGCTCATGTGTATGTAGTGGTGAGTGTCTTCGTTCTTTCTGGCCCACTGATGCTTAGAGTTGGGCTCACAGAGTACCTCCTTAATGGCTTTATAATCTGGCTACTTAATAAAATCATCCAACAGAACAGCCGGATAGTTTGGGATGCCAAGTAGGTTGCACAAGCTTGATGCAATTAATTCCATATCGATGCCAACTGTCACAATATCATCATAAACACCCGGCTTATGGCAAACGACATTGGCATACAATTCCAAGACAACATCAATACCCTAGACCAACCCATGTCTGCAAGAGTTTGATGGATGAGGGGGAAGTTCCTTTGGAGGGCGGATTCATCGATAGTCCTTTCATGAGTATAGGTGGTGACCGGGAACTATTTGTACCATGCTTTCACCCATTCTTTGACATGTCAAAGATCATAGGTGGTCTTCTTCGGAGGTTTTGGAACAGAGACCACCGGATTCTTGATCCCCCCTGCGGCAGTCCTTTTACTAATAGTGAAGGGTGTATTTTCTCGGCTTCGCTTGGTTGGAGGATGGGAGGAAGAAGAAGCTGCACCCTTTCCTTTTGTGTGAACCATGGTACCTATAACATAAGAGAGTTAAGGAAAATTAGTGCTCATGGCTTCAAGAAAAATGGGTCCAAACGACCCCACACTTGCTACTATCAAATAATATCGTAAATAATTGAGAGAAAGTACTTAATAAGTAGAAATTTGAGAGAGAAGTGAGAGAACAAGAAATTTTAAAAGCTCTACACCTAAACTAACTAACTACATGAGAAAAAGAAAGCAAGGCAACAAAGAAACTTTAGGACTTTGCATGTGTGCCATGTTGGGAGACCAAACTTTCATCAAATTCATTGCAATTTCATGATTTACGTGAGTGCTCAAGGGTTCATGATGAATAATAGGTGTTTTTCTACTCAAGAATTCACAAAAACACTCTTCAATATAATCAAGACATCTCATCAAACACCTTATGGGCGTAGAACTTAATTCCTTCTTCGAAGAACAATGGAGGATGTTAAACCCTCCCTTTTTCATAGGGAAGTATATTTCCAACCCTAGGCAACCCAACACAATAAAAATCATACAATTTCCAACCCTTACACGCCTAAATATTCAACCCCACACTTAAAATTCAAGAACTCATGAAATTTGGAGAAAGGTCAAAGGAAAAATCACTCAATCTTCACCTTAGAATGGAAAAGAAGGATGAGAAATAACTTACCTTGCTTTTGTGAATGATGGAAAAGGGAGTGATTATTGTGTGTTAGTGAAGGGTTTTGAGAGAACAAGTATGCAAGAGTAAGACTTGGAGGAATAAGAAGAGAACAAAGGCATCCGTTTTGTTAAAAAAAAATGATTTTTTTTCAAACAGACCTCTGCGCCACTCGCCAAAAGCAGGCAGTGGCGCGATATTTCAGCCTTCTCTAAAGTTCCAGCTGCTGACACCCGCACCACAGCTAGAAAAGCAGCTAGTGGCATGGAAAATTGATGCTCTCTGAAGTTCCAGCCACGCCATAATTTAAAAGCAGGCAGTAATGCGACTGTCGCTGCCCTTTTTGCCTCATTTTCGCGCATTTTCTCTAGGCTCCCATCTTTGTTCCATTTTAAGTCCTACAAAAATCAAAAATAACACAAACTTTAAGAAAAAGTTGGGTTGCCTCCCAACGAGCGCCTTATTTTAGATCGTGGCACGACACTTTTTATATTCTTCTCTTCTTTTTTTCCTATTCTATTACAAATCATGAGTTACCTCCCGAGTAGCGCCTGATTTAACATCACGGCACGACGCAGGCCCTCTCAATCCTCCTTAAGAGAGATGGAGGTCTTCTCTCTATCAATTGTGTCTCCGAAATAATGCTTGATTCTATGCCCATTAACCATGAATAACTTTACAGATATGTTTTCCCTTAGATCTACTGCACCATGGGGTGTCATGCACTATCTTATAAGGTCCGGTCCACTTTGACTTTAATTTACCTTCAAACAATTTGACCCTCGAATTGTACAACAACACTCTCTGCCCATGCTCGAACACCCTATGTTCAATGCGTTTATCATACTATCTCTTTGTTCTTTCCTTGTATAACTTGGCATTTTTCATATGCACCCAAATGAAACTCCTATAACTCATGTAACTGCAGTAGCCTCTTCTCACCCGCTGCTTCCATGTCAAAATTCAACTTCTTTATCGCCATGTCAAAATTCAACTTCTTTATCGCCCAATACGCTCTATGTTCTAGCTCTACTGATAAGTGACAAGCTTTACCAAAAACTAGCTTATAAGTAGAAGTCCCAATAGGAGTTTTATAAGCTGTCATATATGCCCACAGTGCGTCATCTAGCTTTAGCGACCAATTCTTTCGATTTATTCTAACCATTTTTTCAAGAATTAGCTTGATTTTTCGATTAGATATTTCCACCTACCCGCTCATTTGAGGATGATATGCGGTCGCCACCTTGTGCTTAACATTATATTTGGCCAACAATATATTAAACAAGTTGTTGCAAAAATGCGTACCTTCATCACTTATGATGTCCCTCGGAGTTCCAAAGTGGGTAAAGATGTTCTCTTTCAAGAATTTAGCCATTACACTTGCATCATTTGTTGGAAGCACAACTGCTTCCACCCATTTGGACACATAATCAATTGCAACTAATATGTACATGTTTCCCTTGGAAGAAGTGAAAGGCCCCATGGAATCAATTCCCCAACAATCAAATACCTCAATCTCTATGATCCCATTCAAAGGCATTTCCTGCCGATGGGATATGTTTCCGAATCGCTGGCAACTATCACAAGTTTGACGAAAGTGTGTGTATCTTTGAATAAAGTAGGCCAGTAAAAACCATATTACAAGATCTTTGTTGCCGTCTTATCCCCACTATGGTGACCACCGTAAGGCGAAGAATGAAAACTTTCAATAATGGTGCTTACCTCTTCTTGTGAAACACATCTCCTGTTCAATTAGTCTGGAGCCAACTTGTATAAGTACGGGTCATCCCACACATAAAATCTACTATCATGCCACAATCTCTTCTTCCTCTTTTGAGTAGCATCTGGCGGATAAATATTACTGACAAGATAGTTGACCATGTTTGCATACCATGGCAACTTAAGGGTACCCAAAGCAAATGATTGTTCACCGGAGAAAGTTTCAGTGATTGCTCCATCATCCTCAACATATTTCCTGTCCTCCAATCTGGATAAGTGATCCGCTACCTGATTCTCTGTGCCTTTTCTATCTCGAATATTAATATCAAACTCTTGTAATTACAAAATCCATCTAATAAGTTTGTGCTTGGCTTCACTCTTTGTGAACAAGTACTTCACAACTGTGTGATCTGTGTAGATAATCACCTTTGTACCCACTAAGTAAGCACTGAAATTGTCAAATGCATACACCACTACCAACATCTCTTTCTCTATAATAGTATAGTTCTTTTGAGTTGTGTCAAGAGTTTTGCTGGCATAGTAAATCGGGTGAAATTGCTTCTCACTATTCTGTCCAAGCACGGCTCCCACTGCAAAATCACTAACTTCGCACATTAGAATAAATGGTAGAGTCCAATCTGGTGCGATGATCACCAATGCAGTCACTAACTTCAGCTTAAGCGCTTCAAAAGCCCTCAGATAGGCTTCATCAAAATCAAACCTTGCATCCTTTTCGAGTATCTTGCAAATAGGTGCAACAACTTTTGAGAAGTCCTTAATAAAAAGACGGTAGAACCCTGCATATCCCAAGAAACTACGCACCCCTTTCACAGACAACGGAGGTGGTAGCTTCTCAATAGCCTCAAACTTTGCTTTATCCACTTCAATACCTGCATGAGAGATTTTGTGCCCAAGCACAATTCCTTTACAAATAATAAAGTGGCACTTCTCCCAGTTTAATACCAGGTTTGTTTCCACGCATCTAGCAAGCACTGCATCCAAGTGTCTTAAGCACTCATCAAATGAATCTCCAAAAACTGAGAAGTCATCCACGAATACTTTGACATAAATCTCAACCATATCAGTGAAAATTGTCATCATGCACCTCTGAAAAATGTCTGGTGCATTACACAATCCAAAGAGCATCCTTCAAAATGCATAAGTACCATAGGGCAAGTGAATGTAGTTTTCTCTTGATCTTTGTGCGCTATCATGATTTGGTTGTAGCCGGAATAACCATCAAGAAAGCAATAGTAATCATGTACAGTCAACCGATCTAATATTTGATCCATGAAATGTAGTGGGTAATGATCTTTTCTAGTTGCGGTGTTCAACTTTCTATAATCAATACAAATCCGCCAGCCTGTAATAGTTCTCTGGGGCACATGTTCACCTTTTTCATACTTTATCACTGTGATGCCACCCTTCTTTGGAACATATTAAACTGGGCTCACCCAGCGACTATCTGAAATAGGGTAGATGATGCAAGCATCTAACCACTTAATCACCTTTTTCTTCACCACTTCTTTCATAATGGGATTCAACCTGCACTGTGGTTGAACACTTGGTGATGCATCTTATTCTAGCCTGATCTTGTGCATGCAAAAAGAACTGTTTATCCCTCTAATGTCGGCTATCAACCATCCTATAGCTTTGATCTAGTCACATAACACCCTTAACACTCTTCCAACCTGCATATCAGTCAAAAATGTAGAAAGAATCACAAGCAAAGTGTCATCACTGCCTAAGAATGCATATCGTAAATGAGAAGGTAGGGGTTTAAGATCCAGAGCTGGGGCCTCCTCAATTGAAGGCTTGGGCTCCTTCCACGTGGTAGGTCTCTCTAACTCCTCAATTGGAGGAGTACCCCGCACCACAGCACAAGTATCCAGGAGGTGGAGACACTCATCTACTTCCTCATCTTCCAACAGTTCCTCACCATAAATCAAGGCCTTCTCCAAAGAATCTTTTTGAGCTAAAAAGTGATCTAACTCAGCATGGGTCAAACGTGGAGGCCCCATAGTAATAGCTTTAAGCTTTTCATAATGGGCAGCTAACCTTGTTGCCATAAACACATCAAAAGTGGCTTCGATCCCATCAACTTTTATAGTCATCTTGCCGGACTGAACACGAATAACTGCATCAGTTGTGGCCAAGAACCCCATAGCAAGGATGGTAGGAACTTCCTTGTCAGCCTCATAGTCTAATATAATAAAATCCACCGACAGAATAAACGGCCTCACTTTCACTAGTACATCCTCAATTATTTCGTCTGGATATGTCAATGAGCGATCTGCAAGCTGTAGTGTCACCGTTGTAGGCCTTGGTTCACCGATCCCTAAAGTCTTAAAAACTGAGGTTGGCATCAAATTAATGCTTGCACCTAAATCACAAAGTGCCAACCCCACTTCACAGTCCCCAATCATGATAGGGATAGTAAAACTGCCTGGATCTTTCAGTTTAGGAGGGATCTTGCTCTGAGCTCTAGAATTGCACTCCTTAATTAGTGCTACGATTTCAAACTCTATCAAGCAACGCTTATTTGCAACAATATCCTTCAAAAATTTAGCATATTTGGGCACCTCTTGCAGCAATTCCACCAAGGGTATGTTGACATGTACCTACTTAAAAATGTCAAAAACCCGCTTACAAGCATTATCCTCTTTCTACTTCCGGAGTCTCTGTGAAAAAGGTGGAGGTGGTCTGGATACCACAATTTCAGGATGCTCGGCTTGTTCACCACTCTCCTTTTCTGGCTATGATGTCTCCGCTGGTATAAGTTCTGCATCTTGATTCTTTCTTTTGGATGGTACTTCTTCTAATTCTTTTTCGTTTCTCAAACTGACTGCACTAATATTCTCTTTCGGGTTCTTTTCTGTATCACTTAGCGGTGCACCCGCAGGTCTAACATGTTGTACAGTTGCAAATTTACCCATCTGTCATTGTAGGTCAGCGATAGCTTTTTTGGTTTTATTATTGACTTGTAGCTGAGACTGTTATTGTTGCTGCTGCTGAACCATGAACTGTTTTAGTGTCTCCTCTAATGAACTACTAACCTGTGGCATTTGCTGCATGAACTGCAGTCTTGGAACATTTTGGTTCCCACCCCAAGAGAAATTCGGGCGGTTTCTGTAATTCAGATTGAAGTTGTTACCTTGATAGCCCATACCACGATTCTGCTGACCAATATAGTAGATGGATTCAGGATTCAAAGGGCATCCTGAATATGCATAATTTTCTCCACATAACTCACAGAAAAGTTGCATCTGTTGCACTTATTGTACTTGCTGCACCTGGCTGACATTTGGATTGGTAACAAATTTATTTACTGTGTTGCCAAGCTGACTAATGTCGGATCGTATGCTGCTACATCATCCAATTCAAGCTTATCCGGTGTCTTCTGAGTGGTTGTAAAGACTCTGTTGGGCTCTGTGTAGTCTATGTTTCCTGCCGACATCAAGTTAAGTAGAGCCTCAATCGCATCATAGCTCTTGGACAAAATTTTCCCTTGAGCTGTAGCATCTAGTCGATATTTTGAGTTTGGCTACAAACCTTCAATGAAATTATGCCTAATGATCTCCTTGGGCTGCTGGTGATGCGGAAAGTCTCTCAAGTACCCCTTGTATCATTCTCACGCGTATGGTAGGGATTCCCTGTCTGACAAGATATCCCATGATGTAATTCAACCTGCGGGTTCATTCTGTTACCACTGCTTTGCCTCTCTAATCAGCGAGAACAGAAACAAGGTCAGTCTGGCATATTCGTCGGATACATTCTGGTAGTGAAAGTTATCACTCAGCTCGACGAAAGATATTTACAGCAAGATGTAAAAACTTGTATGTATTAACTACTAAACATAAAATAACAGCAAAAAATAAAATAAATAGGATAAAAATAGAAAACCCCTTTGAAAAGATAGTTACTCTAATAGACAGAAATGACTATAGTTACAAAGAAATAGATTTTGACGAAGATTTAGAAATAGTAAAAGAAAGATTAAGTACATCTAAAAGAATAAACTATGAACCGAGATTAAGCATATCAGGTAGAAAACATGAAAGCACAAGTATAAATTACGAACCAGAAATACAAGAATCATCTACAAAATTAATAAAACATCAAAAAGAGGAACTAAAACAATACTATATAACGGGAATAATAAATGAACAAAAATGTTTAATATTAATAGATATAGGACAAGAAGAAAATAACATAACAAGAGAATTAGTTATGGGAGATAAGATAAAAGTAAAAAACCAGTCATGTCCAGATC
Source organism: Jaltomata sinuosa (assembly GCA_003996215.1). NCBI lineage: Eukaryota > Viridiplantae > Streptophyta > Magnoliopsida > Solanales > Solanaceae > Jaltomata > Jaltomata sinuosa. The sequence continues at coordinate 27,350 of QJPP01000634.1, forward strand.
TACCAAAAACATTAGTAAATACTAAAGAAATAGTAAAGAAGGAAATAATTATAGGAGGAATACCAATAAAAGTAAAATTTGAAATATACCAAGAAAAAAATATAATATTAGGAATGCCCTTTTTAGAAAACCTATATCCACACACAATAACGAAAACACATTGGTGGTTCACAACACCATGTAACAACAAAGTAGGAGCAAAAAGAGTTAGTAACAAAAATAGGAAGACAACAGAATGGATAAAAGGAAGTGAAAAAATAAACCAAAAATTAGAAAACATAAATCAGTTAGATCATAAAATAGAATTAATCATATTTTCAATAAACAAAATAAAAACAATACAAGATAAACTAGAAACACTGTATAGTGAAGAACCATTAAAAGGATGGAAAAACCACAAAACAAAAGTTAAAATAGAACTAATGGAGGAAAATAGTATTATAACCCAAAAACCTTTAAGATATAATTTCAATGATTTAGAAGAATTTAAGATGCATATTAATGAATTACTAGAAAAGAACTATATACAAGAAAGTAATAGTAAACATTCTAGCCCAGCGTTTATAGTAAATAAACATAGTGAACAAAAAAAAAAAAACTAGGATGGTCATAGACTATAGAAATTTAAATGCAAAAACCAAAACATATAACTATCCAATATCAAATAAAATATTAAAAATAAGACAAATACAAGGATATAATTATTTTAGTAAATTTGACTGTAAATCAGGATTTTACCACCTAAAACTAGAAGATGAATCTAAAAAACTAACAGCTTTTACAGTACCACAAGGATTCTATGAATGGAACGTATTACCATTTGGATATAAAAATGCACCAGGTAGATATCAACACTTTATGGATAACTAGAAGGGCGTCTAGCCAGATCGAGTATCAAATGATAGAACTAGAGTCGGGAGCCACATAGATAGGCACGATAGAATGAAAAAAAGGCCTTGGCTGGATGTTTATGTAATGAAGACTTTGGAGTGCTTGTGGATGGTGTGCCACATGGTTTCCAGCTTCTCGAGGGCTGCGAACCAGCTAGAAAATTGTATAGTCTATATAGACGATATATTACTATACTCTAGAACACAAGAAGAACATATAAGATTATTAGAGAAATTCATACATATTATAGAAATCTCAGGAATAAGTCTAAGCAAAGCAAAGGCGGAAATAATGAAAAACCAAATAGAATTTCTAGGAATACAAATAGATAAAAACGGGATAAAAATGCAAACACATATAGTACAAAAAATAATTGGATTGAACGAAATGCTTGACACAAAGAAGAAACTACAATCCTTTTTAGGATTAGTTAACCAAGTACGAGAATATATACCTAAGCTAGCAGAAAATTTAAAGCCGTTACAGAAAAAATTGAAGAAGGACATAGAATACCATTTTGATGATACAGATAAAACCCATATAAGAAAAATTAAAAATATGTGTAAGCAGCTACCAAAACTATATTTTCCAGATGAAAATAAACAATTTACATACATAGTAGAAACAGAATCTAGCGATCATAGCTATGGCGGAGTATTAAAATATAAATATGAAAATGAAAAGGTAGAACACCATTGTAGATATTACTCAGGATCATATACAGAACCACAAATAAAATGGGAAATAAATAGAAAAGAACTATTTGCATTATACAAATGTTTGCTAAACTTTGAACCATACATAGTTTATAATAAATTTCTTGTAAGAATGGATAATACACAAGTTAGATGGTGGCTTACAAGAAATATACAAGATTCAGTGACTACAAAAGAAATAAGAAGACTTGTATTGAATATACAAAACTTTACATTTACAATTGAAGTAATTTCAACTAACAAGAATGCGAATGCAGATCACCTATCAAGACAAAAGTACTCAGACTGAGGAAATTACTCCAGATATACTCTCAATCCTTACTACGCTTTCCCTGAAAGTGGACAGTATAGGAACGAGACTGCAAGAGATAGAAAAGAATGAGCTAAGTCAGCAGCATGACTCAAAAAATGCGGAGCTAAAAGGTGACGATGAGAAACACCTAAAAACTCAAATTAACGAAAAATTTAGTATTTCAGGTACAGAAGCAGGATCTAGTAAACCAAAATATGGAAATGCAAATATAGTATTCAATAAACCATTTACACCAAGAATAAATAAAGACCCATTGTGTACACCACCCCAAACAAATACCTACAAAGATAGCCTAAGCCAAGAGAAACAAACATACAACCATATAACCAGAGCATACATCAAGAACATCCATGAACTACAAACTTTTTTAAACCTAAACCCAAGGTCAAAAACTACGAAAAATCCAGCAGAAGATTATATAACCCAACCATTACAAGGATACAACCGACTTATAGCACAACCAGGTACCAGTGCAAACCTAGTAAATACCTGCTACAATTACGAGCTACTAAGTACCGTATACACATCTACAGGAGAAGAAATAGCTACAATTCCAGAAATACATAAACCCTTCACTACCTACAAAAGAATTACCAAAGGTACCCTATTCTTTATAAAATTCTATACAGCACCAGCAGAAATACTCCATAATGAAATAAAACCACCAATCCAAGTTATTAAAATAGGACTTACACGAGATATGATTATACCAGAAAAAATAGAACAGCAACTAGAAATACCTAAAGCAGAAATACCCGACTTCTATGCAAATAAGAGAACGATTGGATTATCTACAATACTCAGTGAATTAGAAAATAACTACCTCAACGAAAGTCCAATATGGAACTACTACTCCAGAGGACAAACTATAATATACGCTCATTCCAGAGAACTACGAGAAAACGACATGGAAGAAATACGAAAATGGATAATGACATTACTTAAGCCTGAACAAGAACCAATTACAAGAGCTATACGGAAAGATTTTATCTCTCAGCAACTAATGACTAGATATTGCAAGCTGATTGGACGAAAATATCCAGATCATATATGTTCAAAATGTAACGGAGGAGAAAATATGGTCCCAGACATCCAACTAGATGAAATCAAGACAACCAATTAGGTAAAGCCAGGAAGAAGCAAATACTACAAAGAAGATATTGACAAAAGCAGTTATGTAATTATTGTAATAAGTTTAGTCGTGTTGTGTCGGCCAAAATAAATGGCCAATATATTAGACAGATGTAAAATGTAAGTAAAGTAGTTTGTTTTTATATGTAAAAGTCGTAAAGTAGAGTCATAGTCAGTTAGTCATAAATAGTAAAAGAGTCACTGTTCATGAATAGTAATGTCACTATTCATGAATAGTAAAGGTCGTCACTGTTCATGAATAGTAAAGGTCGTCACTGTTCATGAATAGTAAAGGTCGTCACTGTTCATGAATAGTAAAGGTCATCCGACTTCTATATATAGAGGTCTGATAAACATAAATAAATCATCCCTTCCTCTCTACTTCTCTCTCTCTCTCTTATATATTTTCTTATTATTTCAATTCCGCTAAGTTTGTTTTTACATCTTGCTGTAAATATCTTACTGCCTGGGGCTAGTTCTATTCCTGACATTTTCCAATATAATACTAAAGATTTATCTATATTTTTATCTGATACTGCTACTGAATAGTTAGCACTTATGATAAATTTAAACTTTTGGTATATTAAGTTTCCTTTAACTTCACTTATTATGCTTTTTTCAATAGGTTCTATTATCTTATCGTCTGCTAAATATATTTCTATTGGGGTATCTATTCCTTCTCTGAAACAAGCTTTTATTAATATTTCTGTTCCTCCTAGGTGTACGTATTTTATTGGGTCTCTTGCTTTTAGATCTTGTATTTCTTTATTTATGATTCTTCTACTTATTAAGGGTATTTTTGCCTTTCCTTGTGTATATTTACAATCTATTATATGTTCCTTTAAACTTACTACGTAGTATTCTTCTTTTTGTCTTTTGAATAAGTTTCTAATAATTGGTATACTAAATATTTTATCTACACTTAGGTCTAATTCTTTACTTTTTATTTGATCAAATATGTTATAATCAAATATTATCTTTTGATCCGTAGATTCTTCATCTAGATATTCTTCCTTTTTTATTATTTGTATCTCTTTTTCAGTCATTACCTATTTTACTTTCTTCTTCTTCTTCTGATATTTCATATATACTATCATCGCTATTTAGCTCATAGTCTATGTATTTTATTTGCGTATATTTTTCGTCTTCTTCGAATATTATCTCTGATATTTGTTTTCTTTGTGGGTTTCTTGGTAATCTACAATTTTTTGCTATATGTCCTAATTTTCCGCAGCTATAACATGTACACTCTGTTAACTTTCGTTTTGGTCTATATGGTCTTTTTGTTTTATAGTTTTTTACATAATATTTTCTCTTTGGGTTTATATATCTATATTTAGATTTATATTTTTTATATCTCTTATTTCTAGAGTATGGATTTTAATTATTTGTTTTATAGTTTTTTACATAATATTTTCTCTTTGGGTTTATATATCTATATTTAGATTTAGATTTTTTATATCTCTTATTTCTAGAGTATGGATTTTTATAATAATTAATTTCATCCTTACACCCGAATTTAAGTGCTACTTTATTGTTACAACATACTAGATTTTTTATTAGATTTTTTTCTATTTGTAGTTTTTCTCTATATTCTTCACAAGTATTAGAATACCAGTGGTGTAAATATTTTATTCTAGCTCCTAATGTATCTGTCAGTCCTACTTCTTTCCAATTTTTTATTATTCTTGAACTAAATGGTTCAGGTAATTTTGTGAAATATAACTGTCTGATTTCTTTACTTTCGTCTGTATTATATGATCCTTTATAATAATATTCTTTAAATGCACATGTATATTCGTCTATATAACACATATTGCATATTTCTAATTTTATCATTAAATTTCTATTTATGATTTTTTCTTTATTTTGTTCTTCATATTCTGTCATCGTACTACTAAATTCGTTTCTTATTGCTGTTTCATATTTTTGTAGTATCTCTATCGATGTTGTTGCAGCTTCGCCACTCATGTTTTTATTATTTCTTAACGTTTTTATACTTTCTTCTGTTAAATTTAATAACCATAGTTTTACTGTTCCTATTAATGTTCTTTCTATGTATCCTGGTGCTTCTGCTATTTGTATTTTGTTGTCTACTAATTGTTTCGCTATATATCCCATCCATAATTGGATAACTTTATTTGTATCTGTCACGCAATCTAGATCTAAGAAGTTATATTGTTCTATTGATGGAGTTGGTGTCCATTTTTCATTATATCGTTTTTTCCCTATATTATCTTGTCTATCTGAGTTTTCATAACTCCTTGCATAGTATTTTGGACCTGGTTTAAAGTCTCTTTTTCCTGATGTACTAGGCTTTTCTTCTACTTTACTCATGTTTATTTCTATGTTTTCATCATTTTCTATATCTTTTAATAATTCAGTATACGTTTCACTTCCTTTTTCTTCATCATTTTGTTCTTCATTAGTTTCATTTATTTCATCTATCCTTAATTCTGGTTCTTCGTTATCTTCTTTTAGTTGTAATTTTTCTTTAAATAATCTTATTTCGTTTTGTAATTTTTCTTGTTGTTCTTTTTCTTTTTGTAATTTCTCTTGTTGTTCCTTTTCTTTTTGTCTGTTTTCATATATTTCTTTTAATATTGCCAGTTCTTTTTCTAATTCTTGTATTTTTGTATTTTTAATATTTTCTATTTTTTGTACTTCTATTTTTGCTTCTTGTTTTATTTTATTTATTTCATTCTTCCTGTCTATTTCTTCGTTTTCTTTCATTATTCTTACCATAGCCGTTAAGCTATCTTCTAATTTAGCTGATTCTTTTTCTAGCATTAGGTTTAGAGTTTCTCCTATTTTCTTATATCTTCTTCCTAGATTAGAAAATACTATTTTTATTTTTATTCCTTCTAGATTTTCGAAGGTTTTTTCTTCTATCACGTATTCTTCCTTATTCATTTATAATTTGTTTTGTAATTTATATGTTAGTTTTTGTAATTCTATATATAGGTAGAATATTTCCTTTCTTTGTGCCAATATTGATTTATGGCATACTCCTGCAAATATATTTTCACTAAGTCTTTGTTCTCTATGTGTAATTTCTTGTCTTATTTGTTTAATCATTTCTGTTAGTTCTTCTTCGTACTTATTCATTAAATGCCTTTTGTTTCTTTAATTAGTTTTATATATTTGTATTCCATTTTAGATATAGTATCTATTAACTTATTTAGCCTGTTGTTATCAGTTCTTGTAATACTAAGTTGTTTATATTCTGGATATAAATTTTTTAATTTTATTTTTATTTTTCTTATCCTCTTTTTAGTATGTTTTAAATCTTCCATTTTTTTTTTATTTTTTTTTTTATATTATTATTTTTTTATAATAATCTTCCCTTAGGGGAATTAACCTGGTTATTTCTTTTACATTTTCCAAAATATATCCTAGATATACTATATCCTGGGTTCTTTGATATTTTTCTATATTTTCTTTTATCAAGTTTTCTAGTAGGGTTATATCTATCTTAGTTTCGTACCAATATCTCTCAAAAAAAAAAAAAAAAAGTAGAGTCATAGTCAGTTAGTCATAAATAGTAAAAGAGTCACTGTTCATGAATAGTAATGTCACTGTTCATGAATCGTAAAGGTCGTCACTGTTCATGAATAGTAAAGGTCGTCACTGTTCATGAATAGTAAAGGTCGTCACTGTTCATGAATAGTAAAGGTAATCCGACTTCTATATATAGAGGTCTGATAAACATAAATAAATCATCCCTTTCTCTCTACTTCTCTCTCTCTCTCTCTCTCTCTCTTATATATTTTCTTATTATTTCAATTCCGCTAAGTTTGGTATCAGAGCTAGATAGAAAAATATAATAGCCATGGAAAAAGCTAACTCCGATGAAAAACCTACCGTGCAGGTATACCGATATACTTATATTGCTATATACTGTCATATGAATATGAATAGCTAAACTCACATATTCCTGATAATCATAATTATGGTAGAATAAATTTTATATTTGTTACTATATGGTGGAATTATTCAAGGCATGTTACATAGTTTGCTAGCAAATGGGAAAGGAGAGAAAACTTCTAAGAACAGTACTATCATGAGAGGGAAACCGTTGAGGCAAGAAGCCGTGTTAGGGAGTACCAATAGTATGAGAAATGCTGTTTAAAGAAGAAGAGTATCATGCCGAGTACAATGCTAGTAGTGACGAATAAACATGGTCTAAGAATAATCCAGTTTATAGTAAGCTTATATAAAAAATATCCTATCATAAAATATGATTAGAGGGAATAATTGAGAAAAAAGCATCATAAAAATGACTAGTTTACATGAAGAAGCGATAAAAAATTACAAAACATTAGTCTTATATGCACTAAAAGACATAAGGATAATAGAATTAAAAAGAATTATATGGGAAAAAATATTTAATGAAAAATCAGAATGGTACGGGATAGATCTTCTAGAAAATTTAAATATAGATGACGATTGGAAAATATATTCAGATCTAGAAATGACATATTCAGATTAATGATAAATTACGAATACTTAAGATATTGGTACGAAACTAAGATAGATATAACCCTACTAGAAAACTTGATAAAAGAAAATATAGAAAAATATCAAAGAACCCAGGATATAGTATATCTAGGATATATTTTGGAAAATGTAAAAGAAATAACCAGGTTAATTCCCCTAAGGGAAGATTATTACAAACTTAGCGGAATTGAAATAATAAGAAAATATATAAGAGAGAGAGAGAGAAGTAGATAGAAAGAGATAATTTATTTATGTTTATCAGACCTCTATATATAGAAGTCAGATGACCTTTACTATTCATGAACAGTGACGACCTTACTATTCATGAACAGTGACGACCTTTACTATTCATGAACAGTGACGATCTTTTCTGTATAGCTCTTGTAATTGGTTCTTGTTCAGGCTTAAGTAATGTCATTATCCATTTTCGTATTTCTTCCATGTCGTTTTCTCGTAGTTCTCTGGAATGAGCGTATATTATAGTTTGTCCTCTGGAGTAGTAGTTCCATATTGGACTTTCGTTGAGGTAGTTATTTGCTAATTCACTGAGTATTGTAGATAATCCAATCGTTCTCTTATTTGCATAGAAGTCGGGTATTTCTGCTTTAGGTATTTCTGGTTGCTGTTCTATTTTTTCTGGTATAATCATATCTCGTGTAAGTCCTATTTTAATAACTTGGATTGGTGGTTTTATTTCATTATGGAGTATTTCTGCTGGTGCTGTATAGAATTTTATAAAGAATAGGGTACCTTTGGTAATTCTTTTGTAGGTAGTGAAGGGTTTATGTATTTCTGGAATTGTAGCTATTTCTTCTCCTGTAGATGTGTATACGGTACTTAGTAGCTCGTAATTGTAGCAGGTATTTACTAGGTTTGCACTGGTACCTGGTTGTGCTATAAGTCGGTTGTATCCTTGTAATGGTTGGGTTATATAATCTTCTGCTGGATTTTTCGTAGTTTTTGACCTTGGGTTTAGGTTTAAAAAAGTTTGTAGTTCATGGATGTTCTTGATGTATGCTCTGGTTATATGGTTGTATGTTTGTTTCTCTTGGCTTAGGCTATCTTTGTAGGTATTTGTTTGGGGTGGTGTACACAATGGGTCTTTATTTATTCTTGGTGTAAATGGTTTATTGAATACTATATTTGCATTTCCATATCTTGGTTTACTAGATCCTGCTTCTGTACCTGAAATACTAAATTTTTCGTTAATTTGAGTTTTTAGGTGTTTCTCATCGTCACCTTTTAGCTCCGCATTTTTTGAGTCATGCTGCTGACTTAGCTCATTCTTTTCTATCTCTTGCAGTCTCGTTCCTATACTGTCCACTTTCAGGGAAAGCGTAGTAAGGATTGAGAGTATATCTGGAGTAATTTCCTCAATCTGAGTACTTTTGTCTTGATAGGTGATCTGCAATCGCATTCTTGTTAGTTGAAATTACTTCAATTGTAAATATAAAGTTTTGTATATTCAATACAAGTCTTCTTATTTCTTTTGTAGTCACTGAATCTTGTATTTTTCTTGTAAGCCACCATCTAACTTGTGTATTATCTATTCTTACAAGAAATTTATTATAAACTATGTATGGTTCAAAGTTTAGCAAACATTTGTATAATGCAAATAGTTCTTTTCTATTTATTTCCCATTTTATTTGTGGTTCTGTATATGATCCTGAGTAATATCTACAATGGTGTTCTACCTTTTCATTTTCATATTTATATTTTAATACTCCGCCATAGCTATGATCGCTAGATTCTGTTTCTACTATGTATGTAAATTGTTTATTTTCATCTGGAAAATATAGTTTTGGTAGCTGCTTACACATATTTTTAATTTTTCTTATATGGGTTTTATCTGTATCATCAAAATGGTATTCTATGTCCTTCTTCAATTTTTTCTGTAACGGCTTTAAATTTTCTGCTAGCTTAGGTATATATTCTCGTACTTGGTTAACTAATCCTAAAAAGGATTGTAGTTTCTTCTTTGTGTCAAGCATTTCGTTCAATCCAATTATTTTTTGTACTATATGTGTTTGCATTTTTATCCCGTTTTTATCTATTTGTATTCCTAGAAATTCTATTTGGTTTTTCATTATTTCCGCCTTTGCTTTGCTTAGACTTATTCCTGAGATTTCTATAATATGTATGAATTTCTCTAATAATCTTATATGTTCTTCTTGTGTTCTAGAGTATAGTAATATATCGTCTATATAGACTATACAATTTTCTAGCTGGTTAAAATAGTTATCCATAAAGTGTTGATATCTACCTGGTGCATTTTTATATCCAAATGGTAATACGTTCCATTCATAGAATCCTTGTGGTACTGTAAAAGCTGTTAGTTTTTTAGATTCATCTTCTAGTTTTAGGTGGTAAAATCCTGATTTACAGTCAAATTTACTAAAATAATTATATCCTTGTATTTGTCTTATTTTTAATATTTTATTTGGTATTGGATAGTTATATGTTTTGGTTTTTGCATTTAAATTTCTATAGTCTATGACCATCCTAGTTTTTTTTCTTTTTTGTTCACTATGTTTATTTACTATAAACGCTGGGCTAGAATGTTTACTATTACTTTCTTGTATATAGTTCTTTTCTAGTAATTCATTAATATGCATCTTAAATTCTTCTAAATCATTGAAATTATATCTTAAAGGTTTTTGGGTTATAATATTATTTTCCTCCATTAGTTCTATTTTAACTTTTGTTTTGTGGTTTTCCCATCCTTTTAATGGTTCTTCACTATACAGTGTTTCTAGTTTATCTTGTATTGTTTTTATTTTGTTTATTGAAAATATGATTAATTCTATTTTATGGTCTAACTGATTTATGTTTTCTAATTTTTGGTTTATTTTTTCACTTCCTTTTATCCATTCTGTTGTCTTCCTATTTTTGTTACTAACTCTTTTTGCTCCTACTTTGTTGTTACATGGTGTTGTGAACCACCAATGTGTTTTCGTTATTGTGTGTGGATATAGGTTTTCTAAAAAGGGCATTCCTAATAACATATTTTTTGTAGTTAGTTCGTAATTATATACTTCTCCTATTGTTAATATTTTATCCCATATTTGTATTTTTATATTTTTTGCTTTATGTGTAATCATACTTCCTTCATTATTAAATCCTGTTACTACTATTGGTGTCTTTAACTTTTCCCATTTTTCTTCTGGTAAGCAGTTATATTTAAATATATTAGCTTCTGCTCATGTATCTATCATTGGTGTATAATATCTATTATTATATCCTTCTACTATTATCTTCGCCAGTATATATATCTTCATTTTATGCTTTTTAAACTCTTTTTATTATTATTCTCTTATTTTCATGCGTTATTATTAATTGTTTATTTTCTATACTATATGGTTTCATTTTTTCTAACCATTTTATTCCTAATATTATATTTTTTTCTTGATATATTTCAAATTTTACTTTTATTGGTATTCCTCCTATAATTATTTCCTTCTTTACTATTTCTTTAGTATTTACTAATGTTTTTGGTAGATCTGGACATGACTGGTTTTTTACTTTTATCCTATTTATTTTATTTTTTGCTGTTATTTTATGTTTAGTAGTTAATACATACAAGTTTTTACATCTTGCTGTAAATATCTTACTGCCTGGGGCTAGTTCTATTCCTGACATTTTTCAATATAATACTAAAGATTTATCTATATTTTTATCTGATACTGCTACTGAATAGTTAGCACTTATGATAAATTTAAACTTTTGGTATATTAAGTTTCCTTTAACTGCACTTATTATGCTTTTTTCTGTAGGTTCTATTATCCTATCGTCTGCTAAATATATTTCTATTGGGGTATCTATTCCTTCTCTGAAACAAGCTTTTATTAATATTTCTGTTTCTCCTAGGTGTACGTATTTTATTGGGTCTCTTGCTTTTAGATCTTGTATTTCTTTATTTATGATTCTTCTACTTATTAAGGGTATTTTTGCCTTTCCTTATGTATATTTACAATCTATTATATGTTCCTTTTGACTTACTACGTAGTATTCTTCTCTTTGTCTTTTGAATAAGTTTCTAATAATTGGTATACTAAATATTTTATCTACACTTAGGTCTAATTCTTTACTTTTTATTTGATCAAATATGTTATAATCAAATATTATCTTTTGATCCGTAGATTCTTCATCTAGATATTCTTCCTTTTTTATTATTTGTATTTCTTTTTCAGTCATTACCTATTTCACTTTCTTCTTCTTCTTCTGATATTTCATATATACTATCATCGCTATTTAGCTCATAGTCTATGTATTTTATTTGCGTATATTTTTTGTCTTCTTCGAATATTATCTCTGATATTTGTTTTCTTTGTGGGTTTCTTGGTAATCTATAATTTTTTGCTATATGTCCTAATTTTCCGCAGTTATAACATGTACACTCTGTTAACTTTCGTTTTGGTCTATATGGTCTTTTTGTTTTATAGTTTTTTACATAATATTTTCTCTTTGGGTTTATATATCTATATTTAGATTTATATTTTTTATATCTCTTATTTCTAGAGTATGGATTTTAATTATTTGTTTTATAGTTTTTTTACATAATATTTTCTCTTTGGGTTTATATATCTATATTTAGATTTAGATTTTTTATATCTCTTATTTCTAGAGTATGAATTTTTATAATAATTAATTTCATCCTTACACCCGAATTTAAGTGCTACTTTATTGTTACAACATACTAGATTTTTTATTAGATTTTTTTCTATTTGTAGTTTTTCTCTATATTCTTCACAAGTATTAGAATACCAGTGGTGTAAATATTTTATTCTAGCTCCTAATGTATCTGTCAGTCCTACTTCTTTCCAATTTTTTATTATTCTTGAACTAAATGGTTCAGGTAATTTTGTGAAATATAACTGTCTGATTTCTTTACTTTCGTCTGTATTATATGATCCTTTATAATAATATTCTTTAAATGCACATGTATATTCGTCTATATAACACATATTGCATATTTCTAATTTTATCATTAAATTTCTATTTATGATTTTTTCTTTATTTTGTTCTTCATATTCTGTCATCGTACTACTAAATTCGTTTCTTATTGCTGTTTCATATTTTTGTAGTATCTCTATCGATGTTGTTGCAGCTTCGCCACTCATGTTTTTATTATTTCTTAACGTTTTTATACTTTCTTCTGTTAAATTTAATAACCATAGTTTTACTGTTCCTATTAATGTTCTTTCTATGTATCCTGGTGCTTCTGCTATTTGTATTTTGTTGTCTACTAATTGTTTCGCTATATATCCCATCCATAATTGGATAACTTTATTTGTATCTGTCACGCAATCTAGATCTAAGAAGTTATATTGTTCTATTGATGGAGTTGGTGTCCATTTTTCATTATATCGTTTTTTCCCTATATTATCTTGTCTATCTGAGTTTTCATAACTCCTTGCATAGTATTTTGGACCTGGTTTAAAGTCTCTTTTTCCTGATGTACTAGGCTTTTCTTCTACTTTACTCATGTTTATTTCTATGTTTTCATCATTTTCTATATCTTTTAATAATTCAGTATACGTTTCACTTCCTTTTTCTTCATCATTTTGTTCTTCATTAGTTTCATTTATTTCATCTATCCTTAATTCTGGTTCTTCGTTATCTTCTTTTAGTTGTAATTTTTCTTTAAATAATCTTATTTCGTTTTGTAATTTTTCTTGTTGTTCTTTTTCTTTTTGTAATTTCTCTTGTTGTTCCTTTTCTTTTTGTCTGTTTTCATATATTTCTTTTAATATTGCCAGTTCTTTTTCTAATTCTTGTATTTTTGTATTTTTAATATTTTCTATTTTTTGTACTTCTATTTTTGCTTCTTGTTTTATTTTATTTATTTCATTCTTCCTGTCTATTTCTTCGTTTTCTTTCATTATTCTTACCATAGCCGTTAAGCTATCTTCTAATTTAGCTGATTCTTTTTCTAGCATTAGGTTTAGAGTTTCTCCTATTTTCTTATATCTTTTTCCTAGATTAGAAAATACTATTTTTATTTTTATTCCTTCTAGATTTTCGAAGGTTTTTTCTTCTATCACGTATTCTTCCTTATTCATTTATAATTTGTTTTGTAATTTATATGTTAGTTTTTGTAATTCTATGTATAGGTAGAATATTTCCTTTCTTTGTGCTAATATTGATTTATGGCATACTCCTGCAAATATATTTTCACTAAGTCTTTGTTCTCTATGTGTAATTTTTTGTCTTATTTGTTTAATCATTTCTGTTAGTTCTTCTTCGTACTTATTCATTAAATGCCTTTTGTTTCTTTAAGTAGTTTTATATATTTGTATTCCATTTTAGATATAGTATCTATTAACTTATTTAGCATGTTGTTATCAGTTCTTGTAATACTAAGTTGTTTATATTCTGGATATAAATTTTTTAATTTCCTTTTTATTTTTCTTATCCTCTTTTTAGTATGTTTTAAATCTTCCATTTTTTTTTTATATTTTTTTATAATAATCTTCCCTTAGGGGAATTAACCTGGTTATTTCTTTTACATTTTCCAAAATATATCCTAGATATACTATATCCTGGGTTCTTTGATATTTTTCTATATTTTCTTTTATCAAGTTTTCTAGTAGGGTTATATCTATCTTAGTTTCGTACCAATATCTTAAGTATTCGTAATTTATCATTAATCTGAATATGTCATTTCTAGATCTGAATATATTTTCCAATCGTCATCTATATTTAAATTTTCTAGAAGATCTATCCCGTACCATTCTGATTTTTCATTAAATATTTTTTCCCATATAATTCTTTTTAATTCTATTATCCTTATGTCTTTTAGTGCATATAAGACTAATGTTTTGTAATTTTTTATCGCTTCTTCATGTAAACTAGTCATTTTTATGATGCTTTTTTCTCAATTATTCCCTCTAATCATATTTTATGATAGGATATTTTTTATATAAGCTTACTATAAACTGGATTATTCTTAGACCATGTTTATTCGTCACTACTAGCATTGTACTCGGCATGATACTCTTCTTCTTTAAACAGCATTTCTCATACTATTGGTACTCCCTAACACGGCTTCTTGCCTCAACGGTTTCCCTCTCATGATAGTACTGTTCTTAGAAGTTTTCTCTCATTTCCCATTTGCTAGCAAACTATGTAACATGCCTTGAATAATTCCACCATATAGTAACAAATATAAAATTTATTCTACCATAATTATGATTATCAGGAATATGTGAGTTTAGCTATTCATATTCATTTCATGAACAGTGACATTACTATTCATGAACAGTGACTCTTTTACCAATTATGACTAACTGACTATGACTCTACTTTACGACTTTTACATATAAAAACAAACTACTTTACTTACATTTTACATCTGTCTAATATATTGGCCATTTATTTTGGCCGACACAACACGACTAAACTTATTACAATAATTACATAACTGCTTTTGTCAATATCTTCTTTGTAGTATTTGCTTCTTCCTGGCTTTACCTAATTGGTTGTCTTGATTTCATCTAGTTGGATGTCTGGGACCATATTTTCTCCTCCGTTACATTTTGAACATATATGATCTGGATATTTTTGTCCAATCAGCTTGCAATATCTAGTCATTAGTTGCTGAGAGATAAAATCTTTCCGTATAGCTCTTGTAATTGGTTCTTGTTCAGGCTTAAGTAATGTCATTATCCATTTTTGTATTTCTTCCATGTCGTTTTCTCGTAGTTATCTGGAATGAGCGTATATTATAGTTTGTCCTCTGGAGTAGTAGTTCCATATTGGACTTTCGTTGAGGTAGTTATTTGCTAATTCACTGAGTATTGTAGATAATCCAATCGTTCTCTTATTTGCATAGAAGTCGGGTATTTCTGCTTTAGGTATTTCTGGTTGCTGTTCTATTTTTTCTGGTATAATCATATCTCGTGTAAGTCCTATTTTAATAACTTGGATTGGTGGTTTTATTTCATTATGGAGTATTTCTGCTGGTGCTGTATAGAATTTTATAAAGAATAGGGTACCTTTGGTAATTCTTTTGTAGGTAGTGAAGGGTTTATGTATTTCTGGAATTGTAGCTATTTCTTCTCCTGTAGATGTGTATACGGTACTTAGTAGCCCGTAATTGTAGCAGGTATTTACTAGGTTTGCACTGGTACCTGGTTGTTCTATAAGTCGGTTGTATCCCTCAGAGGTTTGACGAATTGATTTGCTAAGTTGAATTCGTATAGCAGTTATTCAGCGAGTAACAATTGATTGAGAAAGTTTTAAGATTTACTATGCTACTTGTGATTGAATTTAACTTACTAGAGAGATTTAAAATACGCTAAGATTTTTTTTAATGAAATTCAGATAAGAGAGATGATCCAGGGTCGTGGTCTTTTAACAATCTAGTTGAGATGTCAAATCGTACATTTAATTGGGTTCCTGAGTTACTAGTCGCGGGTTGATTTTAACCATGTTGAGCATTTTACCAACAACTCTAGGTCTCCTCGACTATTCCTAACGCCTATATTTCTATGGTCATCGGTCGATAGTAAAGGGCATATGATTTCTCTTCTGTATCAACTAGGCAAGGCTAATGGGTATATTCCTATCCACGTTAGCGAATCGTTCTGCATTTCCTATAGAGTTCACAACCAAGCCCTACTTTTCTTTATTGCATACGTAGATTCCCTATTCGTAGTTCAACCTACGCACCATAGATAGTATTCGATAATTGGCCAAAGAATCAAACAATTACAATCAAAGAAAAATAAATAACTCAATAGATGGAAAACCAAAGCAAATATACGATTATCAAACGTCAACTTTCATGTCCAACCACAACCCCGGATGCTAAGAAAGTTAGCTACTCATGGTTCTCTTTAGAAGAGAATCCATAAATTTCTATGATAATAATGAAAATAAAATCGAAGAAAATAATAGAAAACCTTGTTCTTGGAGTTGCCCTAGCGTTTGTCTGCACAAAAATTTAACTGACTCTAAAGAAACGTGAAAAATCCTATTTATAGAGTTTAGGGAGCCCTGAGCTTTTAAAATACGAATCCACGTCGGAGTAGGAAAACAGAGCTTCGCGCCACAAGGCCAAAGCGGGCCTGCGGCGCGACTGGTGTGCAAAACTTCAGAAAACTTCATTTTTTTGCGCCACTGGCTGCTTTTCTAGCAGTGGCGCAGGACTGCTTCAGGGAAACTTCAGACCGCTTCAAAAATCCGCGCCACTGAGCCAAAGCGGGTTGTGGCGCGGCTACTGATTAGGATTGTACTTGTTCTTTTGTACGTCGATCTTCCGTTGGTCCTTCTTAGCCATTTATTGCTCCTTTCTTCTCGTTTTAAGCTCCAATTTCCTCAAATTAGTCCTACAACATCAAAGCCACCAACATAAGCGTATTTCACAATATTTAAGCTCAACTCGCTATGATAAAGAGAGTAAATATGAGGCAAATGATCATGTAAAAGTTAACTTCTAGCCTCACATCATATATGAAATTAGATATGAACAAATAAAGTAACATTATTTGGTAGTGAAAAATGTTCAAATTCATTGGTAAGGAAAAGATAGGTGTTAATATGCAGTTTTTGTCACGATCCGAAATTCAGAAAAGTGATGACATCTATCTTACTCCCATAATAAGTAAGTCAACCCAAACAATATGCTACACAATCAGTGACGGAGCCAGGATTCCAGTTAAGGGTACTGTTCAAACTTTGCAAGTCAAATAAAAAAATTGATGAATGAATGCCGTCGAAAAATTTAAATCAAACTACATATGGGCCCTTTAAGATGTGATGATCCAAATTTTACAGCCCAGCATGGTGAGGAACACAGTTTAGGTCTTATTTTGTTTTAATGGAAAAATAAGAACAAAAGGAGTGCAATGGGAGTCAAACCCGCGAGCAATGGGCAATTGAACAGCCTCAGACCGCTCAGCTATCACCCTCAATAGTGTCAATGCAAAACGAATTATTTAACCACTTTAAATAATATTTGACCTATATATATTACGTAATTTTTCGACGAAGGGTGTTCGGCTGACCACCCTCAAACCTATGTAGCTCCGCCCCTGTATGCAATGAGAGAAATTCACACACTTGGAAAGTATGAACTAAAAATCACATGAGTCATAAAGTAATTCCTTCATAAAAATACGAATATGAAAGTGGAAAGGTAACATCAGAACTAACAATATCCCAAAATCTGGTAATCACAAGTACAATCTCTAAGAATAATAAAATGCAGTCTCAGTCTACAATATATACGGAAGTGACAACAACATAAAAGATAAAAGAGATCCAGAAGTTGCGGATCAGCCAAGCAGCTACCTTAGGATTTCCAGGTGGAAGCTCTGAACTCGGCTACAGAAATTAGCGTCCGGAGGCAGTACCTGCACACAAGGTGCAGAAAAAAAAAGATGAATACAATGAACACGTATTCAGCAGCATTGTCGATTGACCCTAGTTTAAAACGATGGCGAGTTCAACCCTACACACTCAAATCCAATACCAAGTCAAAGGTTGACTTGTGTATTTGAAAAGCTGCATGCAGTTGTTCTTCTCTGTTGACCAATTCTGGAATCTTTAGTTAACTTTATTTGTTTTTCCAATTATTGACATTTGGAGGTGCTGTATAGTTTGGTGATAGTACGTAGAGTGAAGTAGATATATTCCACTCGTTTGGATTTTGAGGGGAAAAAACAGTGAAAGCGAAATGCCGCGGCCTTCTCCAACTTTGCAAATATTTGGTCAAAAAGTGTTTGCCCTAACTTTCAACCTCAACCGTACCTTGCACACAAAATATTGGTACACAAGGGAAAATCATGAATTTTGTACTCCCTCACTTCAACTTTGAACCAACAGATATTTTTTATATCATAATGTCTTTTTCTCTTTTTTATTCTATGCTTGTGAACTTACATATACAACAAATAATCTCACGATCCCGGGGGCGAGGGGCTTTCTCTGGCCTGTTTCGCACCACTGAGCCATTGGCTTGTCTTGGTACATGGGTGATGGGTTCGTTCGTTAATGATTATCAATATTTACCAGATTTTCAAAAACAGATGCAGAGTCTATGCAAAAACTACTGGTTCGTCCGAACCCCCCTGTTATACTGTAGCTCCGCCCCTGATCTAAATTTAAAAAAACAGTGGTGAAGCTTATAAGTTAGTGACATCGAATCATTATTAACGAGCAGAAAGAAAAATTGTAGAACAAAAATGATGTGATTGTATAAATAGTTTCACTAAAAGTCTAAACGACATCTAAACATAAGCACTAAAATCTCGTCCAAGAACTACAAAAGAACGATCAAATATACGTACCACTTTTCCTTAATGGCAACATTGACTGCACCTCTCTGTTTTATAGATGTGAAAGTTAGAAATTTCCTATCGAAACTTCTTACTCACTTCTACCCAGTAAACTCCTCCTCCTTTATTTGGGTAAGGCAAAGGCAGATAGCAATATTAACATTTTATTGGTTGTAGCTACACAATGGTTTCTACCACCAATATTTGCATATATTTATTTTGACTAGGCTTCTCATAAACCTCACCAACCCATTGAGCAGGCAAAGTTGACATTTAGTGATAGTACGTAGAGTAAAGTAGATTCCACTTGATTTGTTTTTATATTATTGACATTTGCTACTACTAGTTTTTATCTATGGGTTAATACTTTACTTTAAAAACCAAAATTCATCCTTCAATTTGAAACAATAAACATTCTCTTCCTCTTATCTCAATTTGAGTTTTTAAAATGCATATTCTACCCTTAATCATTGTTACCTCCCCCATCCAGCTTTCTATTTAGCAAAACCATTTTAATTTGTTTACAAACTTGGGTCTTTGCATGTTTATTTTGATTTGCCTTCTCATTAAGCTCACCAACCCATTGAATATTACTGATAATAGAATAATATTGGCTGGTAAGTTTAGCAGACACTTTCTAACATGGGGTCAAGATAGACCACATAGGGGAAAAGTTATACATATAGAAAAAGCAAGTGGGATACAATTGAAGAAACTAACAGGAAAAGAGGGGGAACAAAGAAGGAAAGGGGCTAGGGTTGGTGCACAAACCCTTCATCTTTTGGACCTATATAAGTAGCCACAAACATATGAACACAAAATTCATCAGTCAGCAATTAGTTTTCCATTCATAGCAAACAAAAAACTTATAGGTTCTCTATTATTCTAAGCAAACAAAAAACTTACTACTTTGTGCTTAACGAGAATGGGTAGCCTCGCACTTGAAATGGTACGTAATGTTCATGTTATCCATCACTATCTTCTTCTTACTCATTTGACTTCATTGAATAATTGCTAGATGCGAGAATCAAAATTGTTGAATTATATTTAAAAGTTCATGTCATTGGACATAATATAATTTTATTTACTTAATTATATCTTAAATTGAATTATGATACAGGACTTTGAACCATCGGCCATAACGCCCAGAGGCTTAGCACGGCGAAGTTTGTTTCCGAATGGGGACAACAAGAAACAGAAGGTAGCACCAACTGCAGGGCCAAGGAAGAACTTGCAACTTGAGGTGATGGAGCCTGGCTTGAAGAGTAATGATGGTCCCTCCTTGGACACTATCATAGTCAATTATTTAGACACACTTACCCAACGTGTCAATTTTCATTTAGGTAATTTTCATTATTATTCTCTTCACTCTTTGCCACCAATTACCTACTTAATGAGATGACTAAATTAAATCAACTCTTTTCTTATTCTTATTAGGTTATCCAGTGAACATATGCTATGATCACTATGCAACTTTAGCACCACTTTTGCAATTTCACCTAAATAATTGTGGTGATCCATTCATTCAGAACACTGTCGATTTCCATTCAAAAGACTTCGAAATGGCTGTTTTGGATTGGTTTGCACAACTATGGGAAATTGAAAAGGACCAATATTGGGGTTATGTTACCAATGGTGGTACTGAAGGCAATCTCCATGGTATTTTGATAGGGTAAGTTGATAATATATGACACGAGTATATAACATAGTAATAACTTTTATTGTTTCGATGATATTAATTTTTCTTAACATTATTTATGCAGGAGAGAGCTACTTCCTGATGGAATATTATATGCGTCAAAAGACTCTCACTACTCTGTCTTCAAAGCTGCAAGAATGTACCGAATGGATTCGGAAACAATCAACACATCAGTAAATGGGGAGATGGATTATTCAGATCTAAGAGCAAAGTTGATTCAAAATAAGGACAAACCAGCAATTATAAATGTGACAATTGGTAAATATTTACCTCAACCTCTATCCATTTTCTTTTTTTCTTTTACGTACCTTTCCCTTTATGATTCTTTTAACTACAGGAACTACCTTCAAAGGAGCTATTGATGACCTTGATATTATTCTTGAAACACTCAAAGATTGTGGCTATTCACAAGATATGTTTTACATCCATTGTGATGCAGCACTATGTGGTCTTATGGTCCCCTTTATAAACAATGTGAGTTTCACTTTTTACTTTTAACAAAACTCTTGAGTAATTCGCAGAGCGACATTCTAATGAATTATTCTTTATGCAATTTGAACAGATGATCAGTTTCAAGAAGCCAATTAGAAGTGTCACAATTTCTGGTCACAAGTTCTTGGGATGCCCAATGCCTTGTTCCAAATAACAAGAAAAAACTACATCAATAATCTCTCAAGAAATGTGGAGTACATTGATTCTGTGGACGCCACTATTTCTGGTAGTCGTAACGGTTTAACTCCAATTTTCTTATGGTATAGCTTGAGCGCTAAAGGTCAAATTGGCCTACAAAAAGATGTTAAGAGATGTCTCGATAATGCCAAATATTTAAAAGACCGTCTTCAACAAGCAGGGATAAGTGTCATGCTAAATGAGCTTAGCATCATAGTTGTACTTGAAAGGCCTCGTGACCATGAATTTGTCCGTCGTTGGCAACTTTCATGCGTCAAAGATATGGCACATGTTATTGTGATGCCGGGAATCACTCGAGAAATGCTTGACAAATTCATCAATGAACTAGTGCAACAAAGAAAACAATGGTATGAAGGTGGTAGAGTTGAACCTCCTTGTGTTGCAGATGATATTGGTGCGAAAAATTGTGCATGCTCTTATCATAAGATTGACTACATTAGTCCCTAGAAGACAAAGAAGACAAGATCATCCAGAAATTTGTTGCTATTAATTAGTATGACTTTCATAGAGATGGCATTTTATGATTCTTTATTACTTCATTCTTTTATTACAACAATTGTATACCTGAAACATTTTTTAATAAAAATATGTTAACAACCTTGTATGATCTTTGTGTAACATCAATTAATTGTTTAATTGTGATTGAAATAAGATTATGCATGCATCTGAGATGTACAAGCATGCATATCATGAACATATACATGCACCCCTGCACATCAACAATTGATTACGGCTTCTAAAATGTAGTATCAAAATATTGGTTTTAAGAAAAAATAAAGTACAAATTATTTCTGATGTCTTTCTCTCCACTATGGGGAAGAATAGTCCTTGCATGTTTAAATTAAGTTGGGATTTATCATAATATAAATTGTGAGTGGATCAAACACGGACAATTGGTGAAAAGTCACACAACTAATACATGCAACTTGACTAGTTGGGAAAAAAGTCGGGTCATTTGCACTTTTGTCTGTATTTTATGTTTGTCTTTAGTTTTTCTCTCATAATAAATAATTTTTTTATAAAGTATCAATTTATATTTTTGTATCATAATATTTCATAAGTTGTGCTTGAGCACGATTTCAGTTTCTAAATAACTTATACTCCACTAGACATAAGTTCAAATATATGTTAAAGAATAAAAATTAAAGACCAGTGTATTTAACGGGCAAAAATTATTAAAGATCAACCCATTTATAACGGGGAAAACGTGCAATTTTATGAGAAAAAAATATCTACTCTTCATGACCCCTCATTCTTTTACAATGAGAGTTTTGTGGGCTCAAAAGTCCCACTTCAACGCCATTCAAAGATACTCGGATGAGGATAAAGAAAATTTAGGAAAAATTATTTGGCTTAGGAAATATATACATTGTATTTATGATATATAAGAATATTCACAAAATCATTAAATATAGCTACATCTTAAATTTTACAACAAATTTTTTAAATCGGTCCTAAAACCTAGAATCTGCTTACTCAAATCTCCTTTAATGTTGTTCAGAGGCGATTTTACTTCTTCCATCAACACTAAATTAAAATTAATACTTTAAAGAGTAAACTAAAATTTTAGAATTTTAATTTAGATTTTAGAATATTAGACCAATATTTTTTTAAGAAAACTTCAAGGACCGTTAAAGTCCAAAATTTCATTAATTAATAATACATTGAAGACTTGCACAATACCACACTTGCACTCCCTAGTTGCTACTATCAAATAATATGGTAAATAATTGAGCGCAAATACATAATAGCAATTTGAGAGAGAAGTGAGAGAATTAGAATTGAGAGAAAAAGTTGCGTGGAAAAAATGAAGAAAAGGGGACACTTTTTAGGGAAAATTTTGCAAAATGGTCACTGGGTAATTTATTTAAAAAATAAATAAATCAAGTTTTACTTTACACCATAAATGACAATTCACCCTTGTTTTCTTCTTCTTCTTCCTTGCTGCTGCTGCTGCTTCTTCTTTTTCGCTGTTTCCATACACTTTGAACACTACATGGTGAGCTACCAGTTTCCTTGACAATCTTTGACTTCTCAAGTATGAACTTGCATTCCTTGTACTTCTGTCTCTCCTCATAAGCTCGTTCATATTTCCATCTCAGCACCTCGTGGCAGTCAGAGCAATGGAAATGATCAGCAACTGTATGGAGGCCAGTCATGAGTTGTCTATCCTCTTTGCCCCCAACGACAATGTTCATCGCGTGAGAGAACAAAAATGCTCGACCATTTCTTTCCTAACGTCAAATTAGACAAGAATATATTGGTGAAAACACTTCAAAAATAATTTAACTCAACTTTGAACACCATATATGCCCAGTGCCTACTCATTTTGAGGCAAAGTTACTATCTGTCGTCAACTAGGGGAATCTGGCTAACAAACTTGTTTTAAATTACAATGAATACAACTTAACATTTTAATCTCTGTGGATTCGAGGAAGAACAATATATGATTAGAATCAAGTGTAGCATACAAAGTCCCAATCATAGTCCTAACGAAACAAGAAAAAGAGCCCGAGTTACTCACTTGAAATGCTTTAGGAATAACATTGTCGTGCAATGCAACTTCATTCCTGCAATTGCAGCAACTATATAATCTTGGTCCGATCACCTCGGCCATCGATAATAGGATCAAACAGATTGTTTATTAAGAACAGCTATATCCTGAGATCATAGCAAAATAGAATTTCATCTATCAAAACTGAATAATCACTATTGTACAACACAAACAATGAACAGAGCCTCTTTGCAGAAATGCAAACTGAAGATGTATAAAGATTCTTTATTTGTGTTGAAAAGATACACGAAATATGTAGTGGTAATGTTTGTTTTATCTAGAACCCGGTAAGTTATCTTTTTTAAAATTCAGAACCCATGAACTCAAAATTTTGGTTCCGCCTCTGATAGAGAAAACACCACGGTGTAAGCGGCTTAAATAGTGAATAAGCAAAAGATTGCACTAACAAGTTGTCTTTAGTTTGGATCTGGCACGCACCCGATAAAATATTCGAAGAGTTTGAGCAACATAGCTACAAAGTAACTTCTCCTACGAAACAGTTACGGATGACTACTTGCTCCAAACTAAAAAGGTATATGACACTAAGGAAATGTCATTCTTTTCTTTATTTCTGTATCTCTAGATTCATGATCATGAAAAAAAATGGTAACGAATTCAATAACTTTTGACATACCCATCAAATTAAACACTAACAAGAACATGAAAATACAAAAATACATATGAAAAAAAGTTTCAAATTCACACAATTTACTCCATTGTTGTTTGACAGAGAGAGATTAGAGGCATGGAAGAAGTCAGTGAAAACAGAATATCGTGGTCACAAACTGCACCAAAAGACTCGAAACATCGAGATAAGCTTATATCTAAAATTTGAGACTGTTTAGAGGAGATTTTGAATTAGTCGGAGCTCATATCTTCTTCGTTCGTTGCTTTTCTTTTCTTTAAATTTTTTTGACATACCGCAAACGTGAATCATTTCAAGCGAATTATATACCAAAAACTGAAAAAGGTTGGCGTGAAGTTGCTATGAACACAAGTTAAGGAGGTTAAAATTACTGCTCTAGTGATTGAAGAAGGATAAAAGAAGAAGAACTGGGTCTTGTTAGATGTATACATTTTGTATGTATCACTGTCTATAATTAGATGTATGTATAGCCTCTAGATACAGTATGATTTGTACGTATGTTACTATGTATAATAGTTTTGAAAAAATTAGACAGTGCATACATTATATGTCGTATATACACGTTTATACAATATTGATATATTACGTAACTATTTCGATACACATGCAAATATCATTTATACAATATTGATACATATTTATACATCATTTATACAATATCGATATATGTTTATACATCATTTATATAAAGAGCTAAAGATTTCAGATAACTCTCATTGAAACCAAACACCAAGAAACATGTGAAATTGACATGCATAGATAATGCACTTTGACGAAGACTAAAGGCAAAAAATGAACTTCAGCAAATTTGTACTTACCTTCTCTGTACAATGAGGAAAATAAACCATCAGGTGAAATAACAACAGGTCCAGGTGGTAATGATTTCCCATCCTACAGATCGTTTACACATTTCTGGTCAGTGAAATCTGTTGAACAATCAGAATTCTACAAAAAAAGGGCAAGCAAGAGAGGCTAGATACAAAATTTCTTAAGGTGGTGTATACAGTTGAGCCATAGTAGTGTTAGACAAAATGCATCCTTAGAAACTCCTTTCCCCATAAAAGAAAAAAAACACATGGAAGATCTGAGAACAAAGTGCAGGAGGAGAACACAAAGAATAAGAAATGAAAAGAAAGGCTAATATACACAATTATAACTATTTATACAATATCGATACACGTTTATACATCATTTATACAATTTTGATATATTACATAACTTTTATACAATATCGATACACGTTTATACACTATTTATATAATTTTGATACATTGCGTAACTTTTATACACTATCGATACATTACATATACATGCGGCTATTTTTTTTGTAACTTTTTTTGTGGCTAGTTCATTTTTGGGCTATTTTTTTTGTAAAAAAAACTTGGCTATATTTATTGTGAACTAATTACTTTATTGTATATATTCGAAATTATCCTAACTTTTTATCGTTTTTTAAAAGGCAAAAATGTAATAAAGAGGTGGGTTATCTTTTAAATAAAATGGCCAATTGATCATTTCTACAAAATAATATATGGGCCTTTGGCAATGGTTAAAGTCGAATTCGACTGTTGCCAACGATGAGTTTTCTCTTAAAAAAAATTATTATTATTATTGTTATATCAAAATGGATAATAGATAATGATTTAATTTTTACTTATCGGACTTAATTAATTTTGATCACCCGCTAATAAGACTGCCCAATGGGACGAGATGTCTCGATACCAAGCCATACCATTTCGAATCAGGCTATAAGACTGGTAAGGTGGTGGGATAGGCTTTGGGTTAAGAAGATTGGGAACGAGATAAGAAGGGTAAAAATTTCTAATGGATTGACCAGTTAAGGCCCGGTACTATCTTGTTTGGATCGGCCTAGCGGGGTCTGATTTTTTTAAATGTTATTTGTTACTAATGTTTGTTCTTGTAAAAATAGTTGTTAGCCACCCTCACCCCCTCAAAACACCTCTTACCTTTCAAATTTTTATTTTATCTTTTAAGTTTATTAAATTATATTTTGATTTTAATTCTAAACTATAACTATCTTCCATCCTTTTTCAAATTTTTCACAAATCTCAAATTCGCTCATTCCATCTCTCTAAATTTGCTACTCAATTACTCAAATGCTATTAATATTTTTTCTGTGTGAACTTAAAAATTAGCTGAAACAAGTTTTAACTTTTATCTATGATTTATGGTTATAATTTTTTTTATTTTTACAAAGACATTTAGTACACCAATTCCATCTCTTACTTGCTTTAATTATCATATTTTATTTTTATTATATTTGTTATTTTATGGCTCTTAATTTTTTTTTTAAATATAACTTTATCTGGTCTAACATTGTTTGAAAAGGATAGAAAGGGATAAAGTTTGAGTTCTAGTAATTCTATTTCTAGATTTAAAAAACCTTTATGAATAAATGATTTTACTCATGATGATAAAATTTCTATGATCAATATTATCGTTTTTTATCTTAATTCTAGTGAATCACTAGATAAGAAGTGATGGAAATACATTGTGGATATGATAATATGATAATTCAGTTATAAAAACTTCATCTTAAAATTAATATCAGTTTGTAGCTCATCATGTATAAATTCATTGTTGTCTTCTTGATAGTTCATAATATTTGTAGCTTCAATTAAAAAGTTTTTTTTTTAAATGAACTAAAAAGAAAATAGCACCAAAAAAAAAAAAGAAACTTAAAAAATATTTAATTAATAAATTTTTGAAAAAAGAGCAAAATGCAAACTAGACGAGTACTCCTCAGTTTTTAAATAAGTGATCATTTTAGATTGAGCACACCTCTTAGAAGATAGTTCACTCCTAAAAAAATAAAAGGTGTTTTTACTAACTTATTCCTAATTAAATTTTACTAATATATTAAATATAATTTTTTTTAATTAATGGTTTTTGGTTATATAAATAAGGGTAAATTTAAGAAAATGTGATTAATTTATTCTTAAAAATCTAAATGAATAATTATTTAAAAATAAAATAAAAAAATAAAATGATCACTTATTTAAGAATAGAGAGGAAAAAAAAATGGTGACCCAAGTCTAGAATAGGAAAAGACATCTGACTAAGGCACAAATATGGAGGAGGGGCATAACTATAATTGCACATTTTGGATGAGGCCAGCATCAACCAGGGGCTTTTGCTGCAGAAAAAAAATATTCAGTATTTCCAGCCTCTTCTTTGTCTCTACGTATTCAATACTTTAGTTCTAAATTAAGCATTCTAAGAATCTCAGCTTTCTTAGTTTGCTCAATTTGATTCTACTTTGAGCCTTCATGCCTCATTTGAGATTTTAATCTCTACTCAATGATTTCAGGTAATTTTAATTCTCTTTTGATAATTTAATATACTTTACAACAAACTTCCATTTTGAAGATTCAAGTATATGTATCTAGATTTTCTGGTGAAGTACTTGCAATAGTAGCTCTGACAAAAACTGTGGAAAATGTCCTTACCTCTTGTTATAGGTGTCAGATGGGCGGGTTGGGTTGAATTTTGACGGGTCAAAACGAGCTGACTTAATAAATGACCCGCCTAAAAGTTACTTGGGTTGAAATGGCCTTAAAATGCGGGTCATAATCCAAATCGTCCAACTCTAACCAAAATATTTTGATAAGATTTCTCATCAATCAATTTGGACTAGATATTAACCCAAACTTTGATGGGCTGAAATGGGTGGGTCAATAATCAACCCAAACGTGAAGGGATTGGGTGGGTTATGATTTTATGGACTAATTTTGCCACCTCTACTTAGAAGCAAAAAAGGCATTGTGTCAAATGCTTTTAATGTAAAAAATTCAATGTACTTATACATGTCCGTGTCATATAAGACCATAATGTTAGAATGCTGTTGTATATTAACACTAATTGAGTTAAATCACAAAAATTGGATTTGTGTTCTTGTTCTATTGTCTGAGATCAATAGTTTGTCATGGATTCCTTTATTGAAATAGCTCAATCTATATAATTGTGATGCTTCTAGACGAATTCACGTTTTTCCTACTACTGTAAACAACTAGTAAATTCCAAAAAACTCAAAGAAGTTCAGTCCAAACAATTTAAAGGTGATTCTGAAATGCTTGTTGGATAAGTTCTTTCGAGCGAACTCTCCACAGAAGTTTGATTCTTGGGAGTGCACAGTAATATTTGCATATCATTTCAATGCAATTGGAGCTGACTGCGTTTATTCATTTAGCTATGTTCGTGGGACTAAAAAATAGGCATAAAAGCCTATGCTCCTGTTATAAACTGATTCTTGGAAGAACATACTAATACTATTGGGATGTGAAGCAGTTTTGCGAACTCACTGGTTAATGGATTGACAGTAGCATGGTCTCCATTACTATAAAGATAGACAACAATTAATTATATAAAAGAATCCCCCTCAACAAATTGCAGTTGTAGTCTGGACTGCTGGATGATTGAACCCACACTAGAGCACTTAAATCCTGTAAATGACTCTTTTGGCGATTTAGGCATGATTCCCCTGCACATATAAGCCTTTCCCTTGTAATATTGCAGGTTTATTCAGCACAATAAGTTATACGGATCTAAATGCTACTATTCCTACTTGCCAGCAGGTTTCAGCTCTGCCCTATGCGTGAGACCTATTGTCTCCTTTTCAAACACCATAAGAGGAGTACACAACCATGGAAGAGTTACATGTTTGGCTACATCCATGTCATTTACCTCCATGACTGTGGTAAGAGTATGTCCAATCTTTTACTGTTTTCATATGCCATCTTCTCTTTTACACCCCCCATCCCCCTGTTTGTGTTGAACATCTACTGTTCTAGTTTCTTTAATTTTAACATGGCAACAGTTTTAAGATATTTCCTTGGGTTGTTCACAGCACTTCTTACATCCAATTTGGATTTTGCTAGGATGCTGAAAAGGAACTAGAAAGCCGAAAATACGAACTACTTAATATCATCCAAGATACTCAACGAGGCCTAGTGACAACTGCTGATCAACGATCCACCATTGAGGAGGCTATGGTCTGCTGCTTGTGCTTAAAATGAAGTTCCACTTTATTCTAGTGTATTGACTAATTGAGATATAATCAGGTAGTGGTTGAGGGTTTTGATGCTGGCAAGGAAATTGACTTGAGTAAGTTGGATGGAACATGGCGGTTGCAGTATACATCTGCACCAGATGTGCTCATTCTTTTTGAATCTGCTGCTAGGCTTCCATTCTTACAGGTTCAATTTGGTGTATGCTAGATAAATAGTCAACTTTTAATGTAGTAATAAGTTAACTAACAAATATAATGTGTAAAATGACCTCGTATTGAAGTAGTTCAAAGAAAATTCCTAACCAGTAATTTGGTCTGACTTTTCAATGCACAGATCTTATGTGCTTTGGAAAAGAAAAAACAGCTTTATTTCCTCAAACCTCTCTTAACTATCTCCATTCATTTGTCTCTAATATCCGTAGTATTTTTTATCATAAATCCGTTCCATGACCATCTAATATAATTACAAAATGATAAGAAACAAAGAGACATAAGTGCTCTATTTTCCTTTGAATGACGAGTCAAAATTTCCTCAACCTGCAGTTCATGCGAGATTTATCAACTCCTATCATTTCATTTACTAGTTACATGCATACTCAACTGAACCGATCTTTCTGAGCTATGTAATAGGTGGGTCAAATTTTCCAGAAATTTGAGTGCCAGAATGAATCCCGTGGAGGATTGGTACGCAATGTCATCAAATGGAGTGTTCCACGATTACTAGAGGTGCAACACTGCCTTCTACCCATTACTTGCTTGCTGGTGTAAACTTTTTAAATTGCTTTCTCTTGAGCTATTTTTACTTTAGGATTATAAACAGATGTAATCCTACTTTGTATGGGATTTAGACATAATTGATTGACATATATTGTTAACAGATATAGACACTTGAACACACCTTTTTAGATGGAAAATTCAGTGTTGTAGAACTGATTTTAGCTCAATATTTTCTCAGCCCTTGTTCTAATTTGTCCAGACCTTCATTACTCCCACACCCTCCCTTTATACTCTATGGGGATGTACATTAAAGAGGTTTAAGAAGGTGATCCTATAGTTAGACCTGGACAAAGGCCTTAACGCTCGAGTTCGGAGTTATGCACTGTGCTTCTCCTTGTAGCATTTTTTTGTTGTTGAGAAATTCTCTTAGTAGCATTTGACAACATCAAACTATTATAAACCTCAACTCTATGAAGGTAAAACAACTAGCAATGTGGTCCTCACTGAAGCCTGGAAGATATTTGAAAAAATAGTACGACGGGATGACGTAAAGTGCCAGAAGGCTCATCTACTTGGCTGTGTCCCATTTATGTCAAGGAGGAGAAGGTTGAGCTTTCAGGAATTACAAAACAATCTTAAGGAATGTCAGAATATAGCATCTTCCAAATTGCTGAATCTAAGAAGTGTGAAATTCTGAAGTTGATATTTGCTGCTTCAATAGCCACAAGAAGGTTTCAACAGCTTGAAAATGGCATCTCAAGTCTTGGTGGTTCTAAAGTTTAGGGCACTATTAGTCCACAGATTCACAAGTTACATGAATGAGTTTTCCTAGTTATCCTAGACCTAAAACTTCCACGATGAAATGGATGCTGATTTCTTAGTAATGTAAGGCTTCTGAATAAAAATTGAGATGGAAAGTAGTTACATCCTCATGGATTCTTGCGCAAGAAATACTTCAAAAAGGAAACCGAAAATTATTCTTTATTGCAATTAATTTGCTTAACCATTTCGCTTTCCAATATATTTTTGTTTATATACACACATACACGTCTAGGTTAGTTTGTGCATCTACTAGTCCACCAGATATCTGCTAACTCTTATCAGAACATGTTGGATAATTCTTCCTTGCAAGAATTAGGGAAAATGGGAAAAATTCACCTACCGTTGCCTCTGCTAGACTTTGAACTTTGGTCACAAAGAATTTACTTTATCTCCTAAACCACTATTTTAGCTGACACTTATTAGTAGGTATCTAAGTTTAAACCTTTTGGGGCTACTCTTTTGAGGTCCTCTTGGCAGCTGTGGTAGTACCAAGATAAACTGGCCCTCAATGTCAGCTATATTTAGCATACATAATAGAACATTTCTAATGGGCTTATAAGTCCAGAATCAGTCCCTACTTTTAGTAGATTGAAAAGAAAGCAGGTGCCTGTCGTTCTTAGAATCCAATAACATTTGGACGCCAAGTATCTTCTATCTCTACTCTCGTATATTATCAGTCTGCTTAACTTAGAAATGATCTCCGCTGCTTGTTAAGTGTGGTGCCTCTTCCTCTCCATGTATCCACAGAAAGGTAGAAAACTAGTGTAGGCGTAGAGAATAACCTTTCACCCTCTTTTTTCCCCTTCGGTTTTGCTTATTCTCTTATTAATTATCATATTTAACAAGTGCAACTTTAGGATTTCACAAAATCCAATCTGCATGGACATTTGTATCCATAGAAGAGCGGAGTGCCTTTTACTTCCTATCAGTGCTTTCACTTCTGAACTGTTGAAATCATACCTGAATTAAGCTTCAATAGTTCAATGTATTGCATTGGAAAACATCAAAGTTCTGGTTGATACCAAGGTTTGTAAGAAATCCTCCAAAAGAATACATGCCAATGCCACAGCCTATGTTACTCTCCAGCTATGTACAAGTAGCTTAATGATACTGAATATCTACAATGTCCTGGGGCCATTTTGGAATGGTGTCGTTAGGGATGGCAATGGGGTGCGGGGCGGGTTGAAGTAATTTTTTTAAAAACTAATGGGGGGCAGGTTGCGGGTCCTATGCGGGTTTAAACTTTGTTTGACTTTTTACATGTTATAAGAATGACTTTTGGGTATTCAATACGATTTTTTTTTACAAATAATTTGTATGTATTTCTATGCTAATATAAAAATTTATAAACATAATATGAGTATTGTCAGTTACACATTTTTAAGTAATAGACAATGAGATAGTATTAGAAAAAATAAATAAACGAGTGGTACAATTCTAGATAACTTTTATTCATTTAGCACTGTACGTATATCAATAATTGTGAGATTCTTTAATCTGGGTATGAGACTACATAAATTGCAGTGAATTATTTAAGAAAATGTTACAAGAAATTGTTAAGCGGAGCGGGTTAATGCGGGGCGGGGCGGAGCGGGTTGAAAATAAAAAAAATTGCTATGGGGGGGGGGGTTAAAATTTTTGCGGGTTAAGCTCAACCCGCCCCGCCCCATTGCCATCCCTAGATGTCGTGTATTTTCTCTTCTTCTTGTTTGTCGTTTTATCATTGTGATAATAAGTAAAACTGTTCAACTTATGAACTTTCATATGCACTAGAAGAATGAGAGGCTGAGAGGAAGTAATAGAGAGAATGAGAGGTTAGTAGCCTGTTTGGCCAAGCTTCTAATATTAGCTTATTTTGAAAAGTGCTTTATTTAGAAGCACTTTTCGAAAAAGTATTTTTGGTGAGAAGCAGTTTGTGTTTGGCCAATTAATTTAAAAAGCACTTGGCCAATTAATTTAAAAAACACTTTTGAGCAGCAATTAGTGTTTGGCCAAGCTTTTTAAAAGTGTTTTTAAGTAGGCGTTTGGCCATAAGAATTTTTCACTTTTTTCCGGAAAATTATTTCACTCTTTTCCGGAAATAGTGTTTGGCTATAAAAATTCCAAATACAACTCCGGAGTTGTATTTGGAAAAGTGAAAACACCCAAAAACCCTTTTTTCCAACTCACTTTTTTCACTTTTTAATTATTTATTTTTTGAAAAAATCCTAAATTTTTTATTTTCATAAAATAACCCCATTTAAATTATATTTCATTTTTAAATCATATTTTATGTTTTTTTAAAATATATATTTAAGATCTAGATAATTATTGCAAAAGTTATAGCCAAACACAACTCCAACTCCAACTCCAACTTTGAAAATTCCAAAAAAGTGAAATAATTTTTGGTTCTCATGGCCAAACGGCACCTAAGTGTATTTTTCTCAAGAGTGCTTTTCAAAAAAGTGCTTTTAGGAATAAGCTACTTTTTTTAGCTTCTGAAAAACAGTTTCTGCTACCCCTCAGAAGCACTTATTTTCTCCCAAAAGCTTGGCCAAACACCTCATTTTTTTAAAAAAAAACACTTTTGAGAAAAAATAAGCACTTTTGGGGAAAAATAAGCTTGGCCAAACAGGCTATAGGTTACATACTAAGAAGAAAAAGGAGAAGACATGTTTAATTCAAATGATCTGATAGTGATCTGCTTATATCATACAGGAGAATGAAGGTGCTACTCTGATAGTTTCTGCCAGATTTTCTTGCGTTTCTGCTCGTAACATTTACCTCAAGTTTGAGGAGGTAATTTTCTGATCACCAATCAAGTAATACTATTATTCTTGGTATTTTATGGATGTGTCCTCATCCTTCTCCTTAAAATTTACTATCTAGTCATTGGTTCCGTTGCTCGAGTAGAAGTCCATGTCATGTCCTTCTGAAGTAGGGGTTTGGGACTCTGTACTTTGTAGGCCATGTCTAGGCAATAGACATTAATGGATTCATTGCATATCTATCGAACTTTTATGTCTTGTCTTGTGCTTGGGTTTCTCTAGTATTGGAAGTGATTATTTTGTGCTGCTTTACTTTTACTTAGTTTCTGACTGGAAAATAAGTTCTTTTTGAAAATTCTACATGGATGATGAATATTGAACTTTTTCCTTTTTCTGCGCGAGTGTTCTTTGTCTGTTCTGATTTTAAAAGTCAGTAGGTGACGTCTGTAAGAGCCTTGGTTACAGAAGTCACCTACTGATAACAATTAAAATTGGAAGTCATGCCTGGTTACAGACATCACCTACTGATAACTTGAATATTGATGTTCTCATTGTTGGAAGTCTCGTACCTACTTTTACAAGGTGGGGAATCGAACCCTCACCAACAAGGTGAAAGATTAGGTAGCCAACCAACAACCAACTGAGCTACTAAGCTTCTCCTGATATTTTCTTTAATATTATGCTTGCAAAATTTTATTTGCAGATAGTTCTTCAAAATATTAACATCAGTGACGATCTGCAAGCTGTAATAGCTCCAGCAATTCTGCCAAGGTCATTTTTTAGTTTACAGGTACTTGTGCTGTGGTGTATTCTTTAATTTGCTGTGGATTTATAGGTTCATAGAATCAACTTGAGCAAACAAAAGAGACCTACTTCTTGATCTAGTAGATTATACAAGTTCATTCTTCCCATGTTATATACGTACATTGTTAAAGACAAAAATCGTATATGGAGCAAGCTTTCGCGACAGGAAATTACATATATCTAGTTCATGAAAATATATGACCTAATGGATTGCTATCAGCATTATATGGCTATCCAAAGTTGCGGAAATATTGCCAAAATGATTTTCTTGGTTTGCAGATACTGCAGTTTATTCGGACATTCAAAGCTCAAGTTCCAGTGACCAGTCCAGAGAGGTATAACTTGATGTAGCCATAATCACAATTGATTTTCTTACTAGTAGTCTATCATATTCATGTGAAGATGGGCCATGTGCAGGCAATCTGTGGGGGGCCTCTATTACCTTTCTTATCTGGATAAGAACATGCTTTTAGGCCGCGCTGTTGGAGGTGGTGGAGTATTTGTATTCACCAGGGCTCAAGCTCTTATTTGCTAACCAGCCAGTTCAAATACAAATAGTTCCACTTGTGAGAGTGTGATCCTATTAAGTTTCACCAATCTACCATGCATCTATGGATTCTCACATATACGAATAACAGAGATGAAGAACAAAGAGGGAAAAATGAGATTGCAAAGAGAAATTTGTATCAATGGAATCTTCTGTAGTGTTTCAGTTGATTATACAATGAGAGCATTTACAAGTATATAATAGAATATACATCCGGCTACTCTATGTTTAACTAACTTGACTAAATTAGTCTAACTTCCTTCTAACCACTTAGCTAACGATGGTCGAGTTTAATAACTATGATGGTTATGGGATAGCTATGCATACATTTAAGTCCCTTACACCCCACCCCAAGCTAGGAGATATGAAGAGGTTAGCAGTGTTGAACTCTAGCGAGACCCTTAGTCAAGATGTCAGCTTGCTGCTCAGAAGAAACCAAATACAGAATGTGGACTGGTGTTGTTGCACCTTCGTCAATGTCAATATGTTTGGTATGCTCATGGAACGCAAGATCCGCAGCAATAGATTTGTTGTCACAATGCACAGAAACAGGAAGCTGGATTGCAACATCTAATTCCTTAAACAAACCAACAATCCAGACAATCTCACCCACAATGAAAGCCAAGCGTCTATCCTCTGCCTTTGCGGAGCTGCTAGAGATGGTAAACTGTTTTTTGAATTTTCAGGAAATCAAAGTATTGCCATACTTAACAAAATAGCCTATGAGAGGTCTAATCAGCATCACAAAATGCAGCAAGTTGGGAAGAACTGCCTGTTAACATAAGAATCCCAAGGCCTGGAGCCTGTTTGATATACCTCACTAGTCTTGTTGCAGCTTCCATATGTGACAGCTTTGGAGAGTGCATAAACTGACTCAGACATTGCACTTATTTATACAGTTAAAGCAATGTTTGATATAGTAATAGTTAAGTAACAATCTATCAATCAATATTTGATACTCTTCAGGATTAGCCAGTGGGAAATCATCATTAGTACCAACATGTGTATCAAACTCTGAAATTGTTAGCTTTCAATTGAGCTCCATGGAAAATACTTAAAAAGTCTCACAAGTGATTTTTGAGATTGCATTAAAAGCTACTCCCTCCCTCCGTCCTATATTAGTTGATCACCTTACTAAAAATAGTTGTATCATATTAGTTGGTCACCTTACTAAATTAACAGAGAATTAATTAAAAAAAAATTATATTATCCTTGCAATTAATTCATTTTGCAAGTGCGAACACTTGATTGTAAAGTTTCAAAAAAGCTTAAGATTTATAATTTCTTAAGATACGTGTAAACGAGAAAGTGATCAACTAAGGAGTACCTTTAGTTTCCTGAATTAAGACATCATATATATGGAAAAGCACATTAAATAGACCAAAAAACTAAACTATTTACAGCTAAATGCCCCTCCCTAATTAATTTCTTTAATACCTAGTCGGCTAAATTTATTTACCTGAGTACCCCTTCCCAAATGCAGTGAGAATAATAAATTAATCCCATAAATTGTGGTCCTTAAACCGTGCAGTCAACTTCCCACTTCCTTAAATTGTGCAACTAACTTTCTTTCTTTTTTCCCCTATCGTTTTTTATCTTTTTTTTTTTGATAAATTTAATTGTTTCTCTGTTGATCTCCAGTTCTTTCTCGTAATTTCCTTTTTGTTATTTGGTTCAATTATCTTTTTTTTTGTTCCTTTCTATATTTTTTCTTTTGTAAAAAAATAAAAATAAATATAAAAATAAAAATATTAACTAATCATATAAGATTAATAAAAATAGAAAAATTAAAATAATTAGATTACATTAATAAATAACTAAGAAAAATATTTAATTTACTAGCATATTTATTAAAATCTAAATTATTAAAAATTATGTTTTATAATGTACCCTCATTGTAGTAGTAATTAGTGCCTCCTTTTTTGTTTTGTTTTATTTTATCTTTATTTTTTGGGTTAGATTATATTCTTCTTTTTATCCATTTCTTTTTAAAGATAAAATAAGAAATTAAAATAAAGATATTATCTATTTATTTTATACTAATAAAAAATTAAGAAAATTAGTAAATAAACCACAACAATAATTAATTAAGAATGATTGAGGAGTGTCTCATTGGGCTACTGAAGCACACCTCAATGATACCGTTTTAGTATATAAATATGTTGTAGTGGTATCATGGAGGTTTCACTAAAGGACTGAAACAGACATTAATGATTGGTATATAAATATATTGTGATGGTATCATTGAGGCATGAAGCAAACTTCAATGACACCATGATAGTATATTAATATCCTTTGATGGTATCGTGAAGGATCGAAAATGTCTTATTGAAGGACTGAAGTAGTCTTCCACGAAACCATGTCAGTATATAAATATACTTTGATAGTATCATTAAAGATTGAAGCAGTACTTCATGATATTATGATAATATATAAATATACTGTGATGGTATCATGGTATATTGTAGAGTGTCTCATTGAAGAATTGAAGCAGTCCTCCATGATACCATGTCAATATATAAATATATTGTGATGGTATCATGGAGGATTGATCAATGACTTATTGAAGGATGATTTCATGTTAGTATATAGATATATTGTGATGGTATCATAGAGACTGATGAGTGTCTCATTAAAGGACCGAAGCATCATCCATGATACCATGTCAGTATTTAGATATATTGTGATGGTATCATGGAGGACTCAAAAGTGTAAGGGACTGAAGCATTCCAAAAAAGAGCAGAAAAAAGTGAATGAAATTAGATTATGGAGAAAAAAAAAAAGAATTAAATAAAATTAGATAAAAAATAAAAATAAAAGAATCAAAATTGAGTATAAAATTGGATCATGGTGAAAAATAAAGAATAATATGATTTGAGAAAAAACAGAATGAAAAAAGAGGGGGGAAATAAAGAATAAAGAATATATGAGAGAGAAAAAAAGGGATAAGGACATAAATAGTCATCCGATCAAAAGTATTGACAATGAATGGCCCAATAATTTTAAACTCATTGATTAGCCATTTTGCTCCTCTTTCTCACTTCTTTCTTTCTATTTTAGTTAACTTTCTTTTTTTGTTTTTATTTGTTGGCAACTGATGCCTTTTTAAAAAAATGGCGGCTGACCTTTTTTTTTCTTTTATAGTTGTTGCTTTGTTTTAAAAGAAAACGGTTGTCCTATTTTTTTTTAATTCTACCAGAAATTAATCACATTAAATTTTCGTAGTTTATTTTATTAACAGTCAAATATAAATTTGTAATATTGTAATTGCTATTTCTTTTATCAATTAAATATAAAAATTATATTTTTATTTGTTGTATAAAAATAGCATATTTTATATAACATTGATACATATACATATTTTATACATCAATGATATATCTTTATAAACATTTTATACATATATATATTATATTATATACAATAGTGATACAATTTTTATACATATCCTATACAAAATTAAAATAGATATTATATACAACAATTATACAGTTTCTATATATTTTATACATATACATATTTTATATAATAACTATACAGTTTCTATACACATTACTATATAATTTTTACACATATATTATATATAGATACATATTCTATACAACAATTATATAATTTTTATATAATTATTTATTTTTTTTTATTTAAAATAAATAAAAATATTTAACCAAAAAAGTTATAGCAAAACCAAAAAAAAAATGAACAACCTTAAGAAAATGGGCCGAAATGGCCCAAAGCTAAAAATGACCATGGGATGAAATAATTTCAGCCGAGGGGTCAAATAATGACTCAAGTTTTAAAAGGCTATTTTGACTAGAAATTATTTGGCTATGTGGCCATGGGATGTCTTTTTCCCAAAAGAAAAAGAGAAAGAAAGAAAAAAAAAAAAGGAGTAGATAAAATAAAAAAAATGAACGAAATAATTAATATTTTTTTCTTAGTTATTCTTATTTATTTCTTCAAAAATAATAATTTAGTCTTATATAATACCGATAGGGTATCCATATACCGACAAGGTATCACAGAGGGGAGTCATTTTTTGTAATTAGTTAGGAAGTATTTTTTATAAGGGAGTATTTAGTTGTAAATAGTTTGCTCCTATGGGACAACTATGTACTTTTCCCTCATATATAAGCCATAACTATCTTAGCATGTGTGGTCTTTAAAGAGAAAAGACATCAAATTAAGTTTGGCAACAAAATCGGGAGCTACCGGTACCGGTCCGGTCCATCTCGGTCCGTTACCGATTCTGTACCGGTCCGATAGCTACCGGTTGGGGTAGGGATAGGGGGTACCGGGATGGGAAACAGGACGAAAGGGCATTTTTTGTAATTCTTCTAAATCCGAAAAAAGTAAAGTCGGTAGTTCTTCTAAATTCAAATCTAAAAACTAGACAACAACCTCAATTAAGAATAAATACGGATGATTTTACACATGTTGATGAAACTCCTTTTAATATTGATAGCAATACTCAATTAGATCATGAATTTTTACAGATAAGGTTTGATAATTTTAATGAAAAACTAGATAAAGAAGTAGAATATGATAATGAATATGATGGTAATGATACTTATGATGATGATGAAACAGAGCCGCCTACGGCTACTAGTCCCACTCCTGCTCCCGCTCTCACTCCCCCTGTACATCCTACTAGGGCTAAGCCCAAGGCTGAACGTCCTAAGAGATCTGTTGTGTGATAATTTTTGACTCAAAATGAGGATAAAACTAAAGCTATTTATAAAAAATGTAAAGCTACTTTGAATCATAAAACTACGGGAAAGTCGGGTGGGACGGGATATTTAAGAAATCATTTGATGGGATGTTGTAAAAATGAATTTTTGCAAGCTCAGGCTATAGCCAATGCAATAAAACATGGTACTCCCCGATGCATCTGTAGGAGTAGGGGTGATAAAGGACAAAGAGGGAAGAACAAGAAGGAAAGAAAACAAAAGAAGGATATGTGAGTTAATATTCAAACTCTTGAATTTATGGGCAACAAGGGACTTGATACCATCACCTCCCAATTGAATTCAATAATTCAAACACAAACCCTAGTTTGATAAAAATCAAAGGAACTCAAGAAACCACAAATGAGTAATCTTCGATTAACCAAACCAAGAAGTTCACCAACAATTCCAAGATCCACACTACTAAACTTACCAACTAATCTAGGCTTCACCTAGAAACTACAAGCTAAATACCTAGAAACTACAAGCTTCAAAGCTCAATATTCAATATTCATCAAAACTAGTCTTCAAAATAAAGAAAAGCTACTACTTATACTAAGGAAATAAGAAGTCATTGACTTTTTACAATATTGCCCTTAATGAAGCAAGGGCCTTGTTTGGTTGTCTTCTTTATGGATTCTTGAATTTTAGGCCTAGCCACTTGCACAAATGGCCTCTTTTCTTCATCCACATCACTCCCACGGACTCATAAGCTTCCCTTTGCCTGAACATCGTATGTGTTATCTATGCCATCCATGCTCGTGTCAACCATGCTATCCATGCTAGTATCATCCTCTCCTTCTTGAAAATGATTCGTCCTCGAATCCAAATCTTAAAACACATGAGAAGGACAACAACCAAAACATCCTCAAAGCATGAGGGTTAGTACAAGGGTTAGCAATAATATCATCATGCCAAGGAGGCACAAATTTGAGGTACAACCAAATATCCTTTGCTTCCAATAAAAGCAACTCATCATACAAGGTGCAAAGGTTTTGGTTATGATAAACATCAAGAGACAAGGCAAATACAAAGGTCTTCGTGGCATCAAGAATTCCAAAAGATGGTATCATATTTAACTTTGGAGCCATAAGACACAATTGTTTCATTGTCTCGCAAGAAGGCCACACCAAAAGTGGTGCAATCACCCATAAGGGTTCATTGGGGTGAAAGAAGTAAAAGACCCACATATCATGGTCACAAAGATAATTGGACAAATTAAAGGAACCCCTACCTCTATAGAAAACAAATTTAATACAAACATAGACATCATCATATGCAAAGAGGTAGTAAAGAAAGGTGTCAAGATTGTCAATCCTCCTCAAGGTGCCCTCACATGCAAGATCACAATTTGGTTCATGAATCTTATCAAGCACATCAACACATGTTGGGACACATGAAGAAGACAAGATACTTTGTAGGAAAAAGTCACCTTCCTTCCTCAAGTTGCTATCCCCAATTTGACCCACACCACCATTAAGACCAAAGAGATTAGAATTCGAGCCATTGCATGAATTAACTAACTCATCTTCATATTTAACAAACAAAGGTGGGGTGTCATACAAAGGATCACAATTATCATCAATTTCATAAGGATAATCACTAGTTGGGTTTTTCAAACCATCAAACAAATCAATGTTAGCTTTATCCCAAGGATCATCCCTTTTGAAAAGTGATAGGCCGATGTCTTCAAGTGGGTAGATAGTACAATCTTCACCCACATCTTGCTTGTCATCTTGACCAAGCTTCACCTCACAAGTAAGAGGTACACAGTCCCTCAAGAAGGAAGTTCCTTCCTCAGGAAAGGTGTCATCATCCCATAGTGGATTACCAAATAACTTGTAGCCTCCAAGAGTAGCTACACTTTCAACATTATAAGAGCTACCACTATGCACACTTTTAATAGTCATGTCATCATCAAATAAGATATTATCCTTAACAACATATTCCATCACATGAGTTCTTTGAGAGGCACAAGTAATGGAATCACTAATCAAGGAATCATTATCTAGAAGCAAGGAACCTACATGACTATTCACATGATCAACTACATCAACATCATCACTAAATTGAGGTTCATTTAGCACATCACAAAATTCCTCATTTAATGGACAAGTATCACAAGAAAGTTGATCACCACAATTTGCAACACACAAGAAAGAGCTATTAAGCTCACCACATGGTAAAGGCTCATTAAGATCATACAAAGATAAACTATCACTCACACTCAATTGGCTATTAGCCACACAATGATCCATCAAGTTTAATAAAGTGCAAGAGTTAGCTTTGTTACCTTGTAGTTCATAGGAAGAATTTCCTTCACCTTGGTTATCAACATTTAAGTACAATTGCTCTCTTCGGAAGCTTTCAACCACCTTATGATGCTCCACATTTTGAGGTTCCACAATAGGTTCGCTTTCAAGAATACCTGCACAAGTATCAAGACAACTAGAGAAACAAGAAATGTTACATGAGTTAAGATAAGGTTGTGACAACCCTCTCACATCACTCCACACAACCTCTTTTTTTTTCACTCTAGAGTTGTCACTTATCATACCCTTACTCCTCTCAATCTTTTGTCTCTCAATTTCATTGGAGTTAGGACAAGTGTCAAGTATCCCTTGCGAAGGGTTAGATGATCCCTTCACTTCAAGCTTCCATTTTGGTGCATAAAGATTGGATATGTTTTCTTCTCTAGGAAATATTAGTGGAAAGAGAAGTTCCCCTTTGCGATCCATGATATACTTGTACCAATCTTGTGCATGTGGAATTCTATGACTTTGGAACCAAGGATTTCCCAAACATATGTGACAAGTATCCATGGGAGCTATATCACACCAAACCTCCTCTTGATATTTCCCAAATGAAATAGGTACTTGCACCCTTTTATTAACATGATACCCTTTTTGAGTAACAAAGGAGTCTCGCTTTGGCCAAAAAGGTATCCCAAACAATTCAACCAATTGAGGGGTTATAAAGTTAGAAACACTATGATCATCAAGGACAAGATCAAACCCCGTAGTACGATAAGCATTCACTTTTGTTTCAAGACTTCGCCTCGCCGGGTCTTGCCTATCTTGAAACATCAACTTGTCTCTACTTCCTCTAATACCATTTTTATATCGTGTACAAGACACATTGGTATTAGGATAAGAATCGCACAGTATCATATTTCGAGAAGTAGAAAATGTACCTCTTCTATAGCCCATACGATATCTTCGAATTGGTATGAACCATACATCAATACCTTCTCTTTTAGGATAGAAAGTCGCACAAGATGAGGAAGGACATTCAACCTCACAACTTCCATTTTCATCAAGATTTCCCTCAAAGGATTCACAAGACATACGGAAGGAAGCATTGTACCGCACATCGCCTTCATACTCATGGTGTGGGAAATGAGAACTTTCATAACCTTCTTCTCCACTATAATATTCTCCACAAGGTTCCTCTACCCCTTCAACATCATCACAAGAGTTATAAGCTTCATTCATCACATATTCATCTCCGGAGTAGTAGTTCTCTCCATCATAATGTTCATGAACACATGATCCTTCATATCCCTCATTGGCTCCATCATAGCCTTCATAGGCCTCAACATTAGAATCATAGCCTCCATCGATACAAATAGAGCTTTCCATGTCATCATCACAAGTATCCGAAGCTATGGATGACATGCTACCTTATATCTCCTTTTGTACCTACAAAACTCAACAAACAATATTAGTAGAAAAAGCCTCACATCACTCGTATGCAAACTCTCAACTCACCTCCTAAAATGTCGTCTCAAAATTGGTAGTGAACTAGCTTTGCTTGATCAATTCAAGATCACCTATCCTTTGTAGTGGAGTGGATTTTTGTGACTCTTGAAAGACGGACGACTCGATTGAAGGTAAAAGGACTTGAATCAAGAAATTTATCAACGAATTAAGATGAGAAAAGTTGAAGAAAAAAAAGCACGAAAGAAAACGAACTCAAAAAAACTAAGTAACAAAAGTAGAAAAGTTGCTTGTGTTGCTTAATTTGAAGAATCAAAGAGATGATTTGATGATTAAAACTAGTTAACAAGTAATTAAAGATGTTAATTAGTAGAGAAATAGAAGAAAAATGAGTGTAGAAGAAGAAATTTGAAGTTTGGACACTTAGAATTTTTTTGAGGTTTTAAGAGTTCCAACACTTAGAAAAATTTTGGGGTCCCAAAATTTGAAGCATTCTGTCCAAGTTTGCAAGTGTGCATTTCAGCCCCCAAAACCTTTTTTAAGGGGCAGATTTGGTCCTTTGGATTTTTTTTTTTTTTTAAATTCCACTTGTGGACCCAACAAACATCTTTGACCACTTTGACTTGAAAAAGTTGGATCAAATGTACCTTTTGGCTTCTTTTTCTTCAAGATGTTCTTGATAAATATCAAAAACACATAGAACACCAAGAACACACACTAAACACCAACACCTTCAAATCAACTCGAAATTGGCTCAAACTTTAGGATTAGCTTCCCCTCGACTTAAGGAACAAACCCCAATAGTTTTTAAGCTCCAATTTCTCCCCAATCCAAAGACCCACTTTTCAAGTTTGCAAAGTTTCAAAGGTCTTCAATGGCAACTTCACTTCTACAACTCCAAATTGAATATAATTTGAAATCTAGACTCAAAAAACACTAGGGAGCAAGAATCTAGTGTCAAAAACAAGAAAAAATTTCGGTTTTTTTTTTTGGACGATTTTTTTTTTTTTTTTGGATTTTGAAGATATCAAAATCCCAAGACTTAGATTTGTGGAAACAAACCTAAACCGAGCTCTGATACCAAATGATAAAGGACAAAGAGGGAAGAACAAGAAGGAAAGAAAACAAAAGAA
The DNA here is from genome assembly GCA_003996215.1 of Jaltomata sinuosa. Taxonomy (NCBI): domain Eukaryota; kingdom Viridiplantae; phylum Streptophyta; class Magnoliopsida; order Solanales; family Solanaceae; genus Jaltomata; species Jaltomata sinuosa. Next base: position 72,017 of record QJPP01000634.1, read on the forward strand.
GGATATGTGAGTTAATATTCAAACTCTTGAATTTATGGGCAACAAGGGACTTGATACCATCACCTCCCAATTGAATTCAATAATTCAAACACAAACCCTAGTTTGATAAAAATCAAAGGAACTCAAGAAACCACAAATGAGTAATCTTCGATTAACCAAACCAAGAAGTTCACCAACAATTCCAAGATCCACACTACTAAACTTACCAACTAATCTAGGCTTCACCTAGAAACTACAAGCTAAATACCTAGAAACTACAAGCTTCAAAGCTCAATATTCAATATTCATCAAAACTAGTCTTCAAAATAAAGAAAAGCTACTACTTATACTAAGGAAATAAGAAGTCATTGACTTTTTACAATATTGCCCTTAATGAAGCAAAGGCCTTGTTTGGTTGTCTTCTTTATGGATTCTTGAATTTAAGGCCTAGCCACTTGCACAAATGGCCTCTTTTCTTCATCCACATCACTCCCACGGACTCATAAGCTTCCCTTTGCCTGAACATCGTATGTGTTATCTATGCCATCCATGCTCGTGTCAACCATGCTATCCATGCTAGTATCAAGGGGCCTCTAACATGATCCAAACACAGTTAAACCCTTCTAATATTTCTGGCCCTAGTACACATCGCAGTTATAGTAGAGAAAGAGATCTTGAAGAATTAGCTAAAATGATTGTTGTTTGTGGCTTGCCTTTTAGTTTTGCTGAAAATCCCAGTCTTGTTCATTATATTCAAATAGTGTATAATCCATCTTTCACAGGTTTTACAAGAAATACAATTAAAAAAGCTATTTTTGATTATCAAGGACAATATTTACAATATCTTCGTTGTTTATTTAACTATAATACTTGTAGAATGGCTATCACTTCTGATATGGGTCGTAGTCCTAATGGTAACGATTATTTCACTATTACTGATCATTGGATTGATGAAAATTGGAACATGCAAAAAAGAATTTTAGGTTATAAATATTGTGAAATGCTGAAAACCGGTAGTTACATAACTCAAACTATTACAGATGTTTTAGAATTGTATGGAATTTGTAATAAAGTAATTAGTGTCACCCTTGATAATGCTTCTAATAATACAAATATTGTTGAAAAACTAAAATCGACACTTTGCCCTATTTATAATGACGGTTTTCATATTAGGTGTGCTGCACACATATATAATTTGATTGTCAGAGATGGTATAGCAATGTATAATGATGATTGTATAAAATGTGAAGCTGCATGCCATTTTATTTTTAAATGTCAAGTAAAGTCTAGACGTGTAGAGCTTGAACGCCGTTGTCAAGAATTTCAACTTCCCTCTAGAAAAATTTCAAACACGGTGTCTACTAGATGAAATTCTTTATATGAAATGCTTAAAGTTGCTTATGAATATAGAAAGCCTTTACAAATGGTTTGGAATGCTCATAATTCAAATAATGATTATATAATTTCTGACAATGATTGGAATGAAGTATATGAACTTAAAGAATTTTTAAAAGTTTTTTATTTAGCTACAAAATAAATATCTGGACTTTATTATCCAACTATTTGTTCAATTTTACCAAATATATATGCCATTTCTGATAAAAAATTTCAATACAAAAATATTCCACGATTTAAAGAGCCCATTGATGCAATGATTAAAAAATTTAGAAAATATTTTGTTCCTATTCCTCAAATTTATTTAACTGCTTATTTATTAAACTCAACTTACAAAGAAATAGGTGCAACACGAATGGTTGAAAGAATATATTCAAATTTAGATATTTTAGATATTATATATGAGCAAAATAACCAAGGTGACGAAGTTGACGAAGCTGACAAAATACCTAGTTTATCCGATGTTAAAGATAGCATAAGAATTGAAGCTAGAAAATTGTATGACTTGTATAATTCTAGTAAAATAATTGATGCAGTACGTAATGTAGAACCTTCAAGTTCTAGGCGTAGATATTCAAATGAAGATGATATTGATGATATGATGAAAAATTATCTTGGTCTTACTTCTAATGAAAGGAATGATTTTGATGAATATCTTAATCAGAAAACGGAAAGCATTAAGGATGCACAAGGCAAACCTCAACTTTTGGAATGGTGGAAGACTCGCGGCAAGTCATTTCCAAAACTTCAATCGGTGGTTCGAGATTTGCTAGCTATTCAAGCATCTTCAATAGCTTCGGAGGGCGCTTTTAGTGCAGCAAGATATCAAATTGGGGAGCATAGGTATTCATTAGCATCAGACAGCTTGGAGATATCGGTATTGTTTAGAGATTGGATCAATGCCGAGCGACGAAATTATGGGCGTCCTAGTTTACCTTCCCAATTTGAATATGATATAGATAATATTTTAGTAAATTCTAGTGAAGACGGCATGGATGCATTGGAGGATCAAGCACAACAACCACTTCCAAAAAATGTTACCAGAGAATTGTTAGAAACTCTACGTCAAGACTATTTTCAAGGCTTCAAATATTAGTATGATAGTTCGAGGCCTAATTCAAACAGAACCCTTCCTAGAAGGTGGCTGCGTAGATTAGGTCCTTTTCTAATATTTGTAATACAAATTGTATTATTTAATTTTTATGAATAAAATTATAGGCTGTTCGCCTTAATTTTTTTTAATTATTGTCTTCAATTTAATACAAGTCTTTTTTATATATTTCAAACTTAAGTTACAATTTGAAATTTAAAAAGTTTAAAAATTGAAACGTTGATATAGTTTAAAAAGTTTCAAACTTAAGTAAGTAAGTTACTAAGTTAGTTATAGTTTGAAAATTTAAATTTAAACTTTTAAGACTTAAGACTTAAGAGTTTGAAAAGTTTTTAAGAGTTTAAACTTTAAAATTTGAAATTTAAAATTTTAGAGTTTAAAATTTAACTTATATATTTTGAAACTTTTAGAGTTTGAAATAACTTATATATTTTGAAACCTTTTCAATTATAAATAATCAAATTTTCATTTAATTAAAATATAAAAAAAGGGTGCGGGACCCGATATTTCGGTACGGTACCGGTCCGGGACGGGACGGATAAGGGTAAAAATCCCGGTACACCCAGTACCGGTCCGTTTCAATTTCCGGTGTTTCAGCGGAGGATGACTCCGGTACCGGTCCGGTAGTCCCGGTATCGGTCCCGTTGCCAAACTTATATCAAATACAGTCTGAACTTGTCCCCTAAAAGTCTATTACACACTCAAACTATTGTGATGACCTATTACACACCTGTACTATTTAAAAGTGAATTTATTTCCATCTTAACACGCATATAACCAGTCACATGATGGGAGGTGTATTACACTTGCTCCACATCATCGCCATGTCATTGCCACATAAGATGCAATATCAGATTTTGAATTATTTTTTCTCCATGTCATTCAATAGCTTCTTCTTCATTATACACCTCCAAGCCATAGAACCACCATCATTGCCACCATACCATCATCAAATTCATATATTTCACCACCAAAATCAAAGTAATCACCACAAATTTCACCACCCACAATCAAACTCACCATTGGAATCACGCTATCACCATTGTCATCACAAAAAATGCAAAGAATCACGATAAAATTCAACACCTAAATCAAACCCATCATTAGAATCACCATCAAAAGTTACAAAGATCCACTACAAATTTGATAGCCATCATCAAACCCAGATCAAAATTACACCACGATCAATAAATTTTAATACTTACCAAAATTAAAACAACCTCCACCACCATTATCACTAATAAGTTCTTCTTCCTCACCACCTACCACCATTATACAATAGCATTACAAAATTATCATTAATTTTTATTTTTTCCTAACACTTTATTTTTTCTTTTCTTTTAGATCTAAGCCTTTTTCTTATCAAAGTTTCAGGGACAACTACACAAATGCCCTTTAAAGGGAGTGACTTTGCATTTTTGCCCCCCATAAAAATGGTCTTACAAAAATAGCCTTCCTTGTTTTTCATATATAGAACAACTACCTTTTTACCCCTCTACACCTCAAATATTTCTAAATAACTCTCAATGCTCATTTATCTCTCAATTTTTATATATATTTCTTTTTCTCTTTTTCTCTTTTCTTTTTTTTATTTCTATTTTTTCTTTTTTCTTTTTTTTCTTTTTTTCTCAACCTTTATTTTTCTTTTATTTTTTGTTTTATTCTTTCTTCTACGTTTTTTCTTTTTTCTCAATCTTTATTTTTTTTCTTTTCTCCTCTCAATTCTATTTTTTTCTCCTTTTATTTTTTATTTTTTTATTTTTTTATTTTTTTATTTTTTATTTTTCTCAACCTTTATTTTTTGTTGTCTTTTTTTCTCAATATTTATTTTTTTCTCTCAACTTCTATTTTTTTTTATTTTTTCTTTGGTTTTTAATTTTTCTTTTCTCTTTTTTTTAATCAATTTTTTCGACCTTTATTTTTTTTTGTGAGATGTTCTATAATTCTTGCTTTAGAGGCAAGACTTAGCCGAAAGACTTCCAAACAACAAATTACGCCCATGAGCAAGACTTGACACTAGTATATTGTGTCTTGATTTATGAGATGTTTTATAACACTTGCCTCAGAGGCAAGACTCAGCCCAAGGACCTCTCAAAAAATACAAGTTACGGTCCATGGGAAAGAGTTCACTACTTCATTATGTCTAAATTTATGAGATACTCTATAACTCTTGCCTTAGAGGCAAGACTTAGCTCAAGGATTTTCAAACAACAAGTTATGCCCCACGAGCAAGACTTGACACTACCTCATTGTGTCTTGATTTATGAGACATTCTATAACTCTAGCCCAAGGACTTTCAAACAACAAGTTACGCCCCATGGGCAAGAGTTGACACTATCATATTATGCTTGATTTATGGGATGCTCTATAACGCTTGCCTAAGAGGCAAGACTTAGCCCAAGGATTTCCAAATAACAAATTACGCCCCATGGGCAAGAGTTGACACTACCACATTGTGTCTTGATTTATGCGATGCTCTATAACTCTTGCCTTAGAGGCAAAACTTAGCTCAAAGACTTTCAAACAACAAGTTACGCCTCATTGACAAGAGTTGACACTAGCACATTATGTCTTGATCATGAGATGCTCTATAACGTTTGCCTTAGAGACAAGACTTAGCCCAAGGGCCTCCCAAAAAATAAGTTATGCCCCATGGGCAAGAGTTAACACTACTTCATTGTGTCTTAATTTATGAGATGCTCTATAACTCTTGCCTTAGAGGTAAGACTTAGCTCAAGAATTTTTCAAACAAAAAGTTATGCCCCACGAGCAAGGCTTGACACTACCTCATTGTGTCTTGATTTATGAGATGTTCTATAACATTTGTCTTAGAGGCAAGACTTGTTCCAAAGGACTTCCAAACAACAAAGCACGCTCTTAAGTTTATTTCGATTTCAAAGAAAGAAGATCTTCTTTGCAGATTATCCAACTTTTTTTGTTCATTAGCAAAAAATAATAGAGGTTAAGAAAAAAGAAAAAAAGAGAAGAATAAAAGAGAAAAGGAAAAAATAAAGATAAAAATAAAAATTGAGAAAAAAAAGAAAAAAGAGAAAAAAAAAGTTGAGAAAAAAAAGAAAAAAGAGGAAAAAAAAAGAATAAAAAAAATAAAGGTTGAGAAAAAAAAAGAACAAAAAAAAAGAAAAGAGAAAAAAAGAAAAAAAAGGAAGAGAAAAAAAAAAAAAAAAAAAAAAAAAAAAAAAAAAAAAAAAAAAAAAAAAAAAAAAAAAAAAAAAAAAAAAAAAAAAAAAAAGAAAAAAAAGGTTGAGAAAAAAGAAAACGAGAATTAAAAAAAATTGAGAAAAAAAAAAGAGAAAAAATGAAAAAGATAAAAGAAAAAAGAAAAATGAAAATTAAAAGTTGAGAGACAAATGAACATGGAAAGTTATGGTGTAGAGGGGTAAAAATGTATATGTTCTATACATAAAAAGAAAGGAAGGGTATTTTTTAAAGACTTTTTTTATGAGGGGCATAAATTGAAGACCACTCACTTTTGAGGACACTCCATGTAATTTCCTGAAAGTTTCATATAGTGTGAGAAATTAAATCAACAATAAAAAGGTGATTGACCATTAAATTGGTGAATTACTCCATTAAATTGTGTTTTTTTAAAAATAAAAATTCTCACTAAAAAAACGGTTGGAGAACCTGTAATTTTTCAATGAAATAATGATTCTCAATTACAAAGCTATATTTTCTTAACTTGTGATTCGTTAGTTATTTTAGTTTGTGATATTTTTTTTAATGAAATGGGTGTATGATTTTTCTTGAAAAAAAGAAAAAATGAAGATGAGATCTTTAATAATGAAATATATATGAAAATTTAAAATAATATTGAGAAAAAGGAAATGAGGGAAATAAAGTTTTCTCTGAAGGTAAATGTTGAAAATAGTGGCTCAACGGGGGTGTTGGAGAAGAGAGAGGAAAGTGATGATGAAGATATATTAAAGAAAGAAAGAATTATATAAAAAGGTGTGAAAATTTAAAAAAAAAAGAAGGAAAATACAAATAAATTTCAGAAACGCCTTTTTTTTTTGTGCACATAAACTTTTAGGGTAGAAATAAATTCACTTTTAAGTAGTACAATTATATAATAGGTCATTACAATAATTTAAATGTGTAAACGATTTTTTAAAATAAATTTAGAGTGCATTTGATATCTTTTCTCGTCTTTAAATGAATAAAGAATAATCCACGTAGCTTTAAACAAAACCAGAGGATATAAGAACAGTAGTCAAGACTCAGAGGTCAATAAATCACTAATTCGATTTTAGAGAGATGTATAGTAAACTGCCAGTCTAACCAAAATATTTAATATTAATTATAACTTTTATAAAAACAAAAACTGTACAAAAATACTACAAGTCAAAATAGCTAATAATTCAAAAATACTCTCTCTGTTCATTTTAACTTGTCACATCTGATTCTCGAGAGTCAATTGCAACGATTTTAATCAATATTTAAAGAGTATTTTTTTGATCATATTAATACGAGAATAATTATAAAATATAATTTTTTTAGATAATTTTAAATATTTAAATTTTAAATATTAAATTAATCTATATCTTCATATAAAATAAGGTCGGGGCTTGTCCGGTGACAATTGGACAGGTTGAGTTAAATTTGAGCGGATGAAAATGGGTCAAGACCCAACCCGACCCAAATTTACTTAGGCCAAAATGGGTTGGGTCAAAATGAGTTAGTAACGAGTCGTAACGAATCATAACTCAACTCATCCAATTTTTACTAAGTTTTAATTACTTTATTTGTTATTTTATAAATTTTTAGTACTTAATAAAATTATTTTTTTCTTTATTATAACTATATATAACATATAAAATCAAAAAAATAAAATAATATTTTGACAAGATTTCTCAAAAGTCAATTTGGTATACATATCAACCCAATTTTTAATGGATTGAAATAGATTAGATTGAAATGAGTTGAGCTAACAAATGAACGGATCAATAACCACCCAAACCTAAATGAGTTGGGTCGAATTGGGCAGGTTGAGTTCGATTTTGCCACCCTTACTTATCGGTCAGGGGTGGGAGTATAATTTTAGCGCCAAGTTGAGGGTAAAAGAGAGAAGGTGAAATAACATTGGGATTTGAAAATTAGAGTTTATATATTACTCCTACTTAGTATGCTTAGACGGAGAGAAAGATTAAGCAGCAGAAGGAAAAGGGCGGAAGATGAGAGGCACCATATCCATGTGCGTAATCACTTTTCTCTTCCTTTTTCTTACTGCTACAACAACAACAACAGCAAGAGCTGATGGGTCTTCTTCCAAATGCAAAGCTTGGCTTGTTCAATCTATTCCTACTGATATGCCTAAACTTGCTCCTGTTCCTGGCGTTCTTTCCACCGGTAACTTCACTCACCCAAAATGAAAATTAGTGTCAAAATCATTTGGCCCGTTAATTCTTGATAGTTACTGTTTGATTTACAAATACTCACTCAACTAATACGTATTATCTCATAAAGCCACTTTATTTATCCAAGAAAATTTGAATCAAAGAAGAAAAGTAACTTTCTGAGATATAATACTCCATCCATTTCAATTTATTTGTCTTACTTTACTTTTTACTCCGTTCTAAAAAGAATGCCTCTTTCCTGTTTTGGCGAACTCTTAAATTTTTTTTTATGACCGTGGTGTCCTGGTTAGTTTTCGCGCACCTCGACTAAATCCACGAGATACCTGCCACCTTCCACCAGCAACAGGTACAAGGTAACTCTATCCATCAAGGCTAGAACAGATGGGAAGAATCACCTAGTGTTTTTTGCCTCCGCTGGGATTTGAACCTGAGATTTGAGGTCTCATGGTTCTTTAACCCACTTCATTGACCACTAGGTCACACCCTTGGGTGCACGAACTCTTTAATTTTCAATGACATGTTTAAGATCACGAGATACATGAAAGGACATTTTTGGTATATTTTACTTATCTTTAATTTAAGACCACAAGATTCGAATTGAGACGGAGGGAGTAACTGTTAGTTGTGTGAATGTCCAGATTTCTAAAATGGGAACTTTTCACAAATTTATGTCCACTCTTCTTCAGTTGTTCTGCTTCTTGTGATCTAATACCAGATGTTCATTGTTTAAAATTTGAATAAATTGGACTGGTATGTTTGATAATACTAACTAATTGTAGGTGGCGTCAAATGGGAAAAAAAAGATCTAGTCTAGTTTGTAATCTGACAATAGTGGTGATCTTCTGTATGAATGACTTCATTTATTTATTTTTGTACGAGTGTAACAAAGTGAGCACACATCTTTTGTTGGAATCTGCTAGCAAGATCACAGTTAACTCCCATTTCTGTGGTGCTGCGAAATCTTTATTTCGAGTTTTCATGAATTTGCTAACCTCATAGTTTGTCTATATATTGTACACCGAGAGAACTTGTGTACATAGTTAAGTAACTCAGCCTGAAATTAAAGCTCATGAAGTCAGATGTAAGCATGTTAAATGTGTTTCTTTTTTCTTATAAATTGTTTTCTAACTCCCGTTGATGATTATTTCAGCGGATGTTCTTCAATGGCTGGCTGGGAACTCTTCAAAGAGTTTGGACATAATTGCACAATATTGGCAATTGGTATCACATCCCTCTGATCCTCATTCAGGGGATTATGGATACTCAAAAGAGGAGTTGCAGAGATTTGGTGCTAACGAAGGGTTGAAAGTCTACAAAGCATTAGAAAATGCTGCAAACCGCAAACTTCCAATTAGGTAAATCTGTAGGTATAGCTAAAACCTAAACAACAAGGTGAATTTTTATCAAATATCTGCTTCTTGCTGCTATAGGTTAAACATATATCATTAGCATTGCTTTCATAAACGTGAAAAAGCATTTATACTGCACTTGCCAAATCTGGTCCCAAAGAAAAAAGATGCAAACCAAAATGAGAAAAAAGAACCAAAAAGAGGAGAAACACTCGGACGATAACAAAAGTAACTTTTTTTTTTTTTAAAAAAAGCGAGAGGATTGCAAAATTATCCACGTCACTGTCACCTAAATAATTCATTACTAGACTTTTTTTAAACTGATATGCCCATCTGTGGTGCAATTTAAATCAATTGTTGCTTTAGAATACGTTACTAACTTTCATGTTGAGTGAAGACTAGGTGCTTGGATGTAAAACACTGTTATATACTTAAGAGTTTTTATATTACCTTGCCCTGCAGTTACAACTTGCTGTAAGTGCTCGATCCTAAAGATCCTGCTCCATAAACAGCCATCACTTATCTAAGTTTTTCCATTGTGGGCTGGAAGCAGGTTATCTGGATCAATCTTGTATGTGTTCATGGATGAATAAATGTTCTAATACTGTCCAAGCAGAGTAATTGTCTGATCTCTTTTCGTGTTTTCCTTTACAAGTCAAGTTGGGAAATAGACAAAAGACATGTATATCCTAGCCAAAATAAGGTTGCAAGAGCATCTCTTTGACCCTTTTACAAATCCTAACAGTGATTAAATTATGGGTAATCAATAATCACTTTATCAGTTTCTAATTTGTAATATCAAAAATTGTAAAGGGGCCCCAGGGCTTTGGTTTAGTAATAAGATGTAGTTTGTGATGTGTGGTTAAGCGCACATTTGCAAAAAAAGCCTGGTGTTTAAGTAGAGAAGGGTAGAGGGGCAGGTCCATTTTCCACCAAGTTTTGAACGGTGCACCAACTGGCCCTCGGGATTTCTCGGTTATAAAAATAAACAAAAATTGCATAGGGGAAAGCTAGAAATGAAACGTCAATTGTAGATTTTTCTAAAGAAGCTCTTATTTGGCTTCACATGAATGTCAAGGTCAAAGTGTAGCTTCTAATACTTGTAGTTGACCTAAAAATAGAAATATTTATGTTCTTTACCAATGTATATGCTATAACTTCTTTTGTGCATGCTTCAGCCACCAAGGAAAACATGAGGTGTTTGTTTGGCTTGTATGTGCATATGTTGATTTCTCCAGTTCCCTTGGAACTAATCATAGTTCAGACTTTTACAGCATTCCGGAGTTTATCCTGATTACACAGAAGAACCATCCAACTTAGCATCAGGAAGGCCAAATGTAAAGAATGTTACGTTGCTGCTTAGCGACTGGTGGGGATCAGGCGTAGTTCATGCTAAAGTTTGGATCTCAGACAGTAGAGATGTTTATATTGGGTCTGCAAATAATGACTGGAAATCTCTTACTCAGGTATAACTTCAGTCCAAATTAATAAGCGTAATTTTCGCCAAGTGCTACTGACCTTTAAGCATATTTGCCAACAGCAAAGGAAAGAGCTTTTGATTCTGTAGCATTATCTCTCCCCTCCAATGTTGACAGCATATTCCATAATTGAATTCCAGTACATTGCGTTCATATCATTTGTTTTGCTTCTTGGTTTATGGAACTAGCCCGGTTCTCCACTGTATTCAGGTTAAAGAAGTGGGAGTATATCTCACTGGTTGCTCAGAAATAGCAGAAAAGGTTGAAATCTACTTTAACAACCTTTGGAAACTTGCCCACCTTGATGTTGCAGCTTACACAAGATCAATTTGGGATCAGCAGTGGCAGATTAATCGCAAGGTTCCATGTTGGTCCCATTTTATAAATCCTAAAGAAAGGTGCAGGTATGTGAAAAATGAAGATGCGGACACTCTTTCAAGTAACTGGCTCCCCCCCTTTCCCTTTTTTTTCTACTTCTTGCAGCAGCTTTATAAGACTGGAGAATTCCTTTATATTTTCTTGGACATAATAGTTTCATAAAGAAGCAACAAAGGAAAATGAAAAAATAGAAGTCATATTGGTGTGCAAAAGTCTGTGCTTCTTGGTATTCCTACTTCTACAGGTTGAAAAATCTATGCCTTTACACAATGGAAGTACAGATAGCTCAACCAAATTCTGAAATTAGAACCCAGAGACAAATTAAGAGATGTCTGCAAAAAATTGGGGAGCTGCTAATTACCTTTGCTATAGTTTCTCCCGTACCTCTCTGCTGAAACCCCTCCTTCCTGATGTATTCGGAACAGAAATAGGATTGCACGCTAAACATAAGGTGTTCAAGTTTGTGAAATAAGCTCGGATTGACTTTAACGTGATCAAATCTCCTTTTACTAAGAAAATGAAGTGATAGAAAAAAGAAAATGAAGTGATAGAAAACTTCCTGCCCCAGGCCTTACCGTTATTAAAGGGCATTATGTTGTGTCTCGACAGATCACCGCTTCCCAAATACATGGAAGTTGCTCATGTCTCTGGCTACCCTGTATTGTCAGACCCATACATGTCTCACATTTCCATAGAGACACCTGGAGTCAATGATTCATTTTCCAATCCTCAACCCAGCTATCTTTCATTTGCTCCTCCAGAGGTATGTGGTCGCTGCAACCTTTTACTAGCAACTCGTCTTCATTTTCATCTTTCTCATATGACATTTATCTCTTGGCAGTTTACTTTTTATTTTTTATTTTTCATATATTTTTTTCTTATGTACACCGTGGGAAGTCACCGGGTATATACATCCAATCATGCTTATGTGCCTGATCCAAATTCTTGAGCAAATTACATTTTCTTGGAATGCCTGCAAAAGTGGATACACTTTTTAATAGTTAAATACCACCCTTTTTCATCTAGCTATCATATAATAATTTTTATATTTCACGCTTCAATAGCAGGACACTGTTAAATAAATCTAACATCTCCCACTTAATCCTGATATCCTCAACTGCTAAAATGAATTAATCATTACAATCATGTTTATGCATCCCTGTATTGCAGCTCTTATTTGGTAAGTACCAAACAGATGAACAGGCTTGGGTGGACACCATTAAATCGGTAGCAAAAGGAGGAACAGTCAGAATCAACACCATGGATTGGCTTGGTCAGTCAGGATACACAAAAGACACGGTTTATTGGCCATCACTTTCTTCAGCTATTTCAGAGGTAATTTGTGCTTCTATCTTTTGCATGTTAATCTTCGATGTCCAGCCTATAGACATATACACCCTCTTTTATGCGACTCACTTTTCCTTTTAGTTTGTTCCGTAAAGAATGACACTACTAAATTTAGGAACAATTAACTTTACACTTCCCATTTTACCCTTAATGAGGAACTTCTATAACCACACAAATGGTATGACATGTTTAAGGCCATAAGTTTCAGAAATTTTATAGCCACGCAAATGCTATGGCATGCTTTATACCTCAAGTTTCAAAAGTCTTCATTTCTTTCTTAAACTCTATGACGATTCAAGCTATGCCACATAAATTGGAACAGAGGGAGTATATGTTTTGACTCTGATTGAAGTTCTCGTACTGTTTGCATGGTGTATTAGACCACATGGTTCCTCTGTAATTTTTAAATGATTTAAGTGAAACTTTAGAATTAGGTAATTCCTGATACCTGATTAGTACTACTGCATATACAGCTCAAATGAATGATGCACCTTTTCCCTTGAAAGCTAAAAGCAATATCTACTGAGAAGTACTGCAGCTAGGTTACTTCTCTAATGTGTGCTGTTTAAATAAAATAAAATAGAGTATCCTCTTTCTGATGAACTCTATGTTCTCCTAATCTGAAGAGGTTCTGCTCATTTAGTTTAAACTGAATCTGATGCCAAAACTATCCCATTTTCCTGCTTGAAACTTCTTAAAACGATGTGTTCATTGGTAGAAGAGGAAAAAATAAATTGTTCCAAGTACATACATAGGTATTTAACCTAGGCCCTTGACGATCACTCTTGTCTATCAACCAACTCAAACTTGATAGGTAAAAGTTTATTCTGTGGAAACTGATCGCAATTTGCTCATGTTTCTTAGTGAATGTTGCTTGCCATAGGATGGTCCTTTTTTTTTTTTATTGTTAAAAAGGTGGTGGTATGCATACTATGGTCTTTTTTATATGCTTTTGACTTCTTAGAATACCTAAAAGTTCTTGTTAATGCTTAAGGAATGTTTTAACGAATAAAAGGAGAGGTCATGTGCAAAAGACAAATTACTTCAAAATAAAGTCGCTTAAAAAGAATAGTTTAGGAGGGGGAAGTATACATAGAGAATTGTTAAAATTGCAACTTACTCAACTAGGTATTGGTTATGTTCCTTGGTGGCTGGACATGGGAGAAACTGGGTATGAGCTGGTGATTAGCTAGTTTTCTTGCTTCTTACATTACTGTCCATTAGCTGGTTTCAATAGGAAAAAAGCATCTTGTAGTTTCATTTCAGTCTACAACAATGGTAAAGGTTAATATATATAGACCATTATTTTTTAATTTTTAAAAATTATAGTCCGTTATTGAACACCCCCCCAAACTTTGGTCTGGTGGTAAGAGCACTGTGTGAAAAAGTTAAAGTTGATTTTTTGGAACACCATAAATTTTTCTAGTAAAGTTTCTAGAATAGTCTAGTATAGTCTGTTTGATATTTGTACTTAGGAAAAGTCTAGATATTCTAGAGTATTAGATACTTGAGAGAGATATTTTTAGAAGAAGATAGAATATTCTAGATTCTTAGTATCTAGAATCATCCCTACACAACTATAAATAGGGGTGACATTAGTCATTTGTAATCTACCCCAAACAAATCCAATACAAAGCAATTCAAGAAGTCTTCTCCATAACCAAGTTATCTTTTCATAGCTTCCTCTTCTTTAGTTGAATCTTCCAATCTTAGTTAACGATCTTGGGCTAGCAGAAGGTCTTCCCGATTATATCTTTCTTCTGCTATTTTCTTCCCGATTATATCTTTCTTCTGCTATTTCTCTACATGGTATCAGAGCCATAGTCATACCTAATTGGTTTCTGGATTTTATTTCAAGATCGGGGTGGTGGTAGATTCAACTGGTTTGCCTGTATGGATTTAAGCGGTCGTGTTAATGGATTAGGGATGGAGTTGTTGAACCAGTCCAATTACAAGGTATGGAAGACATGTATGGAATCATACCTTGTGGGCGAGGATTTGTGGGATGTTGTTAATGGGAGTAACACAAGTCCTCTTGTCGACGAACCGGAAAATAGCAGCACATACAAGAAGTGGAAGCAGACTAATGCGAAGGCGGAGTTCATACTGAAGAGATCCATCTCCTCCAGTTTATTTGACCATATTATAAGGTGTAAATCAGCTCATGAAATATGGAGGACCCTCAATCAGTTGTTCAACAAGAAGAATGAAGCTCGGCTACAGATATTAGAGAATGAATTGGCTAACACCACCCAAGGTAATCTTTCTATTGCCGAGTACTTTTTGAAGATTAAAAACTTATGTTCTGAGATATCTTTATTGAATCCGGATGAGGCTATATCTAAAGCACGAATGAGAAGAATTATCATTCGTGGTTTGAAACCAGAATATATTCCCTTTGTTATATCTGTTCAAGGATGGGCTAAACAACCATCCTTGGAGGAATTTGAGAATTTGTTATCGTCACAAGAGTTACTAGCCAAACAGTTGGCTGGTGTATTTGTCAAGGAAAGGGAAGGAATTGCTCTTGTAGCCGACAAGAGGAACTTTAAAGGAAAAGTAAGAGATATGCCGCACTATCGATCCTCAGGTGGCTCAAGCTCGCCTTGAAAGAAGGAAGAATCTTCTAACAATGATGGATGGTAAGAAGCCTCTTAAATGTTACCGATGTGGTAAAGTAGGAAACATTAAAAGATATTCTCGAGCCACAGAAAGTAATATGGCTCAAACTGAGAAAGTTGTTGAAGAAGAAGAAGATTGGGGAAAGTGTTTCGTAGCCGAGAGCCGAACAGTAGATGCCATGACTTCCATCAATTTTGATAGAGACTGGATCGTGAATTCAGGATGTGGGCATCATGTCAGTGGAGATAAATCTAAATTTTTCAGCTTTCGAGAATACAATGGTCGTGATGTCATTGTAACAACAGATAATACAGTCCATAATGTGGAGAAAGAAGGCATTGATGTCATCAACAAGAAGCAAGAAAATTTTGAAGACGTTCAGACTGGTGACATGGTAGTTGTTATCGAGGAAATCAAAGAAGCAAATCCTGAATAGGCAGTACCTGAGACTATATATGCCAGTGATGACGTTTTCAGAGAAAGCATCAAGGAAGATGTAGTGGAAGTTGAAGTCTCTAGTCAATCATCTGCCATATCGAGGTCAATCACTAGCTTAGAGCAAATATTGGAAGCAAATGGAGAAGATGAAGCTGACCTTGAAGGCCAAATTTCAGGTGGAGAGACAAACGACATAATTTTCGGAAGCTCCGAAGCTGACAAACAGTATATTGAAGATTTAGAAAGAGAATCTGGTGGTGGATCCTATTATGGTATTGAGGCTTCACAGGAAATCGATGATCAGATTGTCACCGACTCAAATGAGAAGACTGATCCTGATGAAATTTCCTTGTGTCATGCAGTTGCGTCAGAAGGCACGAGTTTTAAAGTCTTAAACCTTGAAGTTCTAAACTTGCCCATCACAGATGTTTCTCCGGATAGTACAACTGTCGAGGAGCTAAGAGAAAGGGGGAGCTTGAAAACTCAAAAATATAAAACTCAGCAAGGTGATGATTCACACGGTTCGCAAAGGGCAAAGAGGACTATTATCAAGCTAGCTCGCTACAAAGATGAAATTTTTATCAATACGTATTCATGTTTCTTTGCAGGATCAATTGATGACAAGAAATCTTCATCTTTTGAAGAAGCAAGAAGAGTCAGGAAAAAACTGCTGAGATTATCACCAAGGCATGGTTCAAAACTTCGTTTGAGTTCTTCAGCGACAAGCTTGGGATAGTTTCCAAAAAATCACTTTAAGAGGGAGTGTGAAAAAGTTAAAGTTGATTTTTTGGAACACCATAGATTTTTCTAGTAAAGTTTCTAGAATAGTCTAGTATAGTCTGTTTAATATTTGTACTTACGAAAAATCTAGATATTCTAGAGTATTAGATACTTGAGAGAGATATTTGTAGAAGAAGATAGAATATTCTAGATTCTTAGTATCTAGAATCATCCCCACACAACTATAAATAGGGGTGACATTAGTCATTTGTAGTCAACCCCAAACAAATCCAATACAAAGCAATTCAAGAAGTCTTCTCCATAACCAAGTTATCTTTTCATAGCTTCCTCTTCTTTAGTTGAATCTTCCGATCTTAGTTAATGATCTTGGGCTAGCAGAAGGTCTTCCCGATTATATCTTTCTTTTGCTATTACGTAATATGTGATTAGATATATACATCACGGGTTCAAACCTTGCTGCAGATTAAAAAAAACACAATATTTAAGTGGAGAGGGTAGAGGGTGGGCCTTTATCCACCAAGTTCCGAACCATGCGCCACTCATACTTGGCATTCTCGGTTATAATAATCACTATATCTCAGGACAGCATGTGTTTATCCTTGATTGGAGAAACCTTGAGATCCTTTCAAAATCCAAGCTTTACCCTCATCCTGCGTATGAAATTAGTTATACCTTAAATTTTTTTAATAATTTTCTAAATGCAGGTCGTCTTCTCCAAGAGTGCAAAGGTTCAGATATTGGTTGCAAAATGGGCTCATTTTATAAACAACACAGATCAGTATCTGAAGTCCCTGCTTTACTCCAACACCCTATGCTCTTCTTCAAAGTACAACCACTGTTCTGGTAAAGTAGAGATCAAGTATTACATTGTTCCAGGATACAATTCAACTGGACCTGCAGCACTTAATGGTGCTGCCACCGGGAATATGTATCCTGGCTATACACGGGTTAATCATGGTAAATATGCAGTTAGTGATGTGCGTGCGCACATAAGCACCAGCAACCTGGTGTGGGACTACTTTTATACCACAGCAGGCGTTAGCTTTGGGACATATCAACCTGCCTTTGTTTCACAACTTCAAGAAATCTTCAATGCTGACTGGACTTCGCCATATGCAGTGCCAGTCGAACCATTGGAGGAAGGTCATGCTTGTACGAGCTGATGAAAAACAAAAAAAAACAAGATTGTCACACAGTTCTTCTCTGAACCTAAAGGCATAAGAGAATGCTTGAAGGTCTTGAACCTTTTACTTAGCTCTTCCTTTTGTTTTCTTGGTTTACGTAATAGAATTCAGCTACTTTTAGAGTTTAGGTCCTTACCATTCATTTCAGTGGACATTTCTTGCACAATACCTTTGACAATTTGTTCAGCAAATAAATTTGGTTATGTAATGAAGTACTCAACTTGCCAAATTTGTCATCAATTACAGAGATACTCTCTCTGAATTGTCAATTACAGACATACTACTGTTTCTGAAATGACATCTGCACTGCTATAAATTTTTCCTACAAGATTTTGTTGGATGAAATTTTTTGATTATGAGTTGAAATTTCACCATATGATCCGTCAATGCCGTGCTAGTTAAAATTCCATGCAGTACACACAGCAACTACAGAGACTTGATAAAACATGCTAACGAGTTGTTAGCATCTAAGCAGGATATTGAGACATGAGAACATAAGTATTAGCAAAGCTCTAGAATACTACCCTGTGGATTTGTTCAGTCAAGACCTCAACTTTATCAAAAAAACTTCCTTCACAAGCAAGTCCGCCACCCTGTTATGCTCTCTGTAGTTAATTGCTAGATTCACTCATTGATGCATCGTCAATCTAATAAAAAATAAGCTTCCTTCCTCTCTGTAGGGGTGCTTATTGCCAGCTCCCCATTTCTGAGTTGCAGAGGCTGATTTTTCCCCATAAAAGCTAACGTTATAAGGTCATCTGTGAAGTGCCCAAGGTTTGTGGATGCTTTGCTACGGAGTTGTCATCCTAGGAGACTCAATCTATCAACAACTGTTGAAATGAATAAATATTTCAAGGATTGTTTAATGTATATGACGAATCCAAGTCCCACAATTGTATTCAGTGATTTCAAAATACAATTTTGCAAAATATTTGAATCAACCTCAAAATAGAGTCAACTGCTTCAAGGATTGAAAACAATGATATATATGATCACAAACCTTCAAATCCAAATATCTGCTCAGTTATTTTTTTAATTAAATTAACTGACTACTGACAAATTTACATAGAACATGCAAGAGAAAAAAATTTCACTATACAATGATGAAAAATCCAGGATAAAGAAACTTATGATTAAACTTCAGCACAATTTTCAGTAAACAGACTACTTAACTATCACAAAGCCTAATTAAACTTCAGCACAATTTTATATGATAATAAAGTTCAGAAATGAATCAGTGCATTCAATTTGATATAAAGACAAATTAACTGCATCACCAATCTAATAAAAGATAAACTTCCTCCCCCTCCGTAAGGTTGCTTACTGCCAGCTCCGCACTTCCGAGTTGTAACGGCCGATTTTTCACATCAAAAGCTTTTACTTCTTTTAATTGACTATGCCCAGGCTTGCTTCTATGAGAAGTAGAACGACTTGAATGCTTTATATGCATTAAACGACTGATGAACCATGTAATTATTTCAATACTTGAGTGTAGGCTGAGTCTTCTAAGATGACAACTCCATAGCAAAGCATCCACAAAAGTTGGGCACTCCCAATCTGACTGTATTTCTACGTCTAAAACGTCCACTTGTGCCATAGGAACTCTGTGGTGCAGCGGCATATCTTTCATATTGATCTCACTGCATTTGGAAAAACAAAGGGAAACTTGAGACCAAGAGGTCAAATTTGATAGAAACTTCCTCAACTTACTAAACCATGCAGCATTTAAATTGTCGTAGCATTGAAGAATGATTTTTGAGTGCTCCAAGGCTCGACTCTCTAGCAATTTTAAGCTCAGGATTTTGATATCCTTTATACTCAATTGATGACAAATTCAGAGCATCAATCTCTTCTATGCCATCACGATTCTGGAGCTTCAAGATCTTCAACGATTTGACTCTTGCAAATGTTGAACCTTCCCAACCCATCAGGAACATAATCTAATATCAAACTCTCGAGGAACTGAGAGCTTGAAATAAGGTGCTGGAGAAATCCATCAGATATATACACACGTGATAGTTCTAAAGATTTCACCTTTTGACATTCAACAACAGCCAACTCTTGCGATAAATAACCAGAATACGACAAATGCTCAAGAGTTGGTGCTTGGATTTTAACACGCTTCTTTTTCCATGCCATAATTGAAACTGACTTGATCTTTTGAAAATTCAGCAGCTCAATCTTTTCCAACCCCCTACAACACTTAAGGATGAAAGAGACAAATCAAGGGACAACTATTAATTAGAGTCTGAAGCATGTTTTCATCTAATCTTACATGAGATAGAGAAAACTTTCTCAATGAATTGCAATTCACAACACCACTAGATAATGGACCATGCATAAGAGACAACAACCTTCCACACAACCAAATTCTCTTAAAAGATTTTGCTGCCAAGATTTTGAAAACAGGCAAGAGGTATGATATGAAGTTAAGAATAAGATCTTTTGCACCATTCTGAAGTGCAATGTCAAGCCACTCATCAATCAGAGGATTATCTACGCAATAATAAACAGAGTCTGATAAGTCAAACTTTTCTATAGGGATTTTTCCATCCCTATATCTCTCCATGATATTGTCCCTGTTGGATCGAGGTAGATTTTGAAGATTGACAAAGCTGTGGAGCACATGTAGGGAACAAGTATCTGTGACTTGTTCCTCTCAAGAAGAATTCAACTAGGATCAGGAGAAGGCAGATGACACGGAGATAGGAGCAAAGACGTGTAGAGAAACATGCTTATGAGGAGAGTCCAGCTTGCACAAAGTTTCCTTTCATAGGGAGAAATCCCACAAGGAAAGAAATCAAGGAGATTGACTTGAAAAGTCCTACAAGGATAAGAATTCCCAAATATGGAAGGAAATCAACCAAAACAAGGAGAGGACTCTCAGCATAAATACAAGAGAAGTTTTACAAAAACTTCATGCACTTAAAAAGAGAGCCACGAGCAGAACACAATCAAATTGATAGAGTTCATATTTGAGAGAGTTCTGAGTGAAGATCCAAGTACAGCCAATACAAGAAACTAGATTGAAGAACGTGTTCCTTAAGTCTATGCTTAACAGTTCTTGGGTCAAGTTGATTGTATTGTTTTCATCGAGTTGTATTCATTTGTCTTGTAGTACCAGTGAGTTATAAACTGGTGTAGGAGTGAGTCTTCAAGTTGGGATAACTCGAACACTTGGGCACATAAACCTGGGAAAGTTTGTGTGGTGTTTAGGAATTAGAGTTTATAATTCCTTAGGTTACAGAGTTTGTAATATGAATTTAGTGAGTCTTCAAGTTGGGATAACTCGAAGACTTGGGCACATAAACCTGGGGAGGTTTGTGTGGTGTTTAGGAATTAGAGTTTATAATTCCTTAGGTTACATAGTTTGTAATCTGTTGTTGAGGCTCAGTGTTTTAGTGAAGTTTGGGATAAATCCTACAGAGGTGTAGGTCGTGGTTCTTACCCTTTGTGAGCCAGGGGTTTTCCACGTAAAATATCTTGTGTTCTACTTAATTGCTTTACCCTAACGTAAACGACAAAGGAACATATCGATAAACTTGTTCCTTAGGCAACTTAGGGGGCCGAGATTCTAACAATTGGTATCAGAGCGGGTTATCTTAACAAGAGTCTAATAACTCAAGATAAGATCACTATGAATTCTGCACCTCCTCTTGGACACGGTGAAGGACAATACATCAACATACCACCTCTATTCAATGGTCAATATTACTCATGGTGGAAGGCAAGAATGGAGGACATTCTTCAAGCTGAAGATTATGAACTCTGGACCAGAGTTACTGATGGTCCTAGAATTCCCATGGCAAAGGATGCAGAAGGGAAGGATATTCTCAAGCCAAAAGCTCAATATGATGAGGCTGATTTCAAGATGCTTGGAAAGAATACAAAGGCCAAGTGCATACTTGTATGTGGACTTGGACCTAATGAGTTTAACCGAATCTCTAGCTGCACAACAGCCAAACATATTTGGGATACACTCATTAATGCTCACGAAGGCACTACTCAAGTAAGAAAATTCAGGATTGCTAGGCTTGCTACTGAGTATGAGACCTTCAAGATGAAGAATGGTGAAACCCTCCAAGAGAGGATCACTAGATTCACCACTATAGTAAATGAGTTGGTGTCCCTTGGCAAAATCTACACCACTGAGGAACAGGTTGATAAAGTGCTGAGGACACTTCCCAGATCTTAGGAAATCAAGGTGACTGCTATTAGAGAAGCAAAAGATCTGACAAACATGTCCTTAGATGAACTAGTAGGAAATTTGAAAACCTGTGAGATGAATGTTGACAAAAGAGGAGAAGGAAGCAAGGAAAAAACTCTTGCTCTCAAGGCAACTGAAAGTGATGATTCTAAGATGGATGAGGAAGACATTGCTTTAATAAACAGAAACTTCAAGAAGTTTTTTAAGAAGGGAGGAAACATGGATAAAAGGAGATCATCACCAAGCAGAGAAAAAAGTGTAGAAAAAAGACAAAATGGTGGCTGCTTCAAGTGTGGAAAGACAGACCATCAAGTCAAGGACTGTCCCATGTGGGAAATTGAGTGGAGAAAGGAGAGAGCTGAAAAGGAAAGCAGAGAGCAAGCCAACAACAAGAAGAGAAATTCTGAAAAGGCTATGTATACTGCTTGGGGACAAGGTTTAAGTCACTCAAAAGAAGATGATACATAATATGTTGCCCTAATGGCCATGGAGGACTCATAGCTAGATTCTAAATCAGACACTGAGGAAAAAGAGGTAAATCTCTCTGAACTTAAAAATAAGTTGAAGCTCTTTTCAAAGAAATATTTGTCCTCTCTTTTGATAACCTTTACAGAAAATTTTCAAGAACTCAGTGAGAACAAAGATCAGTTGCAGGCCTCCCTGACCAGTCTCAAGTTTGAATTTATTGACCTTGAAAAGATCAACATTGGTCTAAGAAGGGAAAATAAATCTCCTAAGGAACAGGTCCGGCAACTTGAATCTGCCACTCTTTCTCTCAAATCTGAAATCTTGAAATTAAAAGGTATTCAACAAGGGAAAGGACACAAGAGTGACGATCAAATCAGATGTGAACAAGATCTAACTAGGTTCAAAAATGAATTATACTCAGAAAGAGAAAAGACTAGAAGAATAAATCTTGAACTTGCTAGAACCAAGTATGAGCTTGAAAAGGCCAACAAATGGACTAAGTCCTCAATGATTGTAACTCAACTTGGTAATAGAACTCACAGCACTAAAACAGGAATAGGATTTGATAAAGAATACCCTAAGGGAACCTCTGATCTATGTACACATTGTGGTATGGTCGGTCACTTAAGGGAAGCCTGTCCCACTGCTAAGGCTCATCTGCATAAGAACTTTAAAGCTGCCTCACAGGGAAAACTCAATCCTATTAAAAGGAATGGACCTCTCCAAAGGAACATGTCTGTTCATAAAAAACAAACTGTCAAAAGGCTACCAAAATGGACTAACAGAGATCTCATTCATCCCTTTAATCAAAGGAAAGGACCCAAGCTAGTCTTGGTTCCTAAAACTAACCTTTAATTTATTTTTCATGAAAGGGTGAGAGAAAGAAAGCAACATTGGTACATGGGTGCTTGCTCAAGACACATGACAAAAGATAAGAAGAAATTCCTCTCACTAGCAGAAGGGAAATGAGGGAATGTAGCCTTTGGTGAAAGAAAGAAAGAAACAACAAAGGTGATGGAGTACCTGCAGCTGACCTCAATGATGAAACCATGAGTCAGCAGGATGAAGATGAGGATCAAGCAGAGTGTTGACTGGTAGTGATGGTTCACCAATGGTGCTTAGAACCTAAGCCAAAGAATAGAACCATCAGAGGTATCAAGTGGGTGTTCCGAAACAAGATGGATGATAATGGAACAGTCACAAGGAATAAGTCCAGACTTATGGTCCAGGGGTATAATCAAGAAGAAGGAATAGACTATGATGAGACCCTTGCTCCTGTGGCCAGATTGGAGGAAATCAGACTCATCATTGTCTTCGCAGCCTACATGGAATTCACACTCTACCAGATTGATGTGAAAAGTGTCTTCCTTAATGGGTTGTCGAAGGAAGAAGTATTTTTCAAACAACCTCCAAGATTTGAAGACTCTGACTATCCTGACCATGTTTACAAGCTTAATAGAGCCTTCTATGGAATCAAACAAGCTCCTAGAACTTGGTATGAAAGGTTATCAAAGTTTTTTCTTGATCATAACTACTCAAGAGGTATACTTTGATGATATCATATTTGGAGAGCTCCAGATAAAACAAACTCTTTCAGGAACAATGATTCATCAGCAGAAGTATGCCAAGGAGTTGCTCAAAAGGTTCAAGATGGAAGACGCAAAGGAGATAGACACTCAAATAGCCACATCAACAAAGTTAGGTATGAAAGGAACAGGTCCAGCAATGGAACAGAAGCTGTACAAAGGGATGATTGGATCTCTTCTATACCTCACAGCTAGCAGACCTGATATTGTCTTCAGTGTAGGCCTTTGTGCAAGATTCCAGACCAGTTCGAAGGAACCCCACTTGAAAGCTGTAAAAAGGATCCTTAGATACTTGAAAGATGCAGATTATGCAGGCTATCTGGTGGACAGAAAGAGCACCACAAAAATGGCACACTTTTTGGGATCATGTCTAATCTCTTGGGTAACAAAGAAGCAAAACTTTGTAGTCTTGTCCACTGCTGAAGCTGAATATATGGCTGCTGCCTCATGTTGTGCTCAATTACTCTGGATCAAGCAAAAACTCAAGGAATTTGGGTTGAATATTAATTGTGTGCCTATCTTTTGTGACAATACAAGTGTAATCAATATTGTTAAAAATCCAGTTCAGCACAAAAGAACCAAGCACATTGACATTAGACACCACTTCCTGAGGGATAATGTGGAAAATGGACTGATCTCCATGCACTTCTGTGCCACAGAAAAGCAGATTGCTGATATATTCACAAAGGCTCTGGCAAGGGATCACTTTGAAAGGAACGGGTTAGAACTGGGGATGATTAAGATCACATGAGCACCCCAAGTGATTGGCCAATGAACACTGTACATATTGCATTTTATTTTTAAAGTTTTTATGCTTAGTTTTGAACATTTAGTTGTATGTCCCTTTGCCACTTTTAAGGGTTCAAGTTGCTCAAGCACTATAACTTGGTATTTATTTGTGCAACAAGAAATTAGGATATCAAATTGGGACATGAACTCAATGCAAAATTAAAGAACCAAGGTATGTGCACTATGCTTTAAGAAAATTGACTGCTCAAAATGTGCATGTGTACCTGTCCCTCTCACCTGAACCAACAGAAAATCATTAACCCTAAAAGCCTATAACCGTCACTCCCCAAAAAGAAAAAGAGATCCAATCAAATCAGGTCACTTTTGTGACAAGATCTGACACCTATCAAATCGGATCTCTTCCCTAGGCAAGAACTCTTCCACTTAAAGGACTCCAATCAATTTTAAACGGCAAATCCCTATTTAAAGTCCTTTTCAAACTCAATTCTCCTCATTCTCTCTTATCTCTCAAAACCCTTTTATTCTACAAGAGTCGTTAATCAAAAATTCAAAACCCTCTTTCATATTTTCTCATCTCTCTCTCCTCTTATCAATGGAACCACAATCACCCTCTTCTCCTAAATCACCAGAAATTCCAAGAACAACTTCCAGCTCTTCCATGTCACCCAGCCATGCACTGATTCCCTTTAAGGAATAGGTCACAATATTCCATCTCCCTCCTGTTATTCTTGTTGATTCTCAGGGGATGGCTCATATGGAGTAATTTTCAGTAGTTTTGGGTGATGATTTGATTGGTGATGACTCTAATGCAATGGTACTCTATGAAGAAAATGATGAAGCTTTGGAGATTGGTAGTGCTAGTAGTAAGGAAGAATATGAGGATGAAAGAATGGAGAGTGATGAGGGAGTAAAGGAGGATGCACCTCGTGAGGGGGAACACACAGGGAATCCCATAGCTGAACCTAGTTCACCTGTTGGAGAGAAAAATTGGGTGCATCTGCTGAGGGGGAAGCTGAGGTTGGCAGAACTGGACGAAGGGAACAGTTCTAACATACCCATTCAGTATCTGCTGTTGAGGATGATGACAACACACCAATTGCCAACTTAATTCCACAAAGGGTAAGGTCTCGTTTACGCAAGGCCTCAGGCAAGGCTGTACGAGTACCAGATAATGAACCTGAAGAAGCTCCTCCTGCTCCTGTGGCTAAGCCTGTCACTGTTCGAATGACAAGGGCCACCAAGAGGGGTCTTAAATAAAGCATGGTTGCCTCAGCAGCCAAAAGACCTAGAGCCCTAGAGGTACTTCTGCCCCTCCCCCTGATCTCATTGATGTCTTGGATGATGAAGTGGAGGAAGCTAAAAGGACAAGGAAAGGGAAGGGTGTTGCTCCCTCAAAACCACCAAAGAAACAGGTCAGGAAACATGTTCCTTCCAGAAGTTCTGTCAAATCCAAGCTAGTAGATGAGACCTCGAAGAGTGAGGGAGATGATCATGGACTTCCATCCTCGGAGTCTCATAAGCAAGAGGATACTGATGATGCTGCTTCTCATAAAGATGTGGAGGCTGATCTCCCTGAGCATGTGGAAGAAATGGATGACTCTATGGATCCCATTGATGAAACTGCTGATGCTAGAACTGAAAGATTGATCAACTTTGAGACAAGAACTGTTGTAAGGGGAAGGGTACTCACTGGGAGGTGATGAAATGCTGGAATTACTAGTCCTGGTGGATGCACAAGGTTGGTCGAACCTGTTCCTTCAGGGTGGTACTCGTCAAAAAATGGCTCGTGCAGAAACACTGCAATTTTATGTGAATGCCACTAGTACCTCCTCTTCCATCTCAAGTGTTGTTAGAGATGTTCCTTTCACCCTAACCCCTGCTGTATTGGCTGAAATTTTGGGAGTTCCTAATGATGGGTGGTGTCACTATGTGAAGAGGCAATGGCCTCTCTTGGATAGGCTTGAGCATGCACTACTGATGGAGGAAAATGCAAGGCTCAAAGGTGAACTTGCCCAAGCACAAACTACTTTAGCATCTGAGCAAGCCACTAACTATGTGTCATGACCCAACCCGTCGTGAGTGGCACCCACCCAATCCCCGAATGAGAGAACCAATAGAATTCAACCCTTTGCCTAGACTATCAGCCCAAAACCAGCAGCAGAAATTAAACTAGCAATCAAAATAAGCAAAAACTATAACATAATCATTAACCTGCGGAAAATCCCACCTAAGAACTGAAAGTCGTTGTACCAAACATCAATACTAATATCTAAAATACGGGGATGAAACCTCAAAAGAATATACGAAGTAGTTTTAAGTCCGAAACAAGTGGACTGAAACTCTAAAGATAACCCAAGGTAGCTTGAATCAAGCAGCTCACCCTTGAAAGTCAGAGATTATCGGTGCTAAAGGTGAGGTCGCGTCTCAGCCGTTGGAAGATTTCCTGTACTCTCCAAAGGACAAGCAAGTGCAGTATCAGTACACCACCACTGTGTACTGGTAGGATCATCATCCAGTTTTCAAATAAACGGTGTATAACAGTACAACAATATCAAGTATAAGGTATGGAAAACATGCATAATTAACCATAGACACACTTAGACTACCAATATCTATTTAGCTTGTTCCCGCATGAATCCACTACCTAACTCTAAGCCACAACCATATACCATTAACTATACCTTTTCGTCTAGCCCGGACCCACCCTGAGATCCCCTCTAGACTACACACATGTACCTTGAATCAACCCGGCCTAAACCAAGACCAACACAATGTCAATGATCAACCCGGCCTAAACCAAGACCAACACAACAGTTAACCAGAATTTCCCTGGACTCTCAAGGGCCACCAAACCAATAACACATTTCAATAACAGCCCGGTCCACTCACGAAACCAATATCAATCAATGCAACACAATAATAACAATGCAATGATGCAACAAAAGTAAACCCGTACCAGGCGTGGTACCCGTGCCAACTAATTGTTATACCCGTACCAGGCGTGGTACCCGTGCCAACCATTTGTTATACTTGTACCAGGCGTGGTACTCGAGCCAATCGAATGTCAATAATCCACAGTCAAATGCATGAACACACAACTTGTAAACCAACAAGCAAATACCGTTCAAATCACAGACTGTAAAGCAGGAACCTTAGACATTCTACACAACTTCTCTAAGCAATGTAATTCATACAATCACTTAGATATGAGTACAAGAATATACAACATTCACAAAAATCGTAAGTCATCACCTACCTCGAAATGATCCAAGTTCTATTCAACCCGAGTTTTCCCGTGTTCCGGATTACTCTCTCGTTCTTGGTCTAAAAACAACACACAGTACATACAATTAACACACAAGGCCTGCACAGTACCCTAATTATGCCAAATCCCCAAACCCCAGGCCACCCATAATCATCCCACCCTTTTCCCGGGCTTTCCCACCATTAATTCTCCTAGTTCTATCATTTTTACGGATAAAAACAGAGAATTTAACAACCAATGATCATTTTAACATACTTTTATCAACACCTTAGAACGTACATGCTTGGAATCCCCTTTCTTCCCCAAATTCTACCATTCCTAGGTTATTCCAACCTTTCCCAAGTTCCCTCCTAGCAATTCTACCGCATAGGAAACGTATTACAAAGATTGAGGAACAAAAACCTTACCTTAGGGAAGAATTTCGACGGAGAAAGGAAGAAAAATGCCTGGAATCGCCTAGCCCTTCTCTCAAAATGAATTGTAGAAAACTGAATTGTTTTAGGGAAGTTTCAGTATTAAAACCCCTTCGGCTCTCTATAGCCGTCCCCGCTCTGCTATAGCGGTCCTGCTATAGCGGACGACTTCCGTTATAGCGGTCTTAAGTGGGTGTTGACCGCCTTGACAACCGCTATAGCAGTATTTTCCACCGCTATAACGGAGGTCACTAAGGCAGACCATTGCGCTCATCACGAAAAAAATATTCGGAAATCTCCCAGTTTTGGCCATTTCACAACACACTTGCTTTCCCCGACGACCCGAAACAACCCCTGCACGTCAAACGCGATTTTGGGAGTTCCACTTACCCAAATTTGATTCCAGAAAGTCCCCCGAACTCCTTTATGTCTTGGCTACGTGGAAAACTAGCTCAAAACAAGACACATAAATCAATCCTTACCTGAATTTCCCTAGGCTCTACCTCGCTCAAAAACTGGCCGAGGCTAGCCTAGCCCAGAATTTCAAACTCCCAAATCCAGAGTTTTCTAACTCTAAAACTTGGCACTATTGGACTACCCGTAACGATGGACCCGATCGTTATAACAAATACCAATTTACCCATCGTTCATCCTCGAACGATTAAACTCGAAATTACGGAAATAAAAGGAAGGAAGTGTAGTACCTGAATCCTCAAACAATTGAGGGTACTTGTCCCGCATGTCCTTCTCGGTTTCCCAAGTGGCTTATTCAACCGGACGATGCTTCCACTGAACCTTCACCATATCAATCACCTTTTTCCTCAACCTCCGAACATCCCGAGCAAGAATCAAAACTGGTTCCTCCTCATAACGAAGATCCTTATCGAAAAGTACCTCATCCCACTTGATGATGTAATCCCTATCCCCATGGTATTGCTTAAGCATAGATACATGTAATACCGGATGGACGCCCGACAAACTAGGTGGCAGTGCTAGCTTATAACCCACTGGCCCCATAATTTCAAGAACTTCAAATGGACCGATGAACCGAGGGCTAAGCTTGACCTTCTTACCAAACCGCATAACCCCTTTCATTGGTGACACCTTCAACAATACCTGTTCACCAGCCTGAAAGTCCATGTCCTGGACCTTGCGGTCTGCATACTCCTTCTGCCTGCTTTGAGCAGCCAATAACTTAGTATGTATGCCCCTTACCTTTTCCTGTGCTTCCTTCACTAAGTCTACGCCCAGAGGCTTTACATTGCCTTCCTCAAACCACCCAACCGGTGATCTGCAGTTCCTCCCATACTGTGCCTCGAATGGTGCCATATCAATACTGGAGTGGTAGCTATTATTGTACGAGAATTCGCATAACGGTAAAAATTGGTCCCAATGACCCCCGAAGTCTATCACACATCTCTCAGCATGTCCTTCAATACCTGGATCGTTCTTTCTGACTGACCATCAGTCTGAGGGTGGAAGGTTGTGCTAAAAGTGAGTTGTGTACCCAACTCTTCATGTAACTTGCCCCAGAACTTAGAAGTAAACTGCGTACCCCTGTCTCAAATGATGGACAGTGGTACCCCATGCAGTCTCACAATCTCTTTCACGTAGATCTTAGCCAATTGCTGCGAATTGTAATCTTCCCTGACTGGAATGAAATGAGCGGACTTGGTCATCCTGTCAATAATGACCCAAATTGAGTCATACTTCCCCAATGTCTTAGGGAGACCCACCACGAAATCCATGGCTATCCTTTCCCACTTCCACTTTGGAAATGGCATTCTCTAAAGTAGTCTTGCAGGTCTCTGATGTTCATACTTTACCTGCTGGCAGTTCTGACATTTGGAAACAAAATCTACTATGTCCCTTTTCATCCCGGGTCACCAGTAACGCTGCCTCAAGTTCCTGTACATTTTGGTCACACCCGGATGAATTGAGTAACGCGAACCATAAGCTTCCGCCAAGATTTTCTGAATCATATCATCAACCTGAGGAACACAAATCCTCTTCCTGAAATGCAACACTCCACTAGAGTCTAACATGACGTCTCTGGATTCCCTGGATATTACCTTACCTCGCAACTTACCCAGTTTCGGATCTTGAAATTGTTTTGCCTTTATTTCCTCTATGAAGGTGGCCTTGACCTCAATCCTGGCCAACAACCCACCTTGATCAGAAACACCCAAGTCCATGAACTTGGCCTCTAAAGCCCGAATCTCCTTAGCCAATGGTCGTTTGGACGCCCCCAAACAAGCAAAGCTACCCATGCTAACATTTTTCCGGCTTAATGCGTCTGCCACCACATTAGCCTTACCCGGATGGTACTGAATGGTCACATCATAATCCTTTAATAACTCCATTCACCTCCTCTGCCTCAGATTCAAATCCTTCTGAGTGAAAACGTGATGTAGACTGCGATGATCTGTGAATACCTCACACTTGACACCATAAAGGTAGTGTCTCCAAATTTTTAATGCAAAAACCATCGCTGCCAACTCTAAATCGTGAGTCGGGTAATTCCTCTCATGCACTTTCAACTGCCTGGATGCATAGGCTATCACATTCCTATCCTGCATCAACACAGCACCCAAACCAGAATGTGAATCGTCACAGTAAACAACAAAGTCTTTACCTTCAACAGGCAAGGACAAAATAGGGTCTGTGGTCAAAAGTGACTTGAGCTTTTGGAAGCTCTCCTCGCACTTGTCGGATCCCACGAATGGTACCCCCTTCTGTGTCAGCCTGGTCAGGTGAGTAGCAATAGAAGCAAAATTCTTAACAAACCTCCGGTAGTACCCCGCAAACCCAACAAAGCTCCTCACCTCGGTCACAGAGCTAGGCCGAACCCAACTCTTGACTGCCTCAATTTTCTGGGGATCCACCATCACCCCCTTTTCTGACACTACATGCCCCAAGAATGCCACAGAAGTCAACCAAAACTCACACTTAGTGAATTTTGCATAAAGCTTTTGGTGCCTCAAAATATCCAGCACAATACGAAGATGATTAGCATGCTCCTCCCTACTCATAGAATAGATCAAAATATCATCAATGAACACGATAATGAAGGAATCCAAGTAGGACTTAAACACCCCATTCATCAAACTTATGAATGCTGCCGGCGCATTGGTCAAACCAAACGACATTACTAGAAACTCGTAATGCCCATACCGAGTCTGAAAAGCAGTCTTCGAAATGTCCTCAGGTCTAATCTTTAACTGATGGTACCTCGACCTTAAGTCGATTTTTGAGAACACTGATGTACCCTGAAGCTGGTCAAACAAATCATCTATACGTGGTAGAGGGTACTTATTCTGGATGGTCACCTTGTTTAACTGTCTATAATCTATGCACATCCGCATACTACCATCCTTCTTCTTTACAAATAAAACTGGAGCACCCCAAGGCGAAGCACTGGGACATATAAATCTCTTATCTAGGAGTTCCTGTAGCTGAGTCTTAAGTTCCCTTAACTTTGCCGGAGCCATACGATACGGAGGAATGGAAATGGGATGAATGTCTGGCTCCAAATCAATACAAAAATCTATATCCCTGTCCGGAGTCATACCCGGCAAGTCTGCTGGAAACACCTCTAAAAATTCAAAAACCACTGGAACTGACTCAATAGACGGGGACTCCACACTATCATCCCGGAGATGAGCCAAGAAGGCTAGACATCCCTCCCCACTAGTTTCCTAGCCCTGACAAATGATAATATCTTAACTGGCTTAGGCATGTACACACCTTCCCACTCTAGTCTATCCTTACCCGGAATCTCTAGAGCCACAGTTTTGGTGTTACAGTTCAACACAGCATGATAAGGAGATAGCCAGGTCATACCCAAGATAATATCAAAATCAGCCATATCCAGAATTACCAAGTCTACCAAAGTATGTAACCCACAAACACAACAGAACAGTCACGATATACATGAGTCACAATCACAGACTCTCCAACCGGGGTAGAAACATGGATAGGGAAATCAAGGATATCACAATTCAAGTCCAGACCCAATGCAAAACTCACAGACACATAAGAGTATGTAGAACCTGGGTCAAATAATATCGAAGCCATTTTATCGCAGACGAGAATAGTACCTGTGATCACTGCATCTGAGGCTTCTTCCTCGGTCCTCCCTGGAAAAGCATAGCAATGAGCCCGATCATCAATCCGGGCAACTTTCTGGGCCGGCTGTGCCGCACCCCTGCCTGCGCCACCGTTCCCTCGGCCTCCCCGGCCTCCCTGAAAATTACCTCGCCCACCCTGTGGACGACCCCTAGCATTACCGCCTCTGCCTGCCGGAACCACTGCTCTAGTCTGCTGCTGACCCTGATTACCTATCTGCCTATTTGGACACTCCCTCTTAAAGTGGCCTAGCTCACCACAATGGAGGCAACCACGGTCAAGAGTAGGTCTGCTCGCTGATGTATAGGACGCTCCCTGGCCTCTAGGAGCTGAAGACTGAGCTCCCTGAAGACCACCTGTAGTTGCTGCCAGAGCTGACTGAATAGGACGGGCCGGATAAGCCTGCTGATGCTGGCCCCTGGAGTATGAACCACCATAGTTTCCCTCATTACGGGGCTTCTTGGCTAAAGCCTTAGCCTGCCCCGCTTGCCTGACTCCCTCAATCTTCTTCACATAATCCACCACATCATTAAAGCCCTTTCCTGAAGAAGTCATATGCACTGACAGTACCTGCAGTTGACTATTCAGACTCTTGACGAACAACCGAACTCGTTCCTCCTCGGAACCCAACATCTGTGTAGCAAAATGAGACAATGCATGGAACTTGGCCTCATAAGCCGAGACCGACATGCTACCGTGCTCCAAGTTCAGAAACTCATCCTTCTTCCGGTCTCTCAAAGTACGGGGAACGTATTTCTCTAGAAATAACGCGTGGAACTGCTCCCAAGTCAGTGGAGGTAGAATAGAAGACTGACACTCAACATGAGACCTCCACCACTGCTTGGCATCACCCTGTAGCTGAAAAGTGACAAACTCAAACCCATGCTGACGTACAATACCCAACTTGTGTAACCTCTCATGGCAATCCAGGATGTACTCATAGGCATCCTCCTTGTCTGTTCCCTGAAACATCGGAGGTTTCAGCTTAAGGAACTTAGTCAGCATCTCATGCTCATTCCCTGTCGTCACTGGGCCTAACATTGGCCGGAGGAGATCATTTGTGCCTGAAGCTGCGTCCATCCTGGGTGTTGTTGTAACCGTTGGCTGAGTATCCAAGGCCTGATTTGCATAAGCTGCGGGTATGGCTCTAGCACCAACCAACCCACTCATAATATCCCAAGCCTGCTTAAAAGCTTCCGGTGTCATATTAGGAAGGCTTTCACCCTCAGCTGGTGTCGCCTCCGCTTGAGCCCCTCCATCCTCTACAACCACTTCTTCTACGTCCACAACCATATGCTCCTGAGGGAGGGTAGGGGTTACCTCACGTGAAACAGCAGCTCGAGCTCCACCCCTGGCGGGTGCGACTCCAGCTTGTCCCCTGCCCCTTCCTCTACCTCTGCCACGAACAGTCGGGCCCGCTGCTGGGACCGCTGGCGTCGCTCCATTATTCCTTGTAGTAACCATCTGCAGACAGAAGAGTGAATGAGGTTAGATACCAATTTGTATCACCAGATACCAATTGGAATTGAGTTATAGCACGAAGGAAAGAAGGAAGAAATAGTTTTTCCTAAAGCCCCATAGCCTCTCGAAGAAAAGTACGGACGTCTCTGTACCGTTCCACAAGACTCTACTCGACCTGTTTGGTACGACGAGATCAACGAACCTAGGCTCTGATACCATCTTTGTCACCACCTAACCCATCATAAGTGGCACCCACCCAATCTCCGAATGAGCGAACCAATAGAATTCAACCCTTTGCCTAGACTATCAGCCTAAAACCAGCAACAGAAAGTAAACTAGCAATCAAAATAAACAAAAACTATAGCATAATCATTAACCTGCGGAAAATCCCACCTAGGAACTGAAAGTCGTTGTACCAAACATCAATACTAATATCTAAAATACGGGGATGCAACCCCAAAAGAAAATACGAAGTAGTTTTAAGTCCGAAACAAGTGGACTGAGACTCTAAAGATAACCTAAGGTAGCTCGAATCAAGCAGCTCACCCTTGAAAGTCAGAAATCGTCGGTGCTAAAGGTGAGGTCGCGTCTCAGCCGCTGAAAGATTTTCTGTACTCACCAAAAGACAAGCAAGTGCAGTATCAGTACACCACCACTGTGTACTGGTAGGATCATCAGCCAGTTTTCAAATAAACAGTGTATAACAGTACAACAATATCAAGTATAAGGTATGGAAAACATGCATAATTAACCACAGACACACTTAGACTACCAGTCTCTATTTAGCCTGTTCCCGCATGAATCCACTACCTAACTCTAAGCCACAACCGTATACCATTAACTATACCTTTTCGTCTAGCCCGGACCCACCCTGGGATCCCCTCTAGACTACACACTTGTACCTTGAATCAACCCGGCCTAAACCAAGACCAACACAATGTCAATGATCAACCCGGCCTAAACCAAGACCAACACAACAGTTAATCATAATTTCCCTGGCCTCTCAAGGACCACCAAACCAATAACACATTTCAATAATAGCCTGGTCCACTCACGGAACCAATATCAATCAATGCAACACAATAATAACAATGCAATGATGCAACAAAAGTAAACCCGTACCAGGCACGGTACCTGTGCCAACCAATTGTTCTACCCGTACCAGGCGTGGTACCCATGCCAACCATTTGTTATACCCGTACCAGGCGCGGTACCCGAGCCAATCGAATGTCAATAATCCACAGTCAAATGCATGAACACACAACTTGTAAACTAACAAGCAAATATCGTTCAAATCACAGACTGTAAAGCAGGAACCTTGGACATTCTACACAACTTCCCTAAGCAATGTAATTCATACAATCACTTAGATATGAGTACAAGAATATACAACATTCACAAAAATCGTAATCCATCACCTACCTTGAAATGATCCAAGCTCTATTCGACCCGAGCTTTCCCGTGTTACAGATTCCTCTCTCATTCTTGGTCTAAAAACAACACACAGTACATACAATTAACACACAAGGCCTGCACAGTACCCGGATTATGCCAAATCCCCAAACTCCAGGCCACCCATGATCATCCCACCCTTTTTTCGGGTTTTCCCACCGTTAATTCTCCTAATTCTATTATTTTTACGAATAAAAATAGAGAATTTTAACAACCTATGATCATTTTAACATACTTTTATCAACACCCAAGAACGTACATGCTTGGAATCCCCTTTCTTCCCCGAATTCTACCATTCCTAGGTTGTTCCAACCTTCCCCAAGTTCCCTCCTAGCAATTCTACCGCATAGGAAACGTGTTACCAAGATTGGGGAACAAGAACCTTACCTTAGGGAAGAATTTCGACGGACAAAGGAAGGAAAATGCCTAGAATCGCCTAGCTCTTCTCCCAAAATGAATTGTAGAAAACTGAATTGTTTTAGGGAAGTTTCTGCATTAAAACTCGTCGGCCCGTTATAGCGATCCCCGCTACTTCCGCTATAGCGGTCTTAAGTGGGTGTTGACCGCCTTGAACACCGCTATAGCGGAGGTCGCTACGGCGAACCGTTGCGCTCGTCACAGACAGAATGTCCGGAAATCTCCTAGTTTTGGCCATTTCACAACACATTTGCTTTTCACGACGACCCGAAATAACCCCTTCACGTCAAACGCGATTTCAGGAGTTTTACTTACCCAAATTCGATTCTAAAAAGTCCCCCGGACTCCTTTATGTCTCGGCTACGTGGAAAACTAGCTCAAAAGAAGACACATAAACCAATCCTTACCCGGATTTCCCTAGACTCTACCTCGCTCCAAAATTGGCCGAGGCTAGCCTAGCTCAGAATTTCAAACTCCCAAATCCGAAGTTTTCTAACTCTAAAACTTGGCACGATTGGACTACCCGTTACAACGGACCCGGTCGTTACACTCTGCAAGCCTGAAAGGCATCTATGAGCTTCTCAAGAAAGACCCTCCACCTCCCACTGCCTAGCCTGCCTTCTAGCCTCCCCAACCTATTTTTTGTTCTCACACTTGCATATTTTGAGCTTTTAATTTCTATTTCTAGTGTACATGCTTTGTGATTAATAAAATGTTGGGTTTATGTTCTAATCTCATCTTGTCTCCTATGCACTTGCAAATACCTTGATATAGCTAATTGAGTTCTTACTTTTTGAGTGTTTGCATAGGTGATAGCCCCAGTGGCCATGAGTGTAGAATACCACTTGAATTGGAATGTTGTGTGTCTTCACAGTGTTTTATGATGCCAAAAGAGGGAAGACTGCTGCTTGTGTGGTACCTATAACCCATTGTTCCGACCTGTTCCTCTAAAGTGTTCTTTTTGCAGTTTGCCTTAAGAAAACTGACATGATACATGTTGAATTTTGCATACAAGAAGCAAGGATTTGTCATCATCAAAAAGGGGGAATTTGTTAGATCGAGGTAGATTTTGAAGATTGACAAAGTTGTGGAGCATATGTAGGGAACAAGTATCTGTGACTTGTTCCTCTCAAGCAGAATTCAACTAGGATCAGAAGAAGGCAGATGACACGGAGATAGGAGCAAAGGCGTGTGGAGAAAACGTGTTTATGAGGAGAGTCCAGCTTGCACAAAATTTTCTTTCATAAGGAGGAATCCCACAAGGAAAGAAATCAATGAGATTAACTTGACAAGTCCTACAAGGATAAGGATTCCCAAATATGGAAGAAAATCATCCAAAACAAGGAGAGGACTCTCAGCATAAATACAAGAGAAGTTTTACAAAAACTTCATGCACTTAAAAAGAGAGCCACGAGCAGAACACAATTAAATTGAGAGAGTTCATATTTGAGAGAGTTCTGAGTAAAGATCCAAGTGCAGCCAATACAAGAAACTAAATTGAAGAACGTGTTCCTTAAGTCTATGCTTAACAGTTCTTGAATCAAGTTGATTGTATTGTTTTCATCGAGTTGTATTCATTTGTCTTGTAGTACCAGTGAGTTATAAGCTGGTGTAGGAGTGAGTCTTCAAGTTGGGATAACTCGAAGACTTGGGCACATAAACCTGGAAAGTTTGTGTGGTGTTTAGGAATTAGAGTTTATAATTCCTTAGGTTACAGAGTTTGTAATATGAATTTAGTGAGTCTTCAAGTTGGGATAACTCGAAGACTTGGGCACATAAACCTGGGGAGGTTTGTGTGGTGTTTAGGAATTAGAGTTTATAATTTCTTAGGTTACAGAGTTTGTAATCTGTTGTTGAGGCTCAGTGTTTTAGTGAAGTTTGAGATAAATCCTACAGAGGTGTAGGTCGTGGTTCTTACCCTTTGTGAGCCAGGGATTTTCCACGTAAAATATCTTGTGTTCTACTTAATTGCTTTACCCTAACATAAACAACAAAGGAACATATCGATAAACCTGTTCCTTAGGCAACTTAGGGGGTCGAGATTCTAACAGACCCCTATTTTCATATCACCTTTGTAATGAAGTACTCCTATGAATTTCAAGTTGGGAAGAGTCAATCATGATTGCAGCCATGTTTTGGACAGAATACTCATCTTGACTGCTTCTTTAATACTGAGAAAACTGAGTATTTCTTGAATGAGACTTTCCGGCAATATGTCAGTTGTCGCTCTCCTCATGGTCATGAGGCTGCTACCATACAGATTCTTGAATTCTTAGCTATTTCAAAACCTACCTATTGTACGAATCCTATTTCTAATGGGTTTGCATAATTAATCCTCCTTTTCTTAATTACTACTTTTCGAATTGGTAAAATCCTAAATACTCTCTCTACCCTTCTCAGATCCTCGGACCAAGCTTGTCCACGAGGACTAACAGAGATCATACATGTCTCGTATATATATATATTAAAATAAGCTGAATTAATAAATGAGTTAGACTAAAATCAATCCAAAAGTTACTTGAACTGAAAGAGCTAAAATAGACCTAGGTCATGGGACTTCAAGTCTGTATTAGAATAATGCATAGTTTTGCCTAGTTATTTTATAGTTTAATACTTTGATTATGTCACTTAGTCATTTTGTTATTCTTCACATGTTAGTCGAAAAGAGCCCAAGTTGGTAGTTAAGAGAATCAAAGTTGTTAGAATGTTGTAGCATTTCAGCTATTATCATTCCAATTATCGGGGTGGCAATTGGGTGGGTTGGATTAAATTTGGCCGGATTAAAATGGGTCAAGACAATAAATGGGTCAAGACCCAATCCGACCCAAATTTGTTTGGGCTAAAATGGGTTGAGTCAAAACGGATTAGGTAATGGGTTAGTAACGGGTCATAATCCAATCCGCCCAATTTTTACTAAGTTTTAATTGCTTTCTTTGTTATTTTATAAGTTTTTAGTACCTAATAAAATTATTTTTTTCTTTATTATAACTATATATAACATATAAAATAAAATAAAAGTTTTTAAAAATATTTTTTCTTTATTATAATTATATATAACATATAAAATCAATTTGTGTTACATATCAACCCAATTTTTAATGGGTTGAAATAAGTTGAGCTAACAAATGAGCGGGTCAATAACCAACCCAAACTTAAATGGGTTGGGCGGATTGAGTTTAATTTTGCCACCCCTACCAATTATCATCTCAATTTATGATCAATCTTTATTCCAATTATTTCCCTTATCATTGTCTTGAAGTTGACCAAAAATTACATACAAAGGTACTGACTGATAAAGAAATCCATCATTAAACAGGATATTGAGGACCTAGAACACTATCCAGTTGAAGAAAGTTTCTCCCACCTTGTATGCCAGCCAGCTTATCGTGGGCATATTTGCCCTCAAAGGTGATTGTTCTAGGTGTTTTCACAAGGTCTCATTTCTAAGTCGTCTTGCCCCCTCCATCCCAATGGTTTTGATCCCTGTAACTGGTTTACCATTGTGAACAAGAGCCACCAACGTGCCAAATGTGGGCAAGTGTCTCTGCTCTGCACCATCAATAGGGTCCAAAACCCAAACAAACTCGGGAATAGTTGGCCGGCCCACTGCTATTGCTTCCCATACACAGCTGAATCCTTCAGAATAACTGACATCATAGCCAATGCTTGTCCATGACAGAATGTTGGCATCGGAAACCTTATGTATGACACCAAATATTCCTTGTGAAACTGAATTAGAAACTGATTTCTGTTCCCGCAACCAAAACCTGTCATTTTTCTCTTAATAGGTTCCTTAACGGGAATTATCAAAACAAATTTCTACTCCAACCAAAAAAAGGCTATGTTTTATTCTGCTACTAGCAATAAGATTTACACAAAATACTGTAATGGTGCAACCTGAAAAAAGTCAAAAGGCAAGATGATGCTATTTACAAAATGTAATCAAGAATAGTCATTCTCATTCTATAGCAAATTTTGCCACTAAGTTGCTCCCTTTGCTCAAAGTCCAGGAGGTTTGAGAAGTGGAACCAAGCTGAATACGCCGTCCAAATCCACAGGAACATTGATAGCTCGAGTAACAATTTCCGGCATTTCTGCTTTTGCCTTCCATGTGTTGAACCATGGTCCTCCCCCAACTTCTAGGCCTGCCATATTGCTTGTAACATCCAAAATCACCTACAAACATCAACAGCATCAATGAACTAAACAAAGCATTAACGTAAAGCAGTATAAAACAGGGAGTACCATAAATTCTAGTATTTTAGTAATATAAGGCATCGTTGTATAATATGGAGTTTTATACGGAGATCAAGTTTTCCTACTCCTAAAACCAAACAATCCCTAAAAAGTCCCTACATCTACGAGTTCAAATACCAAGTGTGACATTCTTGGATCACCTTATGTGTACAGGTATCTCTACTTTAACTTCCAAAAATTATAAGTATGCCCTAAAAAAATATACCTCTCCTTTACTCCCATTACTCTTCCGTTCCCACAACTGCAGTTTTAGATCACCGAAACAAGTGTCTCTACATGCAGGAGCGAGACCCATCTCTTCTGTAGGAGCCCGCAATGTGGTACCAGGATCTTCTGTTGTTGCTTCTAGTTCTACCTGTTCAAGTTACAAATCCAAATTAGATATCTAATGAATCAACCACAAACACGACTAAATCAGCTTCCAGCTAATCAACGAAATTCAGGTCTTTTGGGACTTGATTAGGGCATTAATTTTCATCTGGTAAAGGCAATCCAATATGCTAGCTTGGCTTCAGCACTAATGCAAGACATTGCCGAAGGAGTTATATTCTTAAAATGCAAACTTACCATATGGGTCTCATTCTCCGCAGATACATGCCATTTACCCCAGGGAGTAATTTCCCAACTAATGCTAGCATTCCATGGAACAAATTCATAGAAAATACCTCCATAGTGAATTCCTATCTGCAAGATTTGTTAAGTATAAGGATTAATAAAGCTAGTGAAATAACATAGTAAAGCAAAACTAATAAAGTACAAGCTTCAAGATACAGTAAGAAACGCTATCTCTTTCGTCGTTTGAATGCATTGCTCAAATCAAGTACAACAAAATCGGTAACCAATGAAGAAAGAAGTGGGAAAAATGTAAATTGTAGAAAATTAAACTAGAGATAAGTACCAGAGCAACACTTTCAAAAGTCTCACTCAATCCCGGAAGTCGCCTTAATCCACCACCACCAGTAAAAGCAACATCTCCAATTGCACCTTCAAAGACACTGCACTGGACCTGTAATTGAAAAGATCGGTGCAAATTGAGAAAGGAAAATAACGACTTATTGTATTTCCACCATTAAAACGTGTCATATATGACCAGTTTGACGAACTACTGATTGTTTTTTTTCTTCTTTTCACCAGCATATTTGTCTGTTCAGCCCACCTACCATTTTTTCTCTTTTCCCTTCCGGAGTTTCCGGAGAATATAGGAGATCTAAGTCGCAACATTGGCTAATTGAATAACAAATAGTTCATTTATCTTCCATTCTTCAGCAGTTTACCTCTCAGAAATCTCATGGAGACTATAGCTTGAACGGCAAATATCAGATCCCTAAACTAGTGATCCAAAAGAAAGGACAGCAGACAAGATATATATAATGGTCGACAATCCTAAGACAAAGTTGGATACAAACAAGAAGCTGCAAAAATAATTTGAAAAAATTCGGCAAAGTGAGATGCCCAGGAGGCAGGAGGTACCCAAAACCACTTTCTTGGGAAGGCACCACCCCAGTTCTTTTCGGAGTAAGAAGGGGCATTTTGAAACTCAAACCGCTGACCATCCCACTCTATCCAGCCTGGCAGAAGAAATTCATGATCAGTTTCTCCCTTTTATTCCTTTTTATGTTCTATCAAACACATAAAACATTGCACTCAACTTTTCAGCTGATGAATATCTGCATTTTATTTCTAATCCTAAAGAACATGAAATGTAAATCTGGTTTCGAAGGCATAGTCCAAAATACCAATCTTTTCTACTTTTCTTTATTCTATACAGGCCAAGTACCAATCCTATAGTTCTAAGACTCTCTTAGCCCTTAGGGTCTCAAGCTGCAACTAGATGCAAAACTTAAGATGCTTTCAAAAGAAAGTGTTATTTTAAGCCAGCTAATTTGTTGTTCAACATGCATAATTAAGAATCATTCCTTTCATCGCAAACTGAAAGATATTACTATAACTAAGAAACACCTATTAGGCTTTTCTATCACTGGAAATGGTCAAATGACCAATCTGATTACATAATAGTATATTCCTCACATGGTTGTCGAGATCACAATCCAGATCATAAAGATCCAAGTTATGGTATTAACTATTAACCCTGTTAACATGGTAAAATTGAAAAATTGGACTTAAAGGAGGGTGTAAAGTGGCATATAGAATCATATAATTCCAAACTGGGTGAAAAGATCAGACTGAAAGAACTATTGAGTTTAGATTAATGAAGAGCTTCCAACTCATACAACACAGAACTCCATGAATGAAATATAAGAAGAGAAAAATGCTCGATAAGCCAAACCCCAACTGAAAATCTGGGAAAAGAATTAGATATAACCTGTTGAAAGTCCAGCTGCCATGCATACTTGCCAATGTGGCTCAAATACAGGAAAAGCAGCAGGCCATCCTGCCGTGGACTTCTGCTTTGAGTTAACATCGCCCCATCCATAAATGGGTCGCGTGCTATACTCCCAGCTAGCAGTTTTCACAATTTCAGTATAATCTGTCCTGTCAAGTAAAGTCATATTAATTGATCAGCACCTATGTTTCTCACATGATGACCGTATAGGGGAAAAAATACAAATATAATATTTCTCTTCCCTTACTTTGAGCATAAAGTATCTTAGGCTCAACCAATCCTGATTACAAGATAACAAGGACCAAATATTATTCATGAACTGGTTGATAGCATCAAATGTGGGTGTTAGGATCTTTAGAGAAGGATCGAGTCACAAGACGATGAACAGGAAAATCTAAATCAATTGACTTTGACTTTCCCTTGCCTTAGTTCGAATTCCTAGATATACCTATTTTGTATACAACTTCAGCTCGTTAAAGGGAGGCTGAAACCATAGAGTTCAGTGGAAGAGAGAACTCCGATCTCTTGTTTCTTTTGCTGAAATCTGCCTCCGTGTTATTCCTCAAATCTCCCCTTAAATAGGAGTCTTATTACAGTAAACAGGAAGTCTAATCCTTATGAAACTAGGAAACATAAAACCCTATTCTAAACTAATAACATAACTAACATAAATCCTATTCTAGAATAATAAATAAAGCTAATAATAATATAATTAATTCCTTGCCCACAAACGTGTCCACAACATTACCCCCCTCACGTTGAAAGAGATTGTCCTCAAGCTCGAATTTCAGGGCAGTCATCCAGAACTTCTGGAATAGTGTCAATTGAATCATCCAACTCCAACCTTAGCCAACTTTTCTTGAAACTGACATTAATAAATTTCAATTGTACCAGTTTGCTGATGTATAACTAATTCACCCACCGGGTTGCTACTTTCAGGAGGTCCAAGGAGGTCCAAATCGCTGGAAACAATGTTTCTAAAATTCTTCCCAACTCATTGGGCCCTTTATTCGTTTAAGCCGATAAACCATAATTGTGCTTCTCCCAACATGTGAAACCGAACCACTCCAACCTTTTCCGCTTCCGGTGTATGTTGATTTTCAAAAAATTGTTCACAACAATGTGCCCAAATTAATGGGCCGATGGTGTCGTCATAAGTAGGAAAATCCATCTTTGTATACCTTGGTACTGTCGAGTGGGAATTACCCCTTGTTGGATGATTCTGATCAACCAGTTGAATAGGCGGTGTATTGCCCTTAGTAGGAAGAGTTGTTGATCTGCCAGTCGTCAGGGCGCTACTCGACTCAGTTCCGTGGATTGCTGGTTTTGTGAAGCCAATTCCCAAGCTAGACAATTGTTCTTGGATGACTTGAACAATTCTTTCCCCGAGACGTTGTTCCATAGCAGCAATTTTAGAGTCCATTAGTGTTTCTGTAATTGCACGTTCATCCGGGAATCTGGAATCGATATCATCGCCCATTGTGTTAGGCTCTAATACCAAATTGTTAGGATCTTTAGAGAAGGATCGAGTCAAAGGACGATGAACAGGAAAATCTAAATCAATTGACTTCGACTTTCCCTTGGCTTTGTTCGAATTCCTAGATCGACCTATTTTGTATATAACTTCAGCTCGTTAAAGGAAGGCTGAAACCTTAGAGTTCAATGGAAGAGAGAACTCTGATCTCTTGTTTCTTTTGCTGAAATCTGCCTCCGTGTTATTCCTCAAATCTCCCCTTAAATAGGAGTCTTATTACAACAAATAGGAAGTCTAATCCTTATGAAACTAGGAAACATAAAACCCTATTCTAGACTAATAACATAACTAACATAAATCTTATTCTAGAATAATAAATAAAGCTAATAATAATATAATTAATTCCTTGCCCACAAATGTGTCCACAACAGTGGGAGAAGCCTAGGGGCTAGGAACATAGATTGTTCTTTGAAGGGTGGGTAAGGAGATCCACAAGGTTTAGAAAAATTGTTGATGCTTAAAAGGAGAAATTTGCTTGAAAAGAGAAACAATAGCAATTGTTTACAGTAACAACTGTAGCTAATACCATGGTAGCATACAATTCAAGGGAGCCACAAAACCTTCCCCAACCACTTTATACCAAGTCAATTACCTAACTCTGTCCCACAATCATGCACCAGAAGAGAAGAACCAAGAGGGCTGGGGACAGGGATTATGCATTTTGTTACTGTTTCTTTCTGCTTCTACCTGGAGATGAAGAAATCACTTAAGAGACTCACTTTCAAGTTTTACTTCAACAGACAGTCATAACTTTCACCTTTCTGGTATCTTTTTTCTAAAGAGAACTGGTTGAGATGCAGTTATAAGATAAAGCGATTGGTTCTCCAAACTCCAAAAGTGAGGTAAATTCCATTTCTTAAAAGTCCACTTGTGACGACTATAATGAGAAGTCCATTCAGATGTAAAACGAGATCCTTGCTTTGTGCAACAGATCTGTTACAGCCTTGATATGCTTGTGATTAAATGATAAATACAG
This sequence comes from Jaltomata sinuosa, assembly GCA_003996215.1. Lineage (NCBI taxonomy): Eukaryota > Viridiplantae > Streptophyta > Magnoliopsida > Solanales > Solanaceae > Jaltomata > Jaltomata sinuosa. Next base: position 116,672 of record QJPP01000634.1, read on the forward strand.
ATCCTAGGATTGTTAAATCCAGCACCATCTCCTTTCCCCGCTTCCTTGAGCTAGGGTAACTAAAAGGAGAAGAAGCATATCAAACTCTTCACATCATGCAGACTTAAGTAGCCTACGCTGGGGACCCATCATGGGGTGAAGAAATACTGATACTCAATAACATCATAACAATTTGAAGCAAAAACTGCTGCTGAACTTGATTTCTTCTATGCTATTTCAGAGAATATGCATTTTGTAAACAACACAAGAAGTTCTCAATGAAATAAGTACCTCCCGTCATCGCGAATAGATCCTTGATGCCAAAGTGGGGTAACTTGAAAACCCTCTGTGACGCGGCGATTAAACTCCTGTATAAGCCATTAGAAAGACAAAACAGTCAATGATAGGGCATACTGGGGATGTGAATGATAGAGTTAAGAAATACTTGATGTCCATATTTGTTCTTATAGGAAATGTCAACACTGCATGAATAACCAAATGATTCTTCTAGATATTTCACCAATGATAGCTGAAGTTAATGCTTGTATGTCAATGGGAGTTTGGCGCACTGTTACTTGTTTGGGTAGTTTATTCTACAAGTTACGCATGAAAGTGTGCCTCAAGTTTTATTCATTTAGTCATACAGAGAGAAAATATTTGCAGATAGCCTAATTATTATAGTAAGACAAACAAGACAAGATTGGGTATGTAAGTCCGGCTTTTTGCTTTGTTTTTTCCGCATCCAACATGGATCCGCATAACCTATTCTTCAAAGTATAAAGACAGCTCAATTCCTCGCTTTCACCATTAATTAGATGGCAATAATAGTAACATTATGTAGCTATTATCACAGCCATGTCAAGATCTTTAACTTTTTTAAGGGAGAAATCTATAGTGATAGTTTACTCAATTTAAATAGAACTGCAGAGGGTAGCTTCAAGTAACACCTACAAACACTTTGCCAATTATATAAAAGTGTCACATCATTGGTGTTTAGCCAAATAAATTACTCAATAGTTAGTGTAATCGTGTGATTATTTAAGTAAGCTCAGGTAAATGCAGTATCAATGTCCATACTGTAATGTCATGAAAATGGTCTCTAAAAATATATTACTTAAGAAAAATGACTAAAATTTTAACAGAGGACGGACAATGAAATGTACAGACCTGCGGGCGAACTTCCTTATTTGGAGGCTTAGCACCATTTTGGGCAATGAAGGTGTTGCCAAGCATCAGTTCATGCCTACCTGATCATGAGACATTTATTTGTTAGTGCACTGAGAAAATTTTAAACTGAACAGGATAACATGCTACATACATGGAAATGATACTAGTCTTATTCCAACAAGATATGATTCTTGGTAGAAATAAGAAAATAAAAGAAAAAGTGTATGCTATGTTGAAAAGTAATCATCTTCTTAGAAAGATTGACTAGAAGAGTGTTGGAGGGTATTTCCTAAGTTGCTCGGACTCGGTGTGGGTGTCCAATACGGGTGCGGATCTAAAGGTTGGATCCTTTATGATCTAAATTCTAAGATTCGGGGATATGGATCCAGAGATGGATACGGGGATTCGGCTAATAATAATTCAAATATCTAATATCAATCCTTACATCTCCGACAACGGGTGGAGTGACAGCTAGTTTTGGTATGTTGGGGGATATCATTATTGTGGAACCCAATGCCTACATTGCATTTGCAGGTAAAATAGTAATTAAACAAACATTGAATAAAACAAATAGAGTTATAAAACCTAAATTATGAGATATTATGTGGAAAACTCGAGAAGAAAATATTGATCCAGAGGAGAATCACGAAAGCTGATAAAAGGAAAAGGAGCGACATAGAAATTTCTATATATAAGGTATTTCATTTCCTTCAATTTCAACTTAGCTTTTGTTTTGATTGCAAAAATCATTGAATCTGTTCAGAATTTCCCTGTCGATTTTGGTCAAAGTACCCAAAATCGGGTACGGATCCCACACCCATGTCGTGTCGACACGGGTGCGGCACCGAAAGTGAAGCGTCCGAGCAACTTAGGGTACTTCCCAAGGAAAGGAAAAGGTTACTTCCGGATCAGGAATAATAAATAAAATGGAAACTATATAAAATCTTATATGAAAACGACTTCTAGCAATACCGGAAGGATCGAAACCACATTCGTAGGCCGACAACTTTTCTGGATTGGTTGAACTAAGTGAGAGCATTCATGAGTAAAGGAATGCATTAGAGTTTGCATCATAGCGGTCTTAGCAACATTCTGGAGGCGGCCGGTCACAAAGAGAAAGCTCCTGATATGACTGATTTAAGTGACAAGGGTCTGAAAAACTCTATAGGCAATTCAAAAAGGAAGACAAAAAACCTCCTTCTGCTTCACTAAGGGAATGACTACTAAGCATGAGAAGAGACGATTATCCACTTCAATAGAGGGACTTTAAAATACGAGTAGCAAAGACAGACATTGCTAGCTCAAAATAAAAACAAGAATCATATAGAACAAGTAAGAAAACATACTTCCCCAGAAGTTTGAAGACTCTTCGCTATATTGACAAATATACTTGTCATGTGCACCAAGAATTTGAGCTCCCACACCAGTAAACCTAGGCCCATATTGAAGCTCTTCAAAGCTGCTTAATTTCTTGGTAAATGAAGGACTCTCTACAGAATACATAAAGCAGAAACTCTGTCTGCACTCTGGAATTGATACCTTAAAGAACCAACCTTCAAAGAATTTTCTTGTACTTCCATCAAAATGGTACCTAAGACATCAAAATTCTTGATATCAAAAAGCAAATTCTAACTCCAATTTTTTCAATTAAAAATCAAACATAAAAATTTGATGGGTTGTTAAAAAATCAAATCTTTTTTGATAAAATTACAATTATATTTCAATTCCATTAGACTAAAAATCATGAATTAGTAGTTTGGTTACCCGCTATGAGGAGTTCGAAGAGGACGATTAGAAGGGGTAGAAGAGTAAACAGGTTTGACAGGCTCCTTATTTTCATTATTTGTGGTGAAATTATCAACAGATGAATCAGCTCCTGCTACTGATTTGACTACAGATGATGCATGTCTTGATTTGGATGAACAAGTGTTCAAATTCTTGGGAAAAAGATACACATTTGCAATTGAAGTTGCAGAATCAGTCCTAGAAAATACAAGATTTTTGGAAATTGGTGAAATGGTGGAAAAACTATAGATGCTCTCCATGGTTAGTCAAGAGGGTTTTGGGTCAAGGTTAGTGAATTGGGGTTGGATTTGTTGAGTCTTTGAGGTGCATTGCTAATAAGAGGTGAAGTAAGAACGCCAACTGTCGGGAAGAAGTTATTATATCGTATTTATAATGTTTCTCGTTGATTTTTTTTATATACAACATGTGGTACACCCTTTGCCCTTCGGCCGAGCACTCGGTAAATTTTTACTGTGTAATAACCTACAAATCATACAAGGGATATAAATCGTATTAGGCAAGCCTTGTGCGACAGGCTCGACTCAGAAGAGAGAAAATGACCAAAATGGTCCTTAATGTATTGGTGTTGCTTTACTTTGGTCCTTAATATATTTCACTTGATTGAAATGGTCCTTAATGTATAATAAAAGGTGTTCATTTTGATCTTTTGCCCTAAACCTAATAGATTTGTCAAAAAAAAGGGTGTTAAATTTAACGGTGGGCCCCACATGGCTAAAATACACCATTATTGTCTTCTTTGTTAGCTCCAAAGAAAGAGCTCCATGACATCTAACACCATTTTCTCTACTTTGCTAATTTCCTTTTCTGAATTTGCAATAATTTTTTTGGACTGACGGATTGAGTTTGCTTGCTAGTTAGTTGTAGTAGCTAATAGTGACTCCTTCCTTACACAAAATAGGGAAAAAAGGCTGAAATTTTAAATTGATTTTGAGTCATCTAAGCTAACAAACGTGTTAATTCGAATAATTTTGAAATTGCATGATAGTTTTTCTTGCTAGATTGCAATGAGGATCTGTTTTTGTGAGATCAAATAGTGAAAAAAAAATGACTCCTGAATTGGGACTTTATTTGTATGTTTCCCCCATTTTCAGCAATGTTAGGCAGAGTATTGGAGAATTAAATTGAATTTGGAAATTCATGTTGATTCCCTGTCAATTGCTGCATAAGGAAATCAATTTAGGACAATGAGAAATAAGAGTGGAAGCTACAAAAATTTGCTAGAGAAAATAGTGAGTTTTGGGCGGAAAAAAGAGGTAGAGAAATAACGAATTTTGTTAGAAATAAAAGACAAAATGGTGTTAGATTTCATGAAATTCTTTCTTTAGAGCTAATAAAGAAGACAACAATGGTGAATTTTGTTAGTCACGTGGGGCCCACCGTTAAAGTTAACACCTTTTTTTTGACAAATCTGTTAAGTTTAGGGCAAAGGACCAAAATGAACATCTTTTGTTATATATTAAGGACCATTTCAATCAAGTGAAATATATTAAGGACCAAAGTAAAGCAACACCTATACATTAAGGATCATTTTGATCATTTTCTCACTCAAAAGACATTGAGAGATGATTTATCCAGGGTCATTCGTATGAATAACCACCCTCCGAACCAACTGAGTCATATCGAAGGATTCTTTCAGTTCCTTGATGACTTAAATTCTCATCTTTTTGTACTTTAATGATTTAAATTCACAATCTTAAAAGTTAAGATTCAAAATAGAGAGTGATTTGTTAATTTTAATTTCACTAAAATAAATTCAAATAGTAATTCAAATCTATAATCTCAAGACTTCTTTTTGAAAATAAAAGGCGACTCGCAGATTTTAATTTCACTAGACTGAATTCGAATGTACAATTTGCAAGTTGCAAACAACCACATAAAATGTGAGTAACGTATCTGCAAAATGCAAATTACTTGTTATTGACCATTTTAATTTTTATTAGTTTTAAGAACATAATGTTTAAGTTATAAATATTGCAAGTTTAATTCTTTTTTAATATTTAATATATTAGTTATTACATTTTTATCAGATGATTATTAATATTTATCAAAAAATTATTCATAATTATTTAATAAATAATTTAATTGTGTTAAAAAAAATATTACACCATCAATGCGCATTGCCTAAACTCTAACATAATTGTTATTTTGGAGGGTATTTAATAAATAATCTAATTATTTTGGATAGTCTTTGTACACCAAAATTAACACTGAGCCGAACATACATTTTGGGCGTTACAAGCAGGGCTGCCCCCTTTCTCTAATTGGTTCATAATATGTAGCCTAAAATAGTACTCGGTTTGATTTTTTATTTTGTTTTAGTCCAAATAATATCTTTTTTTTAGTAACTCTTTAGTTTTAACTTTTTATATGATATTATAAAATTAAAAAAATATTTAATGTATTTAATATATTTTTAGTTTAAAATTATAAAATTAATTTTTATTTTTTTAAATTTTTTTGTGTCAAGTTAAACTTAGATCAAATAAATTAAAACTAAAGGTATAAGATATTTTTATGCCACGCTTAGCATGCTCTTTAATATTTTAAAAGGGTAGGAGACAAATAGAGTAGTGTTTTTTCTATTTTTAAAATTGACAGACGTGTATGTTTATTGCTTACTAGTCACTACTCACTAGAGATGACACGTGGATTCATGCATGAGTTGGAACCTCCTCCACTACAACACTTAACATTTCTTGAAGGATTTCAATTAGATAGATATCTTATTTTTAAAATATAATTTATATGTATAAATAGTCCATCAGTTTTGTTTTTTTTTCCTAAAAAAAAATTAATGGAAAACCAAGGGACTTAAAGAAAATCGGCGGACCGTCGTGCAAAAATTATAAAAGAAAAAACGGAGAAGGACTTAAATTACCCTTTAAGTATTGAAAATGATATAAATATTTTTTTTTATTTTTGGACTCTAAAATGTCTTTTTCATTCATTTTTGGGCTCTAAAATATCCTTCTCATCCAGCTCTATTTTGCCCTTTTCCTTAACAAACTCTTTAGGAAAAATGATTAAGATTTTCATTTAATATGTAACAACATTTTATTTATTGAAATTTTAATTAATCAAAATCTATTAATTCACAAACCCAATTCGGATTCCAGATTTAGCTCCTATTTATTTCTTATTTCTCTATTTTTTTCAAGTTCTTATTTAGATTAGAGACATATGTCATAGATTAAATTTAATGACTGAGATTTAGTAAATTTAAAATAAGTCTTAATTATGATTAAAATAATTAATTACTTTCATATATTTACTTTTAAAATATTATTTTGTGATAATTATGATTAAAATAATTAATTACTTTCATATATTTACTTTTAAAATATTATTTAAATCTCGCAATTTTAGTTGTACAAGATATCTTTCCTAAATATAAAAAATATTCTCACTTGCCTTCAGGCTTGAGTAAATTTTGTCCTGCATCATTTTTACTTTAATTTTTTTGCTACTATTTTTTTCACTCAAATTATTTTTAGTCTAATTTTAGATGTTGGAAAGGAATTTCAATGTTGGAAGAGAAGTCCTCCCGCTTTAAAAAAATTACAACTAAACTTTAATATAACTTTTTTCCTGTATTATAAATAATATAACAATCAGATATTTGAATATTTGATAAAATAAATAATAATATAATTAAAAATAAATTTAATGGCTAGAATTGCGGAATTGCCTTATATTTTGGAGTAAATAAATGAAAGTAATTAATTATTTTAATCATAATTAAAACTTATTTTTAATTTACTAAATCTTAGTCATTAAATTAAATCTATAACGTATGTCTCTAATCTAAATAAAAACTTGAAAAAAATAGAGAGATGAGAAATGAAGGGGAGCTAAATATAGGATCCAAATTGGGTTTGTAAGTTAATAGATTTTGATTAATTAAAATTTCAACAAATAAAATGTTGTTACATATTAAATAAAAATCCTAATCATTTTTTCTAAAGGGTTTTGTTAAGGGAAAGGGCAAAATAGGGCTCAAAGGTGGATGACAAGGATATTTTAGAGCCCAAAGGTGGATGACAAGGGCATTTTAGAGCCCAAAGGTGGATGAATAGGGCATTTTAGAGCCCAAAGGTGGATGAAAAAGGCATTTTAGAGCCCAAAGGTGGAAGGAGGATATATTTGTACCATTTCAATACTTGAAGGGTAATTTAGGCCCTTCTCCGAAGAAAAAATTAACTTTTTCTTTAAAAAATAGACATAGTCTCTTGATTTTTTATTTTACAAAAATCAGGGACTCAATCGATTTTTGAAGTGCAAATTTGTAGTTGAAGAGTATAAACAAAAATGATGGAAATATTTCATCAAAGAGCATGTGTGGTTAAGTGATAGAATTATTCAAAGTCATAAAAAATATCTGGGTTCAGTTCCAAGTAATTACGTGAGCGTTTGGCCGTGAAAATAAAAAACTTCACTTTATTTGGAATTTTTGAAGTTGGAGTTGGAGTTGTGTTTGGCCATACCTTTTTGGAAAGACTTTTTAGAATTTAATGTGTTTAAAATAACTAAAAAGTGAAATAGTAAGATGAAAAAAAATAAAAAAACCTAAAAGGTGTTTTCACATTTCCAAATACAACTTCAAGTAGTATTTGAAATTTTTATGGCCAAACACCATTATATAAATAAAGTGAAATAATTTTTCAGAAAATAGTGAAAAAGTTCTCATGACCAAACGCCCATTACATTTTTTAATATTTTTGAAAAATCGAAATCAACTCTCGACTTTTAACCCTTTTTAACAGTGTTTTACATAATTGCATTCAATTACAAGTTATTTGTAACGAAAAAATCGCTCAACTTTACGTAAGTACAATAACAACAATATACCCAGTAAATTCTCACAAGTAGGGTCTAGGGAGGATAGATTGTACGCAGACCTTACCACTAGCTCGTGGGGGTAGAGAGGTTGTTTCCAAGAGACCCTCGATCCAAGTGCAACAAATCCAAAGACAAAAAAATAAGTGAAGAGAAAAATAATATAACAATAAAATAATAAGGTGATCGACACCAACACACAATATACGATAATAGATGTCAAAAGCAAGACTACAAGGGTGTGGCTAATACTACGACAGACACTAACAACCCTAAAACCTTATAAAGACAACACAACACTCAACTCCGTATTAACCTTCTACCCTAAAACGCGACCTTCACACCTTCCTATCTAAAGTCATGTCCTCGGTAAGATGAAGTTGCAACATATCATGTCTAATCACCTCTCCCCAATACTTTTTAGGCCTACCTCTCTCTCTCCGTGTACCCACTACAACCAGCCGCTTGCACCTTCTTATAATCGGAGTGTTTGCACATTTCCTCTCCACATGCCCAAACCATCTCAGACGCGTTTCCCTCATCTTGTCCACCACGGAGGCCACTCTCACCTTTTCCCGGATAACCTCATTCCTAATCTTATCACTCCTAGTATGCCCACACATCCATCTGTAGAACTTACCATTAAGCTTAGGTGGTACCTTTTTATCACACAGGACTCTGGAGGCAAGCTTCCACTTCATCTATGCTGCACCAATGCAATGTGTGACATCATTGTCGATGTCTCCACTTTCCTGAATAACAGACCCAAAATACTTAAAACTTTCTTTTTAGGGAATGGGTTGTGTGCCAAGCCTCACTTCCATCGCATCACTGAATTTACACTCCAAATATTCTGTTTTGGTTCTATTCAACCTGAACCTTTTAGACTCTAGCGTATGTCTCCAAACCTCCAACCTAGCATTAACTCCTTCCCAAATCTCATCAATCAAAACTATATCATTCCGTAAATAACATACATCATGACACTTCATCCTGAATAAATCGCGTCAACTCATCTATCACTAAGACAAAAAGGAAAGAGCTAAGGACTGATCTCTGGTGCAATCCCATCTCAACTGGGAAATGCTTCGAGTCTCCTCCCACCGTGAGTATCATAACAATTATCAATTTATTTTTCATAGCGAAAAAGTTACTCAGTTACGCCTAAGTACCATTGAAGGTCACTAAACTATTTGAGTGACTTTTTTGGGATAAAATATAATGTGACGTTGTGCGTTCAATTGATCTAATGACTTTATGTAATACATAGGTAAAGTCTAGTGATTGTGTTATGAAAATAATTTAATATAATAAAAAATAAAGTTGTGACTATCCATGAAATTAATCCCATAATTCTCATCCGTACCAACATATTTATTATTTACTGTTGAAATTCTCTTTCATAAAATATTACTTACCAAAACATGCTACCACAATGTCATCTCTCTGCCAGAAAATCTACTTATATATAATAAAAAAAAGTATTACAGAAAATGGCTGGCGTTAGCTATAATTTGATAATGGCTAACAGATAATGGAAGTAGAGAACTAGCATGACGAAAAAAGTATGTCAATATAACCCAAGATGACTGCCTATAAATACCAACAGTTTCAAAATTGGTTTTGAAGAAAAGGTTATACATAGGCAAGTCATCCTTGGCTAATAAACAAAGACTTTTCACTTCATGTAAGGTCTCTCTTCCTAGCTAGTCAATAATAGTGAATTAATATCTTGAATCAAGATGGTGTTTGTATTTATTGTATTGCTGGTTCGCTCTCTATTTATAGCCAAAACTAAAAGCTCTCAAGATTTTCAGTTAAAAAACTAATAAAACAATGAGTTTAACACTTAGCTAAATTAAATTATTTGATTTATAGAATAAGAAATAATAATTCAAATTAAAATAAAATATAAGAGCCCGAAAATTATAGATTTGATATTTTGATCTTCCAACAAAAAGTGAAGCTCCTGTTAGTTAAGATTACATGAAACAAAGTATAAATCAAATATTATAGGCGGAATATATGAACGGCCCTAAACTAGTTGAGGTACTCCACTTAAATAAGTTAACTTAGGTGTCTTAGCCCCTTTTTTTATATGAACACTCTAACACGACAATTTACTGTGCCACTTAGAATATACATTTCGTGTTTCACACCTTCTAAAGGAGAGTGAGAATGCCTAAAAAAATTCATATTGATTTGGATCCTTCCTACAAGTGTAAATAAAGGCTAAATAATTCCTTCTTTCTTTTTTTTTTTCAAAATAAAGACAATTGTTTTTTACTTTACTCTTTCTCTCCTTCTTCTATGTGTCACCACCAGCACAACTGATCTCTACCACTGTACCCACTGCAGCCACTCCACAATCGTACTGCAGGTTCAAATGATGGCATTTAGAGGTGGCAAACGAGTGCGTCAAGTCGGATATAAGTGGGTCAAAAATGAATAAGATTAAAATGAATAAAATATACGACTCAAACACATATTTGATATGAATAAAAATGGGTAAACCCAATGGATAATATGAATATTCACATTATCCTTATCATCCGTTGCTTTTTATTAAGTGAAGAAATAAGTACTCTCAAACTATAAGCATTTTTTCTTTTTTTCTCTCTTTTTAGAATGTGTTTGGTATGAAAGAAAATATTTTCATGTTTTTCTAGAAAAAAAATTCCGAAAAATAAGCGATCTTGAGTCGAGATCGAGAGTCGAGTCTCAAATCGAGGTCAAAATTCAAATATCAGGTCGAGTTGAAAGTTCAATGTTGATTTTCGGTTGGAGTCTTGAATTGAGGTCGAGATTTGAATTAATTTTGAATCTCGAGTTAGTGCTAAGATTTGGGTCTCGAGTCGGTATCAGAAGTCAGGTCTTGAGTCAGGGTTGGGAGTTTGATCTCGGGTCGGGATTGGAGTGTTCTCTGGGGACGAGGTTGAGAGTTTGATCTCGGGTCGGTGTCAGAAGTGAGGAATCGGGTCAGAATTGGGGATCGAATCTCAGGTCCGGGTCGTAGTCGGTTCTTAGGATTAAAAAATTAAGAAATAAAAAAGTAAAAAAAATTAGTCAGCCTCGAGTTGAGGGTGAATGTCGGGTTTCAGGTCTGGACTCATTTCGGATCCGGATCATAGTCGGATCTCGAGATTAAAAAAATTTAAAAAATAAAGAAAATGTAAAAAATAATAATCGAATCTCGGGTTGAGGACGGATGTCGGGTTCTAGGTCTCAACTCATTTTGGGTTTCGGGATTAAAAAAAGTTAAAAATAAAGAAAAATAGTTGGATGCCGGGTTCCAATTTTGGACTCCTTTCGGTTCTCGGGATAAAAAAATAAAATAAAATAAGAAAATAAAAATTTAAAATAACAAAAGTAAAAAATAAAAATAAAAAACCAAAAAACTTTTTCTTCATACCAAACACACCCTTAATAAGTGTACTTTTAGAGGTTATTACAACTTCACATACTTTAAGGAGGTGTAATTGGTGGATATCGATGTGTTATTCATATTTTACGATGGATAATATAGGTTGATCCATATTTGATCCACTTTTAAATGATTGGACACCAAACTCATTTAAAGTGAGTTAAAACAAGCGAATTTTCATATATTTTATTCATTTTGTCACCCTTTAGTGGCATTGATAAATGGGGACTTTTACAAAAATATACCACTGTCAGAAATGTTTTCAAAAAAAATATTGCGTGTAGACCGCATGTATATGCAATGTATATACATGTAACGTATATGTATGTATACTGTCAAAAAAAATTCAAAAAAAATGGTCGTATGTATACCGCATGTATACTGAATAGTCATTTCGGGTAAGAATCTTGGCCGAATGATCATTTTAAGTAATAAATGATAAGTGAGCTATTTTTTGTGTAAATTTTTTTAACACAATGATCATTTTATCTGATTTTTCCTTGATAAATATGGTGGAATTGGCGACGGTTACAAACAACAACAAGAGCCCAGTGTAATCCTACAAGTATGGTCTGAAAAGGTAAAATGTATACATACTATATCTCTACCTCATAGAAGTAGAGAGATTGTTTCCAATGAAGTTGGCGATGATTACAGGAGTAAATAATGAAGGAATTGGTTATTGGGGAAGGAGGGAATTGAGCGACTTGAAAGGAGAAGAATTTGGGCAAAAATAATTGTAATGTCTTGTGAAAAGATAGAAGAAATTCTTTTTCCTTTCTTTTTTTAAATTACCAAAAGCTTATTTATTGATTATTTAGAATTTAAAATGTAAGTTTAAATACTTTAATACACATCAGGATCTTGAACACGATAATCTTACAGAGACGTTATAGAAAACATACCTGATGCGGAAGACATCATCACAGAGAGAAGCGGGAGCATTAGTCATAAATTGGTTTCTACCTCCTTGACCTAGCCTTATGTTACCACAATCGTCAGTGATGAAAAAGATGTAGAGAGTATGTGGTAACCCTAATGGGTGGAGGGAAGACCAATTTATAGAGGTTAACACTTAAGCCGGTGCGTCCATCAATTACCCAATGTACGGGCGAGATCTATTCTTCATTAAATGTTATTTATGGTTTTACTTGGGTCATAAGTAAACTTGGGCCACAAGTAAACTTGAGCCACAAATAAAATATTATTCTTAAATTCTCCCACTTGGCCCAATGACCATATAACATTAATATTGAACGACATAAACATTAGTTGCGCATAAAATAAATCTCTTCTATAATGTCCATCATACATACCTTAATATGACAAACCACTAACGCGAGTTATGGCGGTTGTACATAATTTTGTGCTACATACTCCCTTCCATATACTACTACATTAGCAACTTATCATACTAGGTTCATAAGCTATAGAACATATAACATTATGGTCCACAATAATGTCTCATAGAGACTTATCCTGTAATATTTCAAAACAATAATGTGTACACCATTATGAGAAACAGGAAATTCATCAATGTATATCAGAAACACATAATTGAGCTCAGAGTATCAAAACATCATAAAAATGTATCAATCATAAGTACAACCAAGACTCATTCTTTGAACATGTTCTTTAAATGTCTTTGGTTGTAAGCCCTTTGTTAACGGATCTGCAATCATAAGATCAGTTCTAATATTCTCAAGTAACACTCTTTGTTTTTGAACTTCTTCCTTGACGGTAAAGTACTTTAATTCTATATGTTTGGCACCTTTGGAGTACTTATCGTTCTTGGAGAAGAATTCTGCTGCAGTATTATCACAATAAATTTTCAGCGACTTGGTAATGGTGTCGATAATACCAAGTCCTGAAATAAAGTTCCGCAACCATAATGCATGAATTGTGATTTCATAACATGTCACAAATTCTACTTTCATTGTGGATGTAGCAATGACAGATTGTTTAGCACTCTTCCACGATATTGCTCCTTCAGCTAATAGGAATAAGTAACCAAACGTGGACTTTCTAGTGTCAGCACATCTAGCAAAATCTGAATTTCGAGTATCCAGTAACTTCTAAGTGATTGGATCTCCTATACATGAGCATGTAATCCTTCGTTCCTTTCAGGTACCTCAAGACTTTCTTTGCAGCTTTCCAGTGATCAATTCCAGAATTACTTTGATATCTTCCTAGCATTTTGACCGCAAAACTAATATCCTATCTTGTGCAAGTTTGAACATACATCAAACTTCCAACAATAGAAAAGTAAGGAATTGATTCCATTTCTTTTCATTCTACATCATTCTTTGGGAATTGTATGCGATTAAATTTGTCCCTTTTTTGAATAGGAACAATTCCTGCTGAACAATTATTCATGTTAAATTTCTCTAAAACTCTTTCAATATAGCCTTTTTGAGACAGTTCCAATAATTCTTGTGATCTATCACAAAATATTCCTATCCCTATCACATAGGATGCCTCACCCATATCTTTCATTTCAAAGTTCATAGAGAGAAAGTCTTTCGTCTCACGCAATATGCCTAAATCATTAGCAGCAAGTAGAATATTATCAACATATAGGACTAAAAATATAAACTTACTCCCACTGATCTTTTGGTATATACACTGATCAACGGTAATTTCCTTAAATTCAAAAGATGTTATGCTATCATTAAATTTTATATACCATTATCGTGAGAGTTGTTTGAGTCCATATATTGACTTCTTTAGCTTACACACCATTTGACCTTTTCCTTTAATTTTGAAATCCTCTGGTTGGTCCATATAAACTTCCTCCTTGAGGTCTCTATTAAGAAAAGCAGTTTTCAAATTCATTTGGTGTAACTCTTAATCATAATGAGCTACCAAAGCCAAAATAATTCTTAACGAGTCTTTCTTTGAGACAGGTGAAAAGGTCACTTTATAATTAATGCCTCATTTTTTAGTATAACCCTTGGCAACAAGTTTGGCTTTATATCGTTCAATATTCCCATTTGAATCGCGTTTGGTCTTGAAAATCCATCTACACCCGATTCTTTTAGAACTTTCTGGTAATTCAACGAGATCCCAGACTTTGTTGTATTCCATGGATTTTAACTCTTCTTTCATGGCATCAATCCATTTATCAGAATCAGTGCCTTTTATGGCCTGTAAAAATGAAACCGAATCTTTATTAAGTCCAACGTCAAAATCTGACTCTTGCAAATAAATCACATAGTCATCTGAAATGGTTGATTTTCTTTCTCTTTGAGATTTTCTTAATGACACTATTTGTGGTTCATTTGCGTCAGATATTTGTGAGTTAGTTCCTTCCTGAAGTGTTTCACCCAAATGTTGTTCAATATTATCAAAGTGTTCTTCGACAAAGAGAACAACATTTGTTATTGGTGCGGAAGTAGGTACATTCATGGGAAATGAAACATTTACCGTTACCTCATTAATTTTCACACTTTGTCATTCAACACTCCCACTAACTTCACTAGTCTCAATGAATCTTGCATTACCAGTTTCAACAATTCTCGAACTATGATTTGGACAGTAAAACCTATACCTTTTAGATTTCTCTCGATAACCAATAAGGTAATCACTTACTGTTTGAGAATCTAATTTCTTTTCATGTGGATTATAGTTACAACGATTTTAAAAGCATACATCCACAATAATTTGGGTAATGAGGAATTACTCATCATACTCCTAGCCATATCTATAAGTGTTCGATTACGCCCTTCTGCAACACCATTTTATTGAGGTATTCCTGACATAGTATATTGTGCACATATGTCATATTCTTCGAGGAACTTTACAAATGAGCCTGGACATTGTCCTGATTCGTTATACTTTCCATAATATTCATCACCTCTATTTGACCTAATGATTTTCACTTTCCTATCTAATTGTCTTTCAACCTCATTAACGTACACTTTGAGAGCGTCCGTTGCTTGAGATTTTTCTTTCAACAAATAGATAAATTCATAACGTGAAAAATCATTGATAGAGGTGATAAAATATTTTTCTCCACCAAAAGATGGAATATCAAAGGGTCCGCAAATATCAATGTGTATGATTTCAAGAAGCTGAGTGCTCCTTGTGACACCTTTCTTAGTATGTTTGGTTTGCTTTCCTTTAATGCAATCCAAACATATATCAAGATCAGCAAAATTCAGATTCGGAAGAATCTCATTCTTTACTAATCTTTTTAATCTTTCTTTGGATACATGACCCAAACGTCTGTGCCACAAGTAAGCAAAACTTTCATTAAGTGAACTATATTTAATTCCAACATTTTGATGAATAGCAAGAAGGGATTTAGAAAAAATATTATCGAGTTTCAATCTATATAAACCATCAATAAGAACACCAACATGGATTGGGTTGGTTCAGTTTTTTTATAAACCAAACCAAACCATTAGTGTCGGGCTATTAAATTTATAAACCAAACCAAACCAATAAAAGTCGGGTTTTTCAACCTCGGCTTTTTTTGATTTTCTCAGGGTTTTTGGGTTATTTCGAGTTTTTTCCCGGTAAAGTTTTCATATAAACATATAATTAACTTGTGCTTTAAATATTTCTTTAGTCCTAGCAAGATACAACTATCTAAAGTATTTCTTAAAAAAAATAACACAATATATAAATAAGTGATGACATTAATAAAATATTCAACCAAAAAAATAATGAAATCGCATAGAATAAATATTGCATATTAATAAGCCATTATAAAAATAATCATAATTTAAAAGTATCAAGTCATACTAAAATAAGTGTAATAAGTATTAACTACATGACTAAATATTAAACAAAAATATAAAATTAGTTTATGTATTTATGCAAAATTAAAGAATATATATCTAACATGATTGTCATTCCTAGTGTTGAATTTAATAATTTTTTGTTAGCATTAGTATTGATTTGAGCTTTATTTGAGTTACTAATATCTATGGGTTATAAAAACTTATTGGACCATTTAAAATTCCAACTTTAAACTTGAAATAATATGTTGAAAGATAAAAACTATGAAAAATTTAAGAAATATTTATAAATTACATCACAATAAATATTTTTATGTATAAATTTTTTTTAAAAATAGTATATATATGTAATATCGGGTTGGTTCAGTTCGGTTTGACTTTTTTTAGTTAAAATCAAATCAAATCAATTATAGTCGGATTTTTTTTTCCAACACCAAACCAAGTCAAACCAAATCACTAGTCGAGTTCTTTTTGCGGTTCGATTTGGTTTACAGTTTGGTTCGATTTGCGGTTCGATTTTGTTCACCTATAACCAGAACCATAAAAAATAGCATTCTTATATAAATTGAAACATCCATGTCCAAACTTAAAATCAAATCCAGAAACATCAAGTCTTGAAAGAGAAATCAAATTCCTAAAAACTGAAGGAACATAAAGAGTTTGTAATAGATCAAGGTGATGTCCAGACTCCAAGATCAACGGATAAGTCCCTATGCCTTCAATTTGAGCCTTCATACGATTTCTCATGAACAGGAAATCCTTATTTGGATTTATAGTTTGGATCGTAGTGAATCCCTGCAACGTAGTGGATACATGAGTAGTTGCACCAGAATCAAGCCACTAAGTATTGTTAAGAACTTCTACTAAATTTGATTCGAAACATACAAAAGCACTAAATGTGCTTTTCTTTTCAAACCAAGCTTTACGTTTCTGGCAATCTTTCTAATAGTGTCCTTCCTTTCTACAGAAACGACAGACATCAACCTTGAGTTCCTTATGAGCATCCTGTGAAACTTTAGCAGGTGCTCTCTTCTTCTTAAACTTGTTGGCCTTCACTTTAAGTCCTTTACCAGCTCCTTGACCCATGAGGTAAATGGAATGACCTCCTTGTTTCTTAAGTCTTGATTCTTTTTGAGTAAGCATACTGAACAATTCATTAACATCCCACTTATTCTTTATAGTGTTATAGTTAATTTGAAATGGTCCATACTCAAGAGGCAATGAGTTCAGAATAAACTGAACCAAGAAGGTGTCATCCGCTTTCATCCCCAAGGTTCGAAATCTTGCTGTAATGTTAGTCATCTCGATGATATGATTTTGCATACTACGCGACCCATCAAGCTTCATGGTCGTGAGTTCAGCCATTACTGTACCAACGAGAGACTTATCAGCACTTCAGGTATTCCGTGGCACTTTCTGTTTGTGGAATAGTACTCTTAATGTTGTTAGCAACAGTCATTCGCATGAACATAAGGCTCAATCTGTTAGAGCGCTCCCATGATTTATGAAAAGACTTCTCATCCACTGCTTGTATCAGTAATGACAGCAGGTTTGTCATTCAGTAGAGCCAAGTCAAGATCCATCACACCTAAGTGAAACTGGACTTGTTCATGCCATTCAGAGAAGTTCAATCCATTAAACACAGTAACAGATGAAGCATGCGAATGAAGAGGAATAACTGCAAAATAGATATACATGCTCATAAATTAGAAAATAATGTGGATTCAGTAAAAACAATAAAAGTATATCGTAATTCTCCTTTGGGTAGATATTACGACACACTATCATAATTAAAATGCCATTTTCAACTTTAATAGGCAAATAAATATTTTTAATCAAACATATATGATATCTTTGGATATACAATATATATTTGACTAAAAAATATCAATTTACCTCATAATGTTTACTATTCATAGAATAACTAATTCACCTTTGGGTAAATCCTTAAGTTCTAGCAATAGTGAAAATTATTTTATCTATTTATTTTCAATATAGGCACTTCATTAATTTTCACAGATAAATGACAATTTTATGTATGTATACTTTTCTTAACCATACTAGTTTGGCCACTTTGGTGACTTACAAACTATATGAATACAAATGCACACATAATATCATAAAATTTTATGCATATGAATAATTTTAAACATTCTAGTTTGGCCACTTTGGTGACTAACAAACTATAGAAACATAATACATGCATCAAGTGATCATATTTGATGCCGATGCCGAAGCAGAGGGACGACGACGACGACGGCGCGAGGGGGTACTCTCTTCTTAACCCTTTAAGAGCTAAAGGGAGTGTTTTTTAATATAAGGACAAAACTTTTCCTCTATTCTACCAATGAGGGAGAAATGACTTTTCCTTTTATTTTCCCTTCACTTGGTTCCCCCATATTTCTCAATTCACATTACACCCACATTTTTCCAATTCACACCTTATCTTTAAAGCTCATTCTTTAAAGAACACAAACCCAACAATATGTACTACACACATTATACTTTGCCAATTTCTTTAACAAGAGGTTTAGAAACAACACACTTTTAAGGGTCGTTTGGTTGAGAACAAGTTATCTCGAGATTAATTATTTTGAAATTAGCTATTCTTGGATAAGTTATTCCATCATGTATATGAATAATTTATTTTATCACTATGATATAAATGGTGAGATAAATAATCTCGGGACTAACTAATACCTCCAACCAAACGCAGGATAAAATAATCTTGAATTTTATCTCAGAATTATTATACCTTATACCTCACACTAAATGACTCCTTAGTACTTAGGGGTTGTTTGGCGTGGGGTATAAGGTACCAGGGATAAAATGCAGGATTATTTTATCTTGCGTTTGGTTGGAGGTATTAGTTAGTCCTGAAATTATTTATCCACCATTTATATCATAGTGATGGAATAAGTTAACCCATATACATGGTGGGATAAATAATCCTAGGATAGCTAATCCCGAGATTAATTATCCCGGGATAACTTTTTTCAACCAAACGACCCCTTAGTTTATATGAACATAAATTTATTTTAGGTAGCTAAATAAAATATCGAATATAGTTTAAAGGATTGTCTATACATTTAGCCGATATATATGGATGAGGCATAATGGATTGGGCAACATCATTTTCTTATTAGGTTGTTGGTATCAAAAACTCCTATCAGATTTCATATTTTTATTAGCTGTTTTAAAATATCAGATTTCATATTTTTTCCAATACACATTTATTCGGGACACAGAGTAGGCTTCATATCGGTCAGTTCGGTTCGGTTATGATAGTTATCGATTTTACTTATCGATTATCGGTTTGTATACATGCTAAACCGTTAAGAACCGTTAAGATATCGGTTAATCGGTTATTGGTTAATCGATTTTTAATCGTTATCGGTTCGGTTATCGAGTTAACCGTTAATATTTCACACAAAAAAAAAGTGTAGACACACACACACGGCTCAAGTCAGCAGTCACAACATTATCTTATTCAAATTTACTTGCAAGTAACATAATTATCGAAACAGAAGCTTGGTTCAAATTCTTTAATAAAGAACACAAAACAAGATCATACACATTTCTACCAAGAAAACCACAAGACGTACAAGTTCTATCAGTCATTTTAACTGGATGATAAACTACATCATTATTTCGGCAACATCAACCACTAAATCAATCGTTTCTTATCGGTTAATCGGGTTAACCGATTATAATTTTAAGTAAACCGGGAACCGACCCGGTAATTCAATAACACTATTATCAAAAACCGAGAACCGACCCGGCGATTCAATAACCCGAACCATTAACCCGATAATCAAATTTTCGGTTCGGGTTATCGGTTTGATCCAAAATTTGCACAGCCCTAACACAGAGTAGAAGTTTTGTGCAAGCTTAGCTATGTCGATATTTTAAGAATAGTATCAATGAACAAGGGTGTGTTTGGTATGGAGGAAACCTTTTTTAGAAAATATTTTTTTATTTTTTCATATTTGGTTGGACAAAAATTTTGAAAAATATTTTCTCTAAGAAAATAAGTTATTTAAAAATGAGAAAAATGACTTCCTTCATGGAAGTAGGAAAAACAAATTCTATAAGTGACATTCTATATTTATTGTATCATCCCCCGCCACCCCCGAAGCCTCACTCCCACCCCTATAGTGTGTTTTTAGATTACATACAAATGCTTTTGAGATAATATTTTTTTTCTTACTTACCAATTAAACTAGAAAATAAGTATGAAACCAACTTGTTTTCCAAGAAAACATTTTCTAGATTTTTTTTCATGGAATATATTCTCCTTCATACCAAACACACCCCAAAATACATAACACAAGATCCAATAGAGAAAAATCAACAACATGATTCAAACCCCAAGCCTCTCATTGTAAATGTGAGAAAAAAAACATACACTGGGAAAAAGTGAATATATATACAACAAGAACAAAAAAAGAACTAAGAACCAACTAATTCTTAAATTATGTTTTTGATATACTCAAACATTAAGAAATAAAAAAATAAAAAATAAAAAATAAAAAATAAAAACCCATCTAATTAAGATCGATCACTTATATATTCTGCGTCTTCGCCTTTATCTTGGTCATCATATTTTCCATCGAAGGCTTGGAAGCTAATGTATAATTGAGACCAATTTGTATCAAAGTACATAGCACTAAAACAAAAGCTAGTTGAATATTAGCATTCAAGATTTCAAAATACCATGAAACAAATACAATGGCATCATAAGAATCGATCAAGACAATGGAGAAGAGAACGATAGCAAATGTGAGCAAGAGGCAAATCAAGATGACGAAGACAACAAGAAGAAGAATACATGAGATGATTGAACCATAAACAAGTGCAAGGAGAATTAGCTCAATATTTGGTACCATTTGTCACAAGGCAACAATAGCTAGAATGAAGATATTATGTTAAGTAATACAATATATATTTTCATTTTTCTTGTTAGATTTGGGAGAATGTTTGATTTGGAGAAAAGAGAATGAAGTGAGTTCTACTCATTCTTTTTAAAATTATCCTCATTACGGCATATAATTACAAATAGTTTCAATAGAGTATGAAAGAAAAAAGGTATCGTAGCATAGCAATAGTTCCATAAGTTTCTTTTTCTTCACATTATATATTCGTTTAAACTTTAAAGCTATTTATTCTGATTTTTGTTTCAACATCTCTTTTTTTTTTTTCATATTGATCCGACTAATTCGAATTTGCCGCAAAGTTCAGAGGCGGATCCAACCTTACGCTACTGGATTCATTTGAACTCAATACTTTCGATGCACAATATATAATTATGTGGTAAAAATTGTTAAAATTTGCAGCAAATATAGTATATATGAACCCATAACTTTAGAAATAATAATGAGTTCAATACCAAAAATCTTACAGATTGAACCCATAAAATTTAAATCGTGGATCCATCTATGGCAGAGGTCCCATTAAAGGAGAAGCACAACAAGAATTTTAACTATTCTTCCGAATCCGAGACTTTTGATTAAGTGTAGATAACTCTTAAATAAATAGGAAGAAGAGAACTAGCATGACAAAGAAAAGAATGTCAATATAGCTAAAGACGACTGCCTAGTATACTATCAAGTACTCCATATAAAAAATGGAGGAAAATAGTAAATTAGGCAAGTCATCCTTGGCTAATTAACAAAGGCTTTTCTTTTCATGTAAGACCTCTCTTCCCAAATTTCTATATACTATGTTTTTTTTCCCAATGATGTAATATGTAATTGTGGATATAATTGGCTTCTATATTTATAGCTATGAAATTCAATGCATTTCATTTACACAATTTGCCTCATCCATAAAATTCTTATGCCCCTGTCCCCAATCCTAATCACCAATATATTGTTTATTTTATTCTCTTGGAGGAATATGTTCATTTAGGCTGGAGAAAACTGATTAAATATTAATTTTCTTCTTCTTCTTCTTGATATGTAACTGTCAACTAGATTGGAATATTAATGATGTTAAAGAATTGAAGTTTGACATTCTATTATACATAGCAGGTCATGATGAGGCATGCAATTGGCTTGGAATCAAATAAATAGATAGCTACTTGACCTTCAAAAGCAGTCAATATATATAGATGTTGCTGGATATAGAGAATCACATACTAATATTCTTGTTTGTTAGGTCAATCTGTTTATTTTGAAAAGTGATTTTTATAAAAAATATTTTGAAAAATGTAATTTTGGAGAGTAGCCATTTATATTTAGCTAACTAATATTAAGGTAGCAATTTGTGTTTGATCAGACTTTTAAAAGTGTTTCCAAGGAGAAACTAAAACAACTTATGATACTACTAAAAAATGGAGTAACTGTTTTTCTAAAAAATTGGTCAAACAACTCAATTTTCTAAAATAAACACATTTTTAAAAAAAAGAGTAAGCACTTTTAATTTTCAATAAACTTGGCCAAATAAATTATAAATCGTTAAATATATATAATTGAGATGCTTTTAACAATACCGAATTCTAACCACGTTAATTTACCTTTGTTGTTATATGCATGAAAACAATCGTTAAATTTTTGTTTCATTTCTTTTATTTCTTTTATTATGTAGGAAGTACCACCATGTGAGAGAAAATGATCTCATATTACTATTTATACAATTTGAATTTAAATAATGATCTCAAACAAATCTTCTATATTTTATTTACTGAGTTATTATGTTATTTTTTAACCCATTTTTTGTGAAGGGCCATACAACTAGATAAACATCTGTAATGAACGATAAAATCTATCCTTTGATGATATGCAAGAATAACCTCCATTAGGCGTGACCTTGAATTTTTTTCTCACTTAAAAAACCTATTT
Organism: Jaltomata sinuosa; assembly: GCA_003996215.1. Taxonomy (NCBI): domain Eukaryota; kingdom Viridiplantae; phylum Streptophyta; class Magnoliopsida; order Solanales; family Solanaceae; genus Jaltomata; species Jaltomata sinuosa. The sequence goes on from QJPP01000634.1 coordinate 139,471, forward strand.
TATAAAATAACTTCCACTAAAGAAAATTTGTTGGGTCCTCCTTTTATTGCCCATTGGGCATAAGTTGTACGCATTAAATTAGTTTTGGTTATGAGGCGAAAATTTATTATCTTTTAATAAGAGATAGTAAATTTGTTCAATTGGCCACAACTATTGCATTGTTTCACGGCAAAAGTTACATGTGTTGCTTAATTGTGCACAAGTTAATTATGATGAACGAGCAAGATTTGGTATCATTCATTCTATTTATCGTGCTAAATTGATTACAAATTATGATATATATGCAAAAAGTTCTTGTATAGTTCAATTGTTCAAAACTATCTTCTCCGCTTTATAAAGAATCATTCTTATAATCCATAAAATAATATTCTGCACCTTTCTGACTGAACAAGTATGTTGCTAAATCATTGCTAAAAAAAATACAATTGAATTTAATCATGATTAATTAAAAAAGTAAGTTAATAGATACAACTGAAAAATTCAGCTCAAGATGCAACACATTACACTATTTTCAATCTTTATGTAATGATCGGGCTCGTCATTACGGGTAGTCCAATCGTGCAAAGTTTTAGAGTTAGAAAACTCCGGATTTGGGAGTTTGAAATTCTGGGCTAGGCTAGCCTCGGCCGGTTTTGGAGCGAGGTGGAGTCTAGGAAAATCCGGGTAAGGATTGGGTTAGGTGTCTTGTTTTGAGCTAGTTTTCCACGTAGCCAAGACATAAAGGAGTCCGGGGGACTTTTCAGAATCGAATTCGGGTAAGTAGAACTCCCGGAATTGCGATTGACGTGAAAGGGTAGTTTCGAATCGACGGGGGAAACAAGTGTGTTGTAACCGCTATAGCGGAAGTCAAGGCGGTCAATGCTTGTCGGAACCGCTATAGCGGAATGCTTCCGCTATAGCGGGACCACTATAGCGGAATGCTTCCGCTATAGCGGGACCACTATAGCAGAGCGGGGACTGCTATAGCGGGCTCGACGAGAATTAATGCAGAAACATTTCCCAAAACGTTCAGTTTTCACAATTTTATTTTGGGAGAAGGGCAAGGCGATTCCAGGCGATTTTCCTCCGTTTTCCATTGTCTTTCTTCCCTAAGGTAAGGTTTCTACTCCCCACACTTCGTACTACTTTTCCTATGCGGTCGAATTGCTAGGAGGGAACTTGGGGAAAGGTTGGAATAACCTAGGGATGATAGAATCCGGGGAAGAAGGGGTATTCTAGGCATGAAAGTTCTTGGGTATTGTTAAAAACAAGGTTTATTGATCGCATGTTGTTAAATTCTCTATTTTTATCCATAAAAATGATAGAACTAGAGAAATAAATAGCGGGAAACCCGGGAAAAAGGGTAGAATGATCATGGTTGGTCGGAGATTTGGGATTTGGTATAATCTGAGTAATACGCAGGCCTTTTTTGTTAATTCAAGTACTTGTATGTTGTTTTAGACCAAGAACGAGAAAGGAATCCGGAACACGGGAAAGCTCGGGTTGAGTAGAGCTTGGATCATTTCGAGGTAGGTGATGGCTTACGATTCCTTTGAATGTTGTATATTTTTGTACTCTTACCTAAGTGTTTGTATGAATTACATTGCTTAGAGGAATTGTTTAGAATGTCTAAGGGTCCTGTTTTACAGTCTGTGAATTGAACGGTGTGTTGCTTGTTGGTTTTACAAGTTGTTTGTTCATTATTTGACTCTAGATTAATTGACATTCGGTTGGCTCGGGTACCACGCCTGGTACGAGTATAACAAATAGTTGGCTCGGGTACCACGCCTGGTACGAGATACTAATGGTTGGCTTGGGTACCACGCCTGGTACGGGTATAACAAATGGTTGGCTCGGGTATCACGCCTGATACGGGATACTAACGGTTGGCTCGCCTACCACGCCTGGTACGGGTATAACAAATGGTTGACTCGGGTACCACGCCTGGTACGGGATACTAACGGTTGGCTCGGGTACCACGCCTGGTACGGGTTTAATTTACTGCATCATTGCATTGATATTGTTTTATTGCATTGACTTTTATTGGTTCCTTGAGTGGACCGGGCTATTTTATTGAAATGTGAATTGTTGGTGGTCTTTGAGTGACCGGGAATCCTGTTATATCTATTGAGTTGGCCTTGGATTAGGCCGGGTTGTCTGTTTAACACTTAGGTGTTGTTTAGAGGGGATCCCAGGGTGGGTCCGGGTTAGACAAAAAGGGATGGTTTATTGGTTATATGATTGTTGCTTACAGTTAGAAAGGGTGGATTTCATGCGGGAACATGCTAGGTAGAGACTTGTAGTCTAGGGGTGCCTGTTGACTTGTTGCATGTCTTCCGTACTTATACTTGATTTGTTGTACTGATTATACACTATTTTTATTTGGAACTGACTGATGATCCTACCAGTACACAGTGGTGGTGTACTGATACTGCACTGGCTTTTCTTTTTGTGAGTACAGGCAATATTCTAGCGGTTGAGATGCGACCTCATCTGTAGTACCGGCGTTTCCAGACTTCAAGGGTGAGCTGCTTCGATCGAGTTGCATTGAATCTTTCTTTAGAGTTGTAGCCCACTTATTTCGGGTTTAAACTATTTCCTTATTTTGGGGTTGCATTCCCGTATTCTAGACATTGATATATTATTTGGTACTGCGACTTTCAGATTTTAGGGGGTAATTTCCACAGGTTTATATTAATGAAGTGGTTTGTTATTATTGTTTTGCTAGTTTAATTTCTGCACTTTGATTTTGAGCTGTTAGAACGGTTAAGTTCGGGGAAGTGATGGTTCGCTCACCCGGGAGGGGGGGGGGTTGAGTGAGTGCCACTCATGGCGGTCTGGGTCGTGACAAAAGATGGTATCAGAGCCTTAGGTTCGTTGATCTCGTCATACCAAACAAGTCTAGTAGAGTCTTGCAGAACGGTGCAGAGACGTCCGTACTTTTCTTTGAGAGTCTATGGGGCTTTAGGAAAAACTCTCTCTTCCTTCTTTCCTTCGTGCTATAACTCGATTCCAATTGGTATCTAGTGATACAAATTGGTATCTAACCTTATCCACTCTTCTGTCCGCAGATGGTTAATACAAGAAACAATAGAGCTAGAGCAGCGGTCCCAGCTGCGGGCCTGAATGTCCATGGTAGAGGCAGGGGAAGGGGCAGAGGATGAGGTAGAGCCGCACCCGCTAGGGGTGGAGCTCAAGCTGCTGCTGGAGAGCGTGAAGCAACCCCTCCCCTACCTCAGGAGCATGTTGCTGAAGATGTAGAAGTTGTGGCTGAAGATGACGAGGCACAACGGAGGCAGCACCGGTTGGGGGTGCAGGCTCTCCTGATATGACACCAGAAGCTTTTCAACAGACTTGGAATATTTTGAGTGGGTTGGTGGGTGCTGGAGCCATACCCGCGACATTTGAAAATCAGGCTTTGAATACTCAGCCAGCGGTTACTACAACACCTAGGATGGACGCCACTTCAGCCACGAATGACTTCTTCAGGCCAATGCTAGGCCCAGTGATGACAGGGAATGAGCATGAGATGCTGACCAAGTTTCTCAAGATGAAACCTCTGACATTTCAGGGTACCGACAAGGAGGATGCCTATGAGTTCATCTTGGACTTCTATGAGAGGTTGCACAAGTTAGGTATTGTACATCAGCATGGGGTTGAGTTTGTCACATTTCAGCTGTAGGGTGATGCTAAGCAGTGGTGGAGGTCTCATGTGGAGTGTCGGTCTTCTGTTCTACCCTCACTGACTTGGGAGCAGTTCCACGCTTTGTTTTTAGAGAATTACGTACCCCGTACTTTGAGGGACCCGAAGAAGGATGAGTTCTTGAACTTGGAGCAGGGTAGCATGTCAATCTCTGCTTACGAGGCTAAGTTCAACGCCTTGTCTCATTTTGCCACACAGATGTTGGGTTCCGAGGAGGAACGAGTCCGGTTGTTTGTGAAAGGTTTGAATACTGAGCTACAGGTACTGTCAGTGCATATGACTTTATCAGGGAGGGGCTTCAGTGAAGTGGTAGATTATATGAAGAAGTTGGAAGGGGTCAAGCAAGGGGGGAAGGGTAAGGCTTTAGCCAAGAAGCCCCGGCATGAGGGAAATTTTGGTAGTTTATACTCTAGGGGCCAGAATCAGCAGGCATACCCAGCCCATTCTATTCAGTAAGCTCTGCCAGCTGCTACAGGTGGTCGTCAAGGAGCTCATAATCAGTCTTCAGCTCCTAGAGGCCAGGGAGGAGCGTCTTATACATCAGCTAGTAAGCCTACACTTGATAGTGGTTGCTTCCATTATGGTGATCTGGGCCACTTTAAGAGGGAGTGCCCACTCAGGCAGACAGGTAATCAGGGTCAGCAGCAGTCTAGAGCGGTGGTACCGGTAGGTAGAGGCGGTAATGCTAGAGGTCGTCCACAGTGTGGGCGAGGTAACTTTTAGGGAGACCGGAGCGACAGAGGGAATGGCGGCGTGGGCAGGGGTGCAGCGCAGCCGGCCTGGGAAGTTTCCCGGATTGATGATCGGGCTCATTGCTATGCATTTCCAGGGAGAACTGAGGCGGAAGCATCAGATATGACAGGTACCATTCTTGTCTGCGATAAAATGGCTTTGGTATTATTTGACCCAGGCTCTACATATTTTTATGTATCTTTGAGTTTTGCGTTGGGTCTAGAATTGATTTGTGATATCCTTGATTCCCCTATCTATGTTTCTACCCCGGTTGGAGAGTCTGTGAATGTGACTCATATTTATCGTGACTGTTCTGTCGTGTTTGTGGGCTGCATACTTGGGTAGACTTGGTAATCCTGGATATGGCTGATTTTGATATTATCTTGGGCATGAACTGACTGTCCCCTTATCATGTTGTGTTGAACTATAACACCAAGACTGTGTCTCTAGAGATTCCGGGTAAGGATAGACTAGAGTGGGAAGGTGTGTACAGGCCTAAGCCAGTTAAGGTCATATCGTTCGTTTGGGCTAGGAAGTTAGTGGGGAGAGGGTGTCTAGACTTCTTGGCTCATCTCCGAGATGATAGTATGGAGTCCCCATCTATTGAGTCAGTTCCAGTGGTTTCTGAGTTTCTAGAAGTGTTTCCAGCGGATTTGCCTGGTATGCCTCCGGACAGGGATATATACTTCTGTATTGATCTAGAGCTAGACACTCGTCCCATTTTCCATTCCTCCATATTGTATGGCTCTGGCAGAGTTAAGGGAACTTAAGACTCAGCTGCAGGAACTCCTAGATAAGGAATTTATCCGTCCCAGTGCGTCGCCTTGGAGTGATCCTGTTTTGTTTGTAAGAAAAAAGGATGGTAGTATGTGGATGTGCATAGATTATAGGTAGTTGAACAAGGTGACCATCCAAAATAAGTACCCTCTACCCCGTATTGATGATTTGTTTGACCAGCTTCAGGGTGCATCGGTGTTTTCAAAAATCTACTTGAGGTCGGGGTACTATCAGTTGAGGATTAGGCCTGAGGACATTCCTAAGATTGCTTTTCAGACTCAGTATGGGCATTACGAGTTCCTAGTAATGTCGTTTGGTTTGACCAAGGCGCCGACAACATTCATGAGTTTGATGAATGGGGTATTTAAGTCGTATTTAGATTCCTTCGTGATTGTGTTTATCGATGATATTTTGATCTACTCCAAGAGTAGGGAGGAGCATGCTAATCATCTTCGTATTGTGTTGGACATCTTGAGATGCCAGAAGCTTTATGCGAAGTTCACTAAGTGTGAGTTTTGGTTGACTTCAGTTGCGTTCTTGGGGCATGTAGTGTTTCAGAACAGGGTGGGTTGTTGGCCAGCATTAAGGTCAAAGCTATATTCATAGAGGAAATAAAGGCCAAACAATTTCAGGATCCAAAACTGAGTAAGCTTCGAGGTAAGGTAATATCCGGGGAATCCAGGGACGTCATGTTAAACTCCGGTGGAGTGCTACATTTCAGAGAAAGGATTTGTGTTCCTCGGGTTGATGATATAATTCAGAAAATCTTGGCAGAAGCTCATGGTTTGCGGTACTCAATTCATCTGGGTGTGACTAAAATGTACAGGAACTTGAGACAGCGTTACTGGTGGCCCGGGATGAAAAGGGACATAGTCGACTTTGTGTCCAAATGTCAGAATTGCCAGCAGGTAAAGTATGAACATTAGAGACCAGCAGGACTACTTCAGAGAATCCCAATTCCAGAGTGAAAGTGGTTAAGGATAGCCATGGACTTTGTGGTGGGTCTTCCCAGGACATTGGGGAAGTATGACTCAATTTGGGTCATTATTGATAGGCTGACCAAGTCCGCTCACTTCATTCCGGTCAGGGTTGATTACAATTCGCATTAATTGGCTAACAACTACGTGAAGGAGATTGTGATATTACATGGGGTGCCACTGTCCATCATTTCAGACAGGGGTACGCAGTTCACCTCTAAATTTTGGGGTAACCTACATGAAGATTGGTATCTATTGTAATGATCGGGTCCGTCATTACGGGTAGTCCAATCGTGCCAAGTTTTTGAGTTAGAAAACTTCGGGTTTGGGAGTTTGAAATTCTGGGCTAGGCTAGCCTCGGTCGGTTTTGGAGCGAGGTGGAGTCTAGGGAAATTCGGGTAAGGATTGGGTTAGGTGTGTTGTTTTGAGCTAGTTTTTTATGTAGCCAAGACATAAAAGAGTCCTGGGGATTTTTCGGAATCAAATTCGGGTAAGTAAAACTCCCGAAATCGCGATTGACATGAAGGGGTTGTTTTGGATCATCGGGGGAAGCAAGTGTGTTCGAAAATGGGCAAATTTTATAGATTTTCGAACATTCTGTCCATGACGAGCGCAACGGCTCCGCCGTAGCGACATCCGCTATAGCGGTGGAAAAGACCGCTATTGCGGAAGTCAAGGTGGTCAACGCCGGTCGAAACCGCTATAGCGGAATGCTTCTGCTATAGCAGAGCGGGGACCGCTATAGCGGGCTCGACGAGAATTAATGCAGATATATTCCCCAAAATGTTGTGTTTTCACAATTTCATTTTGGGAGAAGGGCAAGGCGATTTCAGGCGATTTTTCTTTGTTTTTCATTGTCTTTCTTCCCTATGGTAAGGTTTCTACTCCCCACACTTCGTACTACTTTTCCTACGCGGTAGAATTGCTAGGAGAGAATTTGGGGAAAGGTTGGAATAACCTAGGGATGGTAGAATCCGGAGAAGAAGGGGGATTCTAGGCATGAAAGTTCTTGGGTATTGTTAAAAACAAGGTTTATTGATCGCATATTGTTAAATTCTCTATTTTTTTCTGTGAAAATGATAGAACTAGGGGAATTAATGCCGGGAAACCCAGGAAAAAAGGTAGAATGATCATGGTTAGTCGGGGATTTGGGATTTGGTGTAATCAGGGTAATACGCAGGCCTTGTTTGTTAATTCAAGTACTTGTATGTTATTTTAGACCAAGAACGAGAAAGGAATTCGGAACACGGGAAAGCTCGGGTTGAGTAGAGCTTGGATCATTTTGAGGTAGGTGATGGCTTACGATTCCTGTGAATGTTGTATATTTTTGTACTCTTACCTAAGTGTTTGTATGAATTACATTTCTTAGAGGAATTGTTTAGAATGTCTAAGGGTCCTATTTTACAGTCTGTGGATTGAACGGTGTGTTGCTTGTTGGTGTTACAAGTTGTTTGTTCATTATTTGACTGTGGATCAATTGACATTCGGTTGGCTCGAGTACCACGCCTGGTATGGGTATAAAAAATGGTTGGCTCGGGTACCACGCCTGGTACGGGATACTAACGGTTGGCTCAGATACCACGCCTAGTACAGGTATAACAAATGGTTGGCTCGGGTACCACGCCTGGTACAGGATACTAACGGTTGGCTCGGGTACCACGCCTGGTATGGGTATAATAAATGGTTGGCTCAGGTACCACGCCTGGTATGGGATACTAGCGGTTGGCTCGGGTACCACGCCTGGTACGAGTTTATGTTACTGCATCATTGTATTGATATTGTTGTATTGCATTGACTGTTATTGGTTTCGTGAGTGGACCGGGCTGTTTTATTGAAATGTGATAATTGTTAGTGGTCCTTGAGTGACCGGGAATCCTGTTATATCTATTGAGTTGGCCTTGGATTAGGCCGGGTTGTCTATTTAATACTTAGGTGTTGTTTAGAGGGGATCCCAGGGTGGTTTCGGGTTAGACGAAAAGGGATGGTTTATTGGTTATATGATTGTTGCTTACAGTTAGAAGGGGTGGATTTCATGCGAGAACAAGCTAGGTAGAGACTTGTAGTCTAGGGGTGCCTGTTGACTTGTTGCATGTCTTCCGTACTTATACTTGATTTGTTGTACTGATTATACACTGTTTTTATTTAGAACTGGCTGATGATCCTACCAGTACACAGTGGTGGTGTACTGATACTGCACTTGATTTTCTTTTTGTGAGTACAAACAATCTTCTAGCGGTTGAGACGCGACCTCCTCTGTAGTACCAGCCGTTTCAGACTTCAAGGGTGAGCTGCTTCGATCGAGCCACCTTGAATCTATCATTAGAGTTGTAGCCCACTTGTTTTGAGCTTAAACTATTTCCTTGTTTTGGGGTTGCATCTCCGTATTCTAGACATTTGTAGATTGTTTGGTACTGCAACTTTTAGATTCTAGGGGGTAATTTCCGCAGCTTTATATTAATGAAGTGATTGTTATTATTATTTTGCTAGTTTAATTTCTGCACTTTGGTTTTGAGCTGTAGAACGGTTAAGTTCGGGGAAGTGATGGTTTACTCACCCGGGGGGGGGGGGAGAGGGGAGGGAGGTTGGGTGAGTGCCACTCACGGCGGTCTGAGTCGTGACACTTTATAAGTTATTTAAATGTCTTAAATTCCATTCGTATTGACAAAATTAATTTTGATCACATAATAATTTAAAAACTTATGCCTGATCGCCAATTCAAAATGGATCAATTCGAGAAAAGGGTCAAGATATGGTGCTGTGGTCAGAACAAGGAATGTTTTCTAGGAGAGTAATGCAAATTGTGATATATCTCAATAGTTAATGGAAAGCAAATTGTGAATCTTTCACCTATCTCTAAAAGGGTCCCTTGGGCCACTTGATTGTAAGGAAAAGGGTTCGGCTCAATACTCTTGTGCGTATTCTTTGGCCACCAATCTAGCCTTCAACCCCTCAACTTCTCCATCAGTTTTTTGTTGACTTTATAGACCCAAACCAAAGAAATTCAAGATGAGAAGGAGCTTTTCACGTTACGCTTCAATAGAATGAATTCGGTAAGGGTAGAATAGGCCCTATGGTTGACCGAAGGTGTTGTGCCACTTGAACTCAACTGCTTTTATTAGTACTTGAAATAAGCTTTATTCCTCCTGGTCAATTCACCACTTCTCACTTACTTACTAGTTACTCATTAAATACCGGCTTGAACAAGGAAAGCAGTCCCTTACCTTCTCTATTTCCTTTTCTATGGTTGACTGTATTTTCTTTCTGTCAACCCTTTCGAAGAGATAGATTCGAACCCCTATTCGGTCTAGCTGCCCCTCTTCTTTATTTCTCAGCCTTTTCACATACTTGTTTCCAAAAGAATTACGCTTTTCCTCCCGCCTCAGTTTTGTGGATGGAAAGAGGGCGAGAGCATAGCACACACACTCTATATTTTCGCCAGCTTTTTCTCTAGTAAAAGATTAGCTCGTACCCTCTCTCTGTGTCTAGGGATTCCTAGGGCATGAGTTAAGCATATAGTTGATTGTTCTTTCTTTCGATTGAGCGTCATTTTGGAGTCTCTCTCTGTAGGCATGCAAAATGACAGAATCACTGCTCTTCGGAGTGATAAGGTGGGCAATAAAATTTTTGCCAAGTGGATCGAATTTATTTAAATCGAGGTTATTTTTTACAACCGCATTGTTCATTGATTTTTATTTGATTCTTTTCTTAGGTGATAAAAATACCTTCTTCTTTTTAATTTAATTTTTCAATTAATGGATGATATTGGATAATTCTATTCTTAGTAGTGGCAGCTTCACACTTCCACGATCGCAGCATCACCCCTCATGGTTGTGGTAAAACTTTTAGTAAATTCTATTGCATCATGAGTGTTCTCAACTTTTGAATGTTTCAGAAATACGTTCGAACATTTTAAGTCTCAAATCAAATCATACCAATAAGTGACAAATAACTTTGTAAATATACGAACATACTCAAAACTCAAATTAAAATGCAAATATTGCAAAATAAGATATCGAATTGATACATGTAACTTAAACTTTGTGGACTTCTATCCCATTAAAATTATGCGTTTACCGGAGAATCTGCACAAATGAACATTTTTAGGTCAGTGGGTTAAATTTATTTAGAAAAATAGTACTCCCTCTAATTCATAGGTAGAGGTGTACATGGATCTGGTTGATTCGAATTTTTTAAATATCAAATTAAATTATTAGTGTCGGATTTTTAAATTTATAAACCAAAACAAATCAATAAAAGTAGAGTTTTTCAACCTCGGGTTTTTTCGGGCTTTTTTGATTTTCTCGGATTTTTTTGATTTTTTCGGTAAAGTCTTCATACAAACATATAATTAACTTGTGCTTCAAATATTTTTTTAGTGCGAGTAAAATACAACTATCTAAAGTATTTCTTAAAAAAATAACACAAAATATATTCACTTTAATTGAAATTTATGAAGTGAGTGATGACAATAAAATATTCAACCCAAAAAATAATGAAATCGCATAGAGTAAGTATTGCATATTAATAAGTCATAACAAAAATAATCATAATTTAAAAGTATGAAGTCATGCTAAAATAAGTCTAATAAGTATTAACTACATGACTAAAGATTAAACAAAAAAATAAATTAGTTTATGTATTTATGTAAAATTAAAGAATAAATATCTAACATGATTGTAATTCCTAGTGTTGGATTGAATATTCATATTGATTTGAGCTTTATTTGAGTTATTAATAGGGATAATTTTAAATGTGTATAATAAAGTAAGTGAAAATTACGTGGGTGAGTACTTTTTAATAAATAATTACGATATATAGTGACACTTTTTATTTATTACCATCTATAGCAATGCATAGCAATACTATGATAAATCTGCATTATGTATTAAAAGTGAATTATGCATGCAATATATATGTATTATAAGTGTTTTAAAATGTATTATGCTTGTTGAATAAGAAATTGACACAATGTATTATAACTGTATTAAAGTATGTGATAAATATATTATCCATGAATAAAATTTATATTATATGTGTTTTATAAATTGTTCTCTGCAATATGTATTAAAACTGTATTATAAATGTATTATAAGTATCCAGTATGCTATTGCTGTAGATGGTAAATATTTTCTTAATATAATATATCTATGTAAGTTTCCCAAGTAAGTAATTAGTTCACAAAAAATATAGCCAACTTTTCTTTACAAAAAAATAGCCCAAAAATGAACTAGTCATAAAAAAATTTTATAAAAAAAATAACCGCATGTATATGTAATGTATTAATAGTGTATAAAAGTTATGTAATGTATCAAAATTGTATAAATAGTGTATAAACGTGTATTGATATTATATAAAAGTTATGTAATGTATCAAAATTGTATAAATGATGTATAAACGTGTATTAATATTGTATATATACTGCACAAATGTGTATCGATATTATATAAATTGTGTAAAAAAATGTATCGATATTATATAAATAGTGTGTACAAGTGTATCAATATTTTCCCCCCTAGTCATTAAGTCTTTAAATGGAAGCATAATGAACAACAAAACTTTCAACCATTAATACAACCTCTCCAAACAAGTTCTTTCAATCCCAACCAACTCAAAATCTCCTCTAAACAGTCCCAAATTTTAGATATGAGTTCTTCTCGATGTTTTCAGTTTTTTGGTATAAAATTCGCTCAAAACGATTCACGTTTACGGTATGTCAATTTTTTTTAAAAAAGAAAAAGCAAAAACGAAAAAAACAGATGAAGAAGAAGCAGAAGAAGTAGAAGAAGCAGACGACGCAGAAGAAGAAGAAAGTAGAAGCAGAAAGAAGAAGCAGAAGAAGAAGAAGAAGAAGAAGAAGAAGAAAGAAGAAGGAAGCAGGAAGAAGAAGAAAAAAGAAGAAGAATTAAGGCGATGAAGAAGCAGGAAGAAGAAGAAGAAGAAGAAGAAGAAGCAAGCAATGACAATTTTTTGGTAAATAATTTGGCCAACTGGCCATTTTGTATAAATTTCCCTTACTAATATATTTATGGGTTGTAAAAAGACTTATTGGACCATTTAAAATTCTAAGTTTAAACTTGAAATAATATGTTGAAAGATAAAAACTATGAAAAAGTTGAAGAAATATTTATAAATTACATCACAATAAATATTTTTAAAAAGAGTACACATGTAATATCAGGTTGGTTCGGTTTGGTTCGATTTGACTTTTTTTAGTTAAAACCAAACCAAATCAATTATAGTCGGATTTTGTTTTTCAATACCAAACCAAGTCAAATCAAATTACTAGTCATTTTTTTGTGATTTGGTTCGATTTGCGGTTTTATTTTGTACACCCCTATTCATAGGTATTAAGTGAATTGTTGATTTTTTTTTATAGTTTTAATTAAGTAATTTTTTCAAAATTCAAGAAGATTATTGGAATTTTTTCTATATTTAACCTTCTTTTTTATAAAGTTCTTAATAATTTTACATTTTCTAGATAATAATTTAGAAATAATTAAAAGAATAATAGTGGAAACGAGCCTTCTACATAAAGGAAGCTTAAAAGAAATATGGAGCGAATAATTCGTCTCTGCCGATACCGTAATTCCGGTCAAAGAGATAGCTGGTCACTTACTTCTACATAATTGCATTAAAGTCCCTCAATTTTTTGTTTTATCATAGAGCTGCTCAATCTTATGTAAGTATCATAAAATTCACTAATCTATTTTCTCGTAGCAGAAAAGTTACTCAATTATGTCAAAGTGATCTTAGGCGTATTTATACACCTAAGTGTCCTTATCTACGCGCGTTTAGCTTAGTTTTGAGACTAACTTGATGTGCTATTGAGGTATGTAGTGTGTAAAGGGTGTACTTTGTGGCTAACATACATGTCTATATTGTTTAGGGTGCATTTGGAACAAGTAAATAAGCTAAAAGAATCAAACATAGTTTAGACGAGGAAACTAGATTTGCTAGCTTGAGCTATGCCTATTCTAGCATACTTGTATGAGCTTTATTGTGTTGTGTGGACTTATGTGTGTTGTGAGCTGTTGTAGGAGACCTTTGGAGGAGCTATGGGAGCTGATTGAAGCCTACAAACATGCTACAAACCATTGGGACACAAAACAAGGTGGAAAGAGTTCGTTTGGAGCGAAAATGGACAGCCAAGAAACACCTCCGTGCCACGGAGGCTAAGCTCTATTTTATGGGAGTGGCACGGAGGTGAGCCATTAGAAAAATGGCCAAATTCCAGTGGGAGGCCGCATTATGGGCGTGACATGGAGCTCAAACTCCGCTACAGGCAGCGTGACATGGAGCTTAGGCTCCGCGATGGCCAGGGTGTCACGCTAGTTGTTCCCGTCGGGTTTTAACTTGGTTTAAGTTGGGGGCAAGGTTGTAAATGCATATAATTTTTATGGGACAGCCTATGGATGACCTAAAACACTATATAAGGAGTACATGGCCACATCTACACATATCTTTGGAAGACAACACGAATTGGAGAGCAAATGAGACATCAAGGAGCTCAAACTAGGGTTCTTTGTTTTTTAACTTTTCTTTCTTATAGTTTTACTTTATGAACTCATACATGGTGATTCTTTGTAAGACTATGAGTGGATAAACACCCTCTTTCTAGAGTTGAGGCTACAACATGATTGCTTGATTATGGGTATATAGTTGGCTTATTGTTTATCTTGTCTTGTGATTGTTCTTACGTTCTTATTAATACTACTCTAAAGCTTCATGAACTTTAGGATACATCTAAGTCTCAAAACAAATTGACCATAGGAGTTAAGAGACGGAATGAAGAACGTAGGAGGTGTGTATCATATCTTTTGTTGTTAGTTAGCAATTATGAAGTATGGTTTGCGGTTAGGATAGATATATACCTAAATGCCCCACTTGGTTAATAAAATGGGAAGATAGATGAATGCATCCAAGTTAAAGACTCACATCCCCGCTCAATGATGTAGTTGTGAGATTAATTTGGATAGATGACTTAGAGGATGACCATTCCCGTGTTATAATATCAATCTCGTAAACCAACGATCACGATAAACATTAACACCGGCTATAAGCCATAGTTAAGAATGAATGTGTAGTTATTGCCTCAACCCTAGATTTCTCCATATATTGTTTACAATCCAAAGTTTTACATAGTCGTTAATTCTTGTTTTTAGTTACAAAATAAAGTTCAACTCTTGGTTACGAATATCATTTGTTTAACTTCAATAGTATTAACTGAGATTAGATTGATTGCTAAGCATAAGTCCCTCTGGGATCGATATTCGGCTCGCAAGAACCGCTGTATTACTTGCACGACCACGTACACTTGTGTGTGCACTAAGACGCAACAAGTTTTTGACGCTATTGTCGGGGACTTGAAAATTAGCAACCGTCTATTTTTGTTTTTACTATTTTGTTTTATAAGTGCTAACAACTTGATCTTAGCTACTGAACTTGCAGGAACAAGTTCCAATCTTGAGCAAGCTGGCAAGGGATAAGAAACTGTTTGACTCACTTCCTGAACCTGAGCAACACTTGCACCAAGTGTTGAGAGAAGCAACACTTCTCAATCAAGACCAACAAAGACCAACAAGTTCTACCGGCTGAGACTATTCCTGCAGATATGGCGGAGGAACCACCACCAGCTCGTAGGATAGTGCGCCAAGTGGCAATCCCACTTGTAACTAATGTGACCTCCTGCATTCAGAAGCCAGTCACAGGAGGCAGATTTGAACTGAAGTAGAATATGGTGCAATTATTGCACACGAGTAGGCAATTCACAGGCTTATCACATGAAGATCCACAGGTTCATGTACAGAACGTTTTGGAGATTAGTGACACTTTTATCCCCGCAGGAGTCTCCACAGACTACGTGAGGCTCACACTTTTTCCATTCTCACTATTGGGAGAAGCGAAGAAATGGTTGAAGGCAGAACCTTCAAATTCGATCACAACATGGGATAATTTAGCAAAGAAGTTCCTCATCCGATTCTTCCCATTAGGCAAAACTGCAAAATTGAGGAGTGAGATTCTAAGCTTCAAGCAGAAACCAGACGAGAATCTCTATCATGCATGAGAGAGATTCAAGTCTCTTCTACGGGATTGCCCACATCACCAGTAGACGAATGAGGTACTGGCTCACACTTTTGTAGAAAGTCTTGACCATAATACAAAGATTTTTCTAGATTCAGTAGCAGGTGGTCAAGCTTTGGAGAAAGCTTATGATGAGCTGTATACTCTTCTCAACCGTATTGCACAAGATAATCTAGAGTGGAATCGTGACATGTACAGAAATAAAGTAAAGTATGATTGAGCTAGATAGTATCAACGCATTAGCAGCATAGTTGACCAGTTTTTAGACTCAAATGATGGCTCAGTTCAACAAGTTGAGTGCGGCTCAGCCTTACGCTTAAGTGAATACAGTTCAGCAAGTACATACTTGGTGTGAAACTTATGATCTGAGTGGTCATTCAACAGACTTATGTGGAGAGAATTCGGAGTCGGTGAACTTTATAGGTAATGCACAGAAAGGGAATATAAACTATGGTAATGCCTACAACCGAAACTGGCAAGGTCAGTCAACTACTCTTGGGGCAGTAATCAGGCTCAACCGCAGTAAGTTACGCAGAACAATACTCAGGCCAGCAATATTGAGGACATATTGAAGAAGATCATGGCTAATCAGGAACAGATTTTTGCGGAGCAAGCAAAGATGGCGGCTGACATAAAAAATCAGCAGTTAGCCACGAAGACACTAGAAGTGCAAATGGGACAGCTAGCTCAGGCACATAATATGAGGCCTCAAGAGGGTTTGCCTAGTGACACAGAGAAGCCAAAACAAGTGATGGCAATCACCTTGAAGAGTGGGAAAGATTTGAGTGACGCACCTCCAAAGAAAGATTATGAGGTGCAAGAAGAGTTGATCACTTCCAACCAAGCAGGAAAGCAAGCTGAGCCTAAGAAAACTGAAAAAAATAGGAAGTCTGAGTACCCTAATGATAAGCCAATTGAGCAACCTCGCAACAGGCCACCACCACCATTCCCACAGAGGCTTAAGAAAGCAACAGAAGATGCCTATTTTAAGAAGTACTTTGACATGTTCAGAGAACTTCACATTAACCTATGCTAAATACTAGAGGGATGTGTTGGCAAACAAGATAAGGTTAGCGGATGTTGAGACTGTGGCACTTACTGAAGAGTGCAGTTCAGTGGTCATGAGCAAGATGCCCAAAAAGCTCAAGGAACTAGGGAGTTTCACTCTCCCCATACAAATTGGTGAAAGTGGTGGTTCAAGCCTTGAGTGACTTGGGGGCGAGCATAAATCTGATGCCCCTTTCCTTGTTTAAAATGCTTAGGTTGGGAAAGCCAAGGCCTTCCTCAATTGTGCTACTGATGGCCGACATGACTAGAGTGGTCCCGGAAGGAATCATTGAGGATGTTCTAATCAAGGTTGGTAAGTTCATTATTCGTGCTGACTTTATTGTTCTTGATTATGATGCAGATGAAAGGGTGCCAATCATATTAGGACGTCCATTCTTGGCTACTGGTGGAGCATTAATTGATGTACGAGAGGGCACGCTCAAGATGAGGCTGAATGATAAAGAGGTGACCTTTAGAGTGTACACAACACTTAACACATCCTCACACCACAAGGATCCGTGCATGATCATAGCTATGGAAGTGGATAAGTGTGGGGTGGAGATGAGCGTACCTCTGATTACCTCTTCGGACTCTCTCACTGAGCTGCCCAAATTGCCACGAGAGCCTAAACCTGAGGGACCTGAGCGAGATGCTAAGAAGGTGAATGTGAGGAAGGCCCCAGACCTCAAGCATGAGCACCCAAGTGGTCAGAAAAGAAGAAGAAGATGGTCCTCGAGTAGGAGGAAGAGGATGAGAGAATGGGGCTGAGAGTTGTGATTTGGGTCGTGCCGCGATGGTAAATCAGGTGCTGCTTGGGAGGCAACCCAAGTTAAGGTAGTATTTTTATTTTTTTAGTTTTTTTAGTATCACTTTTGGTTTTGTTTTTGTATTGTGTCAACAGGTTGAAGGGAAGTCTGAGTACCTGAGATTTGAGCTAAGGAGCATGGAAAACACTAAGTGTGGGGTCCTCCGGACCCCATGAATGGAAATAATGCTACTAGCTAGGCCTAGAGGCCTCAAGGAGTATTTCTTTCTCTACTTTTAAGTTATACTTTGAGGACAAAGTGTGGGGTGAAAAATCTTCTGATTTAGTTAAGGTGAAGTGCGCTATAGGATGTCGAGTCTTATTTTTTATTAAATTAAAAAAATTCACAAAAAGATTCTTCTTTGTTTGTTTGTTTTCTGTTGGTTTTGCTTAGTAGAAGCGCACTTCACCCACCCCTCGATTTTTCTTTTTAGTTTTTTTTGGGGGGGAAGCCCTTTGAACCTAGTATCCTTTTTGATTTTTAGGAGTAAATTTAAAATTTTTTGTTTTAGGAGTAGATTCTCTTGCTAGGTGCTACACAGGACTACTTGTTGCAAGTTGATGTTGAATTCTAGGGCATGATTTGAAACATTGAAGGACTAATGTGAGACACCTAAGGCTATTTTATTTGACTCTTGTGTGATGTTGTCTTAATTGTGAATTCATGTGATTGCTTGGTTAAGAGTCTATAGGTAGCCTACGTGATTTGAACAAGTGCCATGGGCGAGTGAGGATTTTGTTATTCCATGTTACATTGTGGTATCTAGAATTTTCCCCGTGTGTTTGCAAAGCAAAATAAAGAATGTTGAGTTTAGGAGATGATATAGGCATTTCTTTGACAACCATGTTTTATACCCTCTTTATCTACCCTTGTGCATAACCTTAGCTAACCCAGTTGAGCCTTTAGCCTGTTCTTTGGTAGCCTCATATGTATCTTATTCCTTTTCTTTCAATTACCCGTAATTTGATCCAAAACTCCTAAGCGCTTTAATTAAGAAATTAAGATGTAAAGGAGTGTGAAATTGAGAAAGGAAAAGTAGTGAAGCCCCCAAAAAATAGCTTTTGGTGTGTTGAAAGGGTTTATATGTTGTGGGTAGGGAGTAATGAACAAAAAAATATAATTTGAGCATAAGGAGTGATTCATGTATCCATAGCAAATACTCTCTATGTAAGATATGCAATATAACTTAAAGAAATGAGTCAAAACAAAAGAAATTTGGGAAGATAATAATGGTGTAAAATAGGTTGGTTGAAAAGGAGAGTTAATGAAAAATGTGATGTATTAAAGTTCTTAGGGAAGATAGTCACTATTCTTGACCAAATAGTTCCTACCCGTCCCTTAGCCTACATTACAACCCTTAAAGCCCTACTTGATCTTGAGCTTTGACATTCTGACATTAGTGGAGTACTACACTACGGGCAAGCTTATGGTTCATCTTATGTGACATGTGAATTCTTTGTGAGGGTGAGCGAAATTTGATTCCTACACCCGTTCTTGTGATAACTTGCATACATGTGAGTAAATATGGGTAACTGTCTTGTGGTGAGGGTGCTTGTTTGATGATAGATAGGTGGATTATATGATCTCTTTGTTGAGTTTTATGCATGAGTTTGTCAACTGATAAGAGTCAATTTTTGAGGCTAGGATGTCTTGAAGTAGTATTCATGTGATTCTATGTGTAATATGGCATGCCGAATGTAGAACGTGCTATTCATGTGATTGTTGTAGTTCTTGCTTGAGTGTCTTAATTTTAATAGAGATGCTTGAGTCTTCCTTGATTGTGAATAGTGTAGAGAGTTGTTTGAGCACGAACAAGTCTTTAAGTGTGGGGTAGTGATCTTAGACGTATTTATACACCTAAGTGTCCTTATCTACACGCGTTTAGCTTAGTTTTGAGGATAACTTGATGTATTATTGAGGTATGTAATATGTAAAGGGTGTACTTTGTGGATAACATACATGTATATAGTATTTAGGGTGCATTTGGAACAATTAAATAAGCTAAAAGAATCAAATAGAGTTTAGACGAGGAAACTAGCTTTGCTAGCTTGAGCTATGCCTATTCTAGCGTACTTGTATGAGCTTTATTGTGTTGTGTGGACTTATGTGTATTGTGAGCTGTTGTACGAGACTTTTGGAGGAGCTATGGGAGCTTATTGAAGCCTACAAACATGCTACAAACCATTGAGACACAAAACAAGGTGGGAAGAGTTCGTTTGGAGCAAAAAATGGACAGCCAAGAAACACCTCCGCGCCACGGAGGCTAAGCTCCATTTTATGGGCGTGGAACGGAGGTGAGCCATCAGAAAAATGGACAAATTCCAGTGGGAGGCCGCGTTATGGGTGTGACACAGAGCTCAGACTCCGCTACAGGTAGCGTGACACGGAGCTTAGGCTCCGCGATGGCCAGGGTGTCACGCTAGTTGTTCCCATCGGGTTTTAACTTGGTTTAAGTTGGGGGCAATGTTGTAAATACATATGATTCTTATGGGACAGCTTATGGATGACCTAAAACAATATATGAGGAGTACTTGGCCAAATCTACACAGATCTTTGGAAGATAACACGAATTGGAGAGCAAAGGAGACATCAAGGAGCTCAAACTAGAGTTCTTTGTTCTTTAACTTTTCTTTCTTGTAGTTTTACTTTATGAACTCATACATGGTGATTATTTGTAAGAATATGAGTGGATAAACACCCTCTTTCTAGGGTTGAGGCTACAATATGATTGCTTGATTATGGGTATATAGTTGGTTTATTGTTTATCTTGTCTTGTAATTGTTCTTACGTTCTTATTATTACTATTCTAAAGCGTCATGAACTTTAGGATACATCTAAGTCTCAAAACGAATTGACCATAGGAGTTAAGAGACGTAATGAAGAACGTAGGAGGTGTGGATCATATCTTTTATTGTTAGTTAGCAATTATGAAGTATGATTTGCGGTTAGGATAGATATATACCTAAACTCCCCACATGGTTAATAAAACGGGAAGATAGATGAATGCATCCAAGTTAAAGACTCACATCCTAGCTCAACGATGTAGTTGTGAGATTAATTTAGATAGATGACTTAGAGGATGACCATTCCCGGGTTATAATATCAACCTCGTAAACCAATGATCATGATAAACATTAACACCGGCTATAAACCATAGTTAAGCATGAATGTGTAGTTATTGCGTCAACCCTAGATTTCTCCATATATTGTTTACAATCCAAAGTTTTACATAGTCGTTAATTCTTGTTTTTAATTACAAAATAAAGTTCAACTCTTGGTTACGAATAGCATTTGTTTAACTTCAATAATATTAACTGAGATTAGATTGATTGCTAAGCACAAGTCCCTGTGGGATCGATATTCGGCTCGCAAGAGCCACTATTTTACTTGCACGACCACGCACACTTGCGTGTGCGCTGGGACGCAACACAAAGTATCATTGGAAGTCACTAAACTAGCTATTTGAGTGACTTTTTTGGTACAAGGTATTGCAGACTGCCCCAAACGTTTTCGGTTCAATGATTTAGTGATTTTATATGATACTTACGTAAAGTTGAATGACTTTATATTACAAAAATAGTTTAATAACTTTCTGTAATACTCAGGCAATCTTCAATAACTTTTTCTAACACACACAAAAAATAATTAATAACTTTGATGGATTAAAATAAATGTGTGACTCTCCGCAAAATTAAACACACAATTCTCATCCATAACAACGTACTCCCTCCATTCTCATCTGTAACAACATACTCCCTCCGTCCACTTTTACTTGTCACTGTTTCATTTCTCAAGGTCAAACTTCATATGAACTTTGATCAACATTTTAAGATGTATTTTTTCATCATATTAATATGAGAAAGATTGCAACTTATAGCATTTTTCATACAGTTTCTGACCATCTAAATAAATTTAAAATATTAAATTAATCTACTTCAATTTAGCTTTTGAAGTTTAGTCAAATTAAGCTATATAGAATTCTCCTTCACAAAATAGCATACCAGAACATGCTACCACAGTGCCATCTCTCTGCCAGAAAATCAGTTGATCGATCAAAAAAGAAAAAGAAAAGGATAAGAGAAAATGCCTTGGCACATAATGGAAGTGGAGAACTAGCATGAAGAGAAAAGTATGTTAATATAGCCCAAGATGACTGCCTATAATAAACCAATAGTTTCAAAATTGGTTTTGAAGAAAAGGTTGTACATAGGCAAGTCATCCTTGGCTAATAAATAAAGATTTTTCTCTTCATGTAAGGTCCCTCTTCCTAGCTAGTCAATAGTAAATCAAGATATAGTGTTTGTATATGTTCTATATTGTTTGTTGACTCTCTATTTATAGCCAAAACTAAAAGCTCTCAACATTTTCAATTAGAAAACTAATAATAAAATAATGAGTTTGACCCTTAGCTAAAATTAAATTATTGCCTTATCCATAAACCCCTTCAACTAGGCTTTTAATTGATACTTTTTCCCTTCATACAAGAATATATTCTCTTTTGAATTCAAGAATACTTATCTCTTAGCTTCATTTGTGTTGTCTATCTACACTTATAATTCTATTGTAGCCACATATTTAGATCAAATGTCAACCGAATTATTACAAAAAAGCTCATAAGAGCCAGCTAGCACAAATATAAGTCTTAGCATAAAGTTCAAATTCTTAGCATTTGAATCTTTCTGAAAAGTCATAGTCAATCTTCAATTGAAAACTTCACGGATAAGATATATTTTGAGTGGTGATAAGTTTAATTAGCTATCTTCACTGTGGTTTATCTATTTCTCAAGTCTTGATTGTTTTAAAAGAAAAGTACTACGGAGTCGTTTCGGTACGGTGTATAAGAATAGCGTAAAATATGGTGTATTAGTAATGCTTGCATTAGTAATACTGGTATTAGCTATTTTACATTAGTTATACCAAGATTTTTCTTATGAGTGTCTGATTTGGTATATTAAAAATAACATGCATTCCATAATTTCTAAAAAATAAATTGCTTACAAAAATACCCTCTACAAATATGGTAGAAAGGATGTGGAAAAGGTTTTGAGAAGCAATTGTGTCTTTAACCATGTTAATGCATGCATTAGAGCCCATTGCATTACAAATACCATTGATTTTTATATATTAATTATACACACTTTAATACCAGATAGAGTATATAACTAATGCTCATGTATACACAAATAGTTCCAGTCTTGCAGTTTCTTATTTATTTGTGAGGACTCGTTTATTATTATAAATAAAACTAGTTGGGGTTAGCCCGTGCTGTGCAGGGGTCAACAAAAAAGATTAAATTTATTATTAACTTTTTTTTTGTGTAAAGTAATATTAAATATATTTTTGACTTGACATGAAGTTTAAGAAAGTAAAAAAAAGTTTTAAAGTTTGTAATCTTAAATTAAAGATATGTAAAATGCATCACGATGTACTTTAATCTTATGATTTTAAACATGTCATATGAGAAGTTAAAACTAAAAATTGTCCAATAATAATAATAATTCTTTTTAAATAAATTAAAAAGAAAATAAGTCAAACAAATTAAAATGGAGAAAATAAAAATTATTAGTAGATAAATGCAACATTGAAAATTCAGTAGGACCTTATATTATATTTCAGATGACTTTTGATTTTGTCACGACCCAGGCCATCGTGAGTGGCACCCACCCAACCACCGGATGAGCGAACCATTAGAGTCCAACTCTTAGACTAGCCTAACAGCTTAAAATCAGTGCAGAAAAGTAAACTAACATTCAATCATAAATGAAAAGCAACTCTATAAATGAAATGACCTGCGAAAATCCCTCCCTAGAATCTGAAAGTCATCGTACCAAAAATATCTATCAAAACTAGAGTACGGGGATGCAACTCTAAAATAATAGAAATAGTCTAAGCCCGAACAAATGGGCCATAAGACAAACTAGATGGAAATCAAGGCATCTCGGTCGAATAGCTCACCCTTGATATCTCGGAAAGTCTGGCCTACAAGTGAGGTCGTGCGTCAACCGCCGGAAGATCTCCTGTACTCACAAAAAGACAAGCAAGTGCAGTATCAGTACACAACCATCGTGTACTGGTAGGATCATCAGTCAGTTCCAAATAACCAATGTATGAATAGTACAAAAATCAAGTAAGAGTACAGAAAACACATAGGCAAGTCAACAGGTATTCCTAGACTACAAGTCTCTACCTAACTTTTTCCACATGTAAACCACCTCACAGTTATGATCGATAATCCACAACAGTAACAGTCATATCCCGTTACATATTTTGGACCCACCCTGGATCTCCTCTAGACAACACATAAGTGTCAGACAAACAACCCGGTCTACACCAAGACCAACTCGCAAAGCAATATAACAACCCGGTCTCTCAAGGACCAAAATACAAACCACAATTCAAGTTCACAACCCGGTCCACTCAGGGAACCATTAAATAAAGATGCAATCAACACAATAAAGTAAGCCCGTACTAGGCATGATACCCGAGCCAATCAAATGTCAAACAATCCACAATCACAAAAATGAACAATCAACTTGTAAACCAACAAGCACAATACAACGTTTGATTTACCAGACTGCTAAACAGGACTATTAGATATTTCTAATAATTCCTTAAGCAATGTATCTCATAAAATACTTAGATAAAAGTACTTAAACACACAAAGCATACAGGAAGCAAACCATCACCTACCTCAAAATAATCCAAAGCTCTACTCAACCGGAGCCTTCCCCTTTTTCGAAGTTCTTGCCGATTCTTGGTCTAAAACAACACACAATAACCAAGAATCAATCTTTATTGCCTAAATTTCACTCGGATTACGCAAAAATCCTAAACCCCAGGCCACCCATGATCATTCCACCCTTTTTCCCGGGCTTCCCCGCCATTAATTCACCTAGTTCTACCATTTTTATGGAGCAATTAGGGAATTAAGGTCACATGATCATAAAACAGTAAAATTAGCAACACCCAAGAACTTCTACACATAGAATCCCCCTTTTTCTCCGGATTCTACCCTCCCTAAGTCATTCCAAACCTTTCCCCAAGTCCAGTCCTAGCAATTCTATCGCATAGGAACAATATTATGGAGTTCGAGGAGTAGAAACCTTACCTTAGGGAAGAAAAATGATGAAGAATGGAGGAAAAATGCCTGAAATTGCCCTAGCCCTTCTCCCAAATGAACTTGTGAAAACTGAATATTTTTGAGAAAGTTTCTGCATTAAATTCTGTCACGCTCCGCTATAGCGGTCCGCTCCTATAGAGGTACCGCCATAGTGGAGTCAATCGCTATGGCAGAGGTTGATCGACTTGACTTTCACTATAGTGGTAATTTTTTCGCTATAACGGAGGTCGCCGTGGCAGAGTGGTAGCCCTCGTCATGGATAGAATGTCAAGAATTCTCCAACATTGGTCTATTCTACAACACACTTACTTTCCCCGACGTCCCGAAACATCCCTTTAACGTTAACTTTGATTCCGGGAGTTCTACTTACCCGAATTTGATTCCAAAAAGTCCTCCGGAGTCCTTTATTTGTTAGATACGAGGAAAACTAGTTCACATCAAGACATCAAATTCAATCCTTACCCGGATTGCCCTAGACCATATCTCGCCCTAAAATCAACCGAGACTAGCCTAGCCCAGAATTTAAGACTCCCAAACCCAGAATTTTCTAACTTTAAAAATTGGAACGAATGGTTTACCCATAACGACGGACCCGATCGTTATAACAGATACTAATTTATCCATCATTCATCCCCGAATGATTAAACTCAAAAATACGGAAAGATAAAGAAGGAAAAAGTAGTACCTGTATCCTCAAACAAGTGAGGGTACTTATCCCGCATGTCCCTCTCGGTTTCCCAAGTGGCTTCCTTAACCGGATGATTCTTTCATTGAACCTTTACCATATTGATCACCTTTGTCCTCAATTTCCGGACATCCTGATCAAGAATCAAAGCCGGCTCCTCTTCATAGCAAAAATCCTTATCAAGTAACACCTCATCCCATTTGATGATGTAATCCCCATCCCTATGGTATCACTTTAGCATGGATACATGAAATATCGGATGGACACTCGACAGACTGGGCAGCAGTGCCAATATGTAAGCGACAGGCCCTACAATCTCAAGAACCTCAAACGGTCCGATGAACTGGGGGCTGAGATTGCCTCTCTTATCGAAATGCACGACTCCCTTCATTGGTGACACTTTCAACAACACTTGTTCACCAACCTAAAATTCCATATCCCGGACCTTGCAATCCGTATATTCCTTCTACCTACTTTGGGCAGCTAGTAACTTGGCCTGAATACCTCTTACCCTTTCTTGCACTTCCCTTATTAAGTCTACTCCCAAAGGCTTCACATCTCCTTTCTTAAACCACCCAATTGGTGACCTACAACTCCTCCCATACAGAGGCTCGAACGGTGCCATGTTGATACTGTAGTGGTAGCTATTGTTGTATGAGAACTCACACAACGGTGGAAACTGGTCCCAATGACCCCCGATGTCAATCACACATGCTCGCAACATGTCTTCTAATACCTGAATCGTCATCTCCGACTGACCATCAGTCTGAGGATGGAAGGCTGTACTAAAGGTGAGTTGAGTCCCCAACTTCTTATGCAACTTACCGCAAAACATGGAAGTAAACTGCGTACCCCTGTCTGAAATGATGGACAATGGCACTCCATGCAATCTAACAATCTCTTTCACGTAGATCTTAGCCAATTGCTGTGAATTGTAATCCACCCTGACCAGAATGAAGTGAGCTGACTTGGTCAGTCTGTCAACAATGACCCAAATAGAATCATACTTCCCCAAAGTCTTGGGGAGACCCACCACAGAATCCATGGCTATTCTCTCCCACTTCCACTCTGGAATGAGCATCCTCTGAAGTAGTCCTGCAGGTCTCTGGTGCTCATACTTTATCTGCTGGTAATTCCGACACTTGGACACGAAATTAGCTATGTCCCTTTTCACCCCAGGACACCAATAAAGTTGCCTCAAATTCCTGTACATCTTGGTGATACCCGGATGAATGGAATACCGCGAACCATGAGCCTCTGCCAACACCTTCTGAATTATGTCATCAACCCGAGGAATGCATATCCTTCCTCTAAAATTTAATAAACCGCCAGAGTCTAACGTGGAGTCCCTGGACTCTCCGGATATTGATTTGTTCCGAAGCATGCTCAACTGCGAATCCTGAAACTGTTTGGCCTTTATTTCCTCTATGAAGATGCAATTAACCTCAACACTGGCCAAAATCCCACCTTATTCTGAAATACCCAAGTGCATGAACTTTGACTCCAATGCCTGAATTTCCCTTGCCAGTGGTCGTTTGGACACCCCCAAATAAGCCAAACTGCCCATGCTAGCTATTTTCCGGTTCAATGCGTCTGCCACCACATTAGCCTTACCCGGATGGTACTGAATAGTCACATTATAATCCTTCAACAATTCCATCCACCTCCTCTGCCTCAGGTTCAAATCCTTTTGAGTGAAGACATGCTGTAGACTGCGATGATCAGTGAAAACCTCACACTTGACACCATAGAGATAGTGTCTCCAAATTTTGAGTGCAAAGACCACCGCTACCAACTCTAAATCGTGAGTCGAATAATTTCTCTCATACACCTTTAACTGCCTAAAAGCATAGGCTATCACATTCCTATCCTACATCAACACAACACCTAAACAAGAATGTGAAGCATCACAGTAAATAATAAAGTCTTTATCTTCAACCGGCAAGAACAAAATAGGAGCCGTGGTCAGAAGTGTCTTGAGCTTTTGGAAGCACTCCTCGCACTTGTCGGACCACACAAATGGAGCATCTTTCTGTGTTAGCCTTGTCAAGTGAGTAGCAATGGAGGCAAAATCCTTAACGAACCTCCGGTAATAACCTGCGAGCCTAACAAAACTCCTCACCTCAGTCCCAGAGCTAGGCCGGGATCAACTCTTGAATGCCTCTATCTTTTAGGGATCTACCATCACCCCCTCTTCTGACATTATATGCCCCAAGAATGCTACCGAAGTCAACCAGAACTCACACTTGGTGAACTTCCCATAAAGCTTTTGACGCCTCAAAATGTCCAGCACTATACAGAGATGTTTAGCATGCTCCTCCCTACTCTTGGAGTAGATCAAAATATCATCACTGAAAATGATGACAAATGAATCTAAGTAAGATTTAAACACCCCATTCATCAGACCCATGAATGCCCCAGTGCATTGGTCAAACCAAATGACATCACTAAGAACTCGTAATGCCCGTATTGAGTCTGAAAAATAGTCTTAGGAACATCCTCGGGCCTAATTTTCAACTGGTGATACCCTGACCTCAAGTCAATTTTCGAAAACACCAAAGCGCCCTTTAACTAGTCAAACAGATCATCAATACGGGGTAGTGGGTACTTATTCCGGATGGTTGCCTTGTTCAACTGCCTGTAATCTATGCACATCCGCATACTATCATCCTTCTTCTTTACAAACAATACCGGAGCACCTCAAGGTAAAGCACTGGGATGAATAAATACCTTATCTAGGAGTTCCTGAAGTTGAGTCTTAAGTTCCCTTAACTCTGCTGGAGCCATAGGATACAGAGGAATGGAAATGGGATGAGTGCCTGGCTCCAAGTCAATACAAAAGTCAATATCCCTGTCCGGAGGCATACCAGGCAAATCTACTGGAAATACCTCTCGGAACTCTGAAACAACTGGAACTGACTCAATAGATGGGGAATCCACACTATCATTCTGGAGATGAGCCAAAAAGGCTAAACACCCTTTCCCCACTAGCTTCCTAGCCCGAACAAACAATATGATCCTGACCGGCTTAGACCTGTACACACCTTCCCACTCTAGCCTATCCTTACCCGGAATCTCTAGAGCCACAATCTTGGTGTTACAATTCAACACAACATGATAAGGGGATAACTAGGTCATGCCCAAAATAATGTCAAAGTTAACCATATCTAGGATTACTAAATCTACCCATGTATGCAGCCCCACAAAAATAATAAAACAATGACGGTAAACATGAGTCACCACAATCGACTCTCCAATCGAGGTAGAAATATGGATAGGGGAATCAAGGATATCACATACCAAGTCCAGACCCAATGCAAAACTCACAGACACATAAGAATATGTAGAACCTGGGTCAAATAATACCGAATCTATTTTATCACAGACGAGAATGGTACCTGTGATTACCGTATCTGATGCCTCAACCTCGGTCTTCCTTGGAAATGCGTAATAGTGAGCCCGGTCATCAATCCGGGAAACCTCCCTGGCCGGCTGCGCCACACCCCTACCCGCGCCGCCATTCCCTCTGTCTCCCCGGCCTCCCTGAAAGTTACCTCGCCTACCCTGTGGACGACCTCTAGCATAACTACCTCTATCTGCTAGGACCACAACCTTAGGCTGTTGCTGAACCTGATTACCGGTCTGCCTGTGAGGGCACTCTCTCTTAAAGTGGCCCAGATCACCACAATGGAAGCAACTACGATCAAGTGCAGGCCTGCTAGCAGATGAATAAGAAGCTCCCTGGCCTCTAGGAGGTGAAAACTACTGATTAGCTCCTGGATGACCACCTGTAGCAGCTGGTTGAGCTGACTGAATAGAAAGGACTGAGTATACCTGCTGATTCTGACCTCTGGAGTACAAACCACCATAATTTCCCTCATTTTGGGGCTTCTTAGCTAACACCTTAGCCTGCTCCGCCCGCCTGACTCCCTTAACTTTCTTCACATAATCCACCACATCATTAAAGCCTTTACCTGAAGAAGTCATGTGCATCGATAGTACCTGAAGCTCAGTATTCAAACCCTTGATAAACAACCAAACTTGCTCCTTCTCGGAACCCAACAATTGCGTAGCAAAACAAGATAAGGCATGAAACTTTGCCTCGTAAATAGACACTGACATGCTACCCTGCTCCAAATTCAAGAATTTGTCCTTCTTATGGTCCCTCAAAGTACGGGGTACGTACTTCTCTAAGAAAAGAGAGTGGAACTGCTCCCAAGTCAATTGAGGTAAAATAGATGACCGACACTCCACATGAGATCTCCACCACTGCTTGGCATCACCCTGCAGCTAAAATATGACGAACTCAACCCCATACTATTGCACAATGCCCAGCTGGTGCAGCCTCTTGTAACAATCCAGTATAAATTCATAAGAATCTTTCCTATCAGTACCCTGAAATGTAGGAGGTTTCAGCTTGAGAAACTTGGTCAGCATCTCATGTTCATTCCCCGTCATCACTAGGCCTAGCATTGTCCTGAAGAAGTCACCTCTGCCTGAAGCTGCATCCATCCTAGGAGTCGTAGGATGTGCTGGCTGAGTGCCCAGAGCTTGATTTGCAATGCCCGTGGGTATGGCTCCAGCACCAACCAAACCACTCAAGAAGTTCCAAGCCTGCTGAAATGCTTCTGGTGTCATAGAGGGAAGGCCTGCACCTCCAGCCGGTGCCACCTTTGCCTCAGCCTGCTCCCCATCATCCTCCACAATAACTTCCACATCTTCGACAACCTATTTCTTAGGTGGGGGAGGGGTTGCCTCTCATGCTCCTACAGGAGCTTGAGCCCCACCCCTGGCGGGTGTGGCTCTTCTTCGTTCTCTGCCCCTTCCCCTGCCTCTACCACGGATAGCCGAGCCCGCTGCTGGGACTGCCGGTCTAGCTCCATTGTTCCTTGTGTTAACCATCTGCAGACAGAAGAGTGAAAAGTCAGATACCAATTTGTATCACCAGATGCCAATTGGAATCAAGTTTTAACACGATGGAAGAAAGAAGAGGTAGTTTCCTAAAGTCCTATAGCCTCTCGAAGAAAAGTATGGACATCTCCGCACCATTCTGCAAGACTCTACTAGACCTATTTTGGTACGATGAGATCAACTAACCTAGGGCTCTGATACCATCTTTGTCCTAACCCAGGCCATCGTGAGTGGCACCCACCAAACTCCCAGATAAGCGAACCATTAGAATCCAACTCTTAGCCTAGACTAACAACTTAAAACTAGTGCAGAAAAGTAAACTAACATTCAATCATAAATGAAAAGCAACTCTATAAATGAAATGACCTGCGAAAATCCCTCCCTAGAATCTGAAAGTCAGCATATCAAAAATATCTATCAAAACTAGAGTATGGGGATGCAAACCCAAAGCAATAGAAATAGTCTAAGCCCGAACAAATAGGCCACAACTCAAACTAGATGGACACCACGGCAGCTCGGTCGAATAGCTCACCCTTGCTATCTCGGAAAGCCTGGGGTACAAGTGAGGTCGTGCATCAACTGCCGAAAGATCTCCTGTACTCACAAAAAGACAAGCAAGTGTAGTATCAGTATACAACCACCGTGTACTAGTAGGGTGATCATCTAGTTCTAAATAACCAATGTATGAATAGTACAAAAATCAAGTAAGAGTACAGAAAATACATAGGCAAGTCAACAAGTATTCTTAGATTACAAGTCTCTACCTAACTTGTTCTACATATAAACCACCTCACAGTTATGATCTATAATCCATAACAATAACAGTCATATCCCGTTATATATCCCGGACCCACCCTGTATCCCCTCTAGACAACACCTAAGTGTCAGACAAACAACCCGATCTACACCAAGATCAACTCGTAAAGCAATGTAACAACCCGGCCTCTCAAGAACTAAAATACACAACCACAATTCAAGTTCACAACCCGGTCCACTTAGGGAACCATTAAATAAAGATGCAATCAACACAATAAAGTAAACTCGTACCAGACATGGTACTCGAGCCAACCATTAGTATTATCCTATACCAGGTGTGGTGCCAAGCCAACTGTTAGTATTATCCCAAACCAGGCGTGGTACTCGAGCCAACCATTAGTATTATCCTGTACCAGGCATGGTACCCGAGCCAACTAAATATCAAACAATTCATAGTCACAAAAATAAACAATCAACTTATAAACCAACAAGCACAATACAACGTTCGATTTACCAGGCTGCTAAACAGGACTATTAGACATTTCTAATCATTCCCTAAGCAATGCATATCATACAATTACTTAGATAAAAGTACTTAAACACACAAAGCATACATGAAGCAAACCATCACCTACCTCGAAATGATCCAAAGCTCTACTCAACCGGAGCCTTCCCATTTCCCAAAGTTCTTGCCGGTTCTTGGTCTAAAACAACACACAATAACCAAGAATCAATCTTTATGGCCTAAATTTCACCCGGATTACGCAAAAATCCTAAACCCCAAGCCACTCATGATTATTCCACCCTTTTTCTCTGGCTTTCCCGTCATTAATTCACCTAGTTCTATCATTTTTATGGAACAATTAGGGAATTAAGTTCACATAATCATAAAACAGTAAAATTAGCAACACCCAAGAACTTTTACACATAGAATCTCTCTTTTCCCCCTGATTCTACCCTCCCTAAGTCATTCCAAACCTTTCCCCAAGTCCACTCCTAGCAATTCTATCTCATAGGAAAAGTATTATGGAGTTCGGGGAGTAGAAACCTTACCATAGGGAAGAAAAATGATGAAGAATGGAGGAAAAACGCCTGAAATCACCCTAGCCCTTCTCCCAAATGAACTTGTGAAAATTGAATATTTTTGGGGATGTTTCTGCATTAAATCCCGTCATAATATGCTATAGCGGTCTTCTCTACTATAGAGGTACCGCTGTAGCAGAGTCAACCGCTATGGCAGAGGTTGACCGACTTGACTTTTGCTATAGCAGTAATTTTTTTCATTATAGCGGAGGTCGCCGTGGTGGAGCGGTAGTACTCGTTACGGACAGAATGTCAAGAATTCTCCAAAATTGGTCCATTCTACAAAACACTTACTTTCTCTGATATCCCAGAACAACTCCTTCACGTCAACCTCAATTCAGGGAGTTCTACTTACCCGAATTTGATCTCGAAAAGTCCCGCAGACTTTTTTATGTGTTAGCTACGAGGAAAACTAGCTCACATAAAGACATCAAACCCAATCTTTATCCGGATTTCCCTTGACCATACCTTACCCCAAAACCGGTCGAGACTAGCCTAGCCCAGAATTTCAAATTCCTAAACTCGGAGTTTTCTAACTCTAAAAATTTGTATGAATGGTTTACTCGTAACGACGGACCCGATCATTATAGATTTTATAATGACTGCTATATGCACTGTGTGAAATTTCAAGTGGCCCCACAAAAATAAGAGAAGTCATAAATTTTCAAAGTTATTTGATTGTGTGAAAAGTTATTTAAGTGGGCCCTTATTTTACTTCAAAATTGGTGCAATGTGTTAGACGTTTATAGCCTAAAGCTGTTATAGAGATCTTTAAAATGACAAAACTATCCTTAAATTCAATGTTTATCCCTGAAAGCTTTTTTTTTGCTTTGCAAAAATGGAAGGATTTTATTTATATAATATATTTGTTCGAAGATGTAAAAATAGGAACTATTTTATAGTAAATAGTGCCACGAGCATCTCTATTGAAAGTAGTAGCAACAAAAGAAAGAGATTCTTCAAATACATAAGTTTTGTTTCTTTCATAATCATATCTTCTAGACTTCCTTTCATAAGCTGCTAGCAGATCTGCGACCATATTAGCCTCCCTGTGGACGTGGGCAGTGTCAAGTGTCTCATCGCATAGAGTAAGGACCTGAAATCAGATAGCATGTGTGAGTATAAAGCATTGTTTTCTTTTAGAGAGCTTACAAGTACCTGGGAGTTGCTCTCTATTATTTGAAGGATGAGATTATTTGAACAGGCTACTTGTTGTCCATGAAGTAAAGCTAGGATTTCTGCTTGTAGTGCACTCCCTACTTTAACATAAGCTGAGAATCCCATGATCTAGGAACCCTGAGCATCACGGAATACCCCTCCAGTGCCTCTTTTTCCACTTTTGGGATCGAAGGAACCATCAATATTTAGTTTTAAATAACCTTGTTTGGAAGGATCCCAAGAAATGTGGATGGTTTTGGTAGGATGAGGGATTGTTTGATTTATATTGGTAGCTAAGTGCAGATATTCTAGGGAGTGGAAGATGATATTTTGGGTGATGGTAGTGGCTGGAGTTATGGTATTTCCACGGAATAGTTTTTGGTTTCTAGTTTTCCAAATATTCCAAAGAATAATTGTAGTAATGATGGATATTGGTACTACAGTACCTTGAATCTTACACAGGTTCTTGTTGGTGCAAATATTATGGATATCGAGGTGTAGGTTCGAGGGTGTAGGATTTATGTTGAATTGGTTCCAAAGATGCCTAGCTTTTGGGAAAGTCGAAAAGATATGACAAGTATCTTCTTCTATGCCCGGACACGTAGCACAAGTGTTAGAGGGGATGATATTCCTATAATGTAGTGAGGATGCGGTAGGAAGTTTATTCAATAGTAGGATCCACAATAAGCATTTTATTTTGTTGATAGCATGTGTTTTCCATATCTAGTTATATTAAAAAATAGTTGTGGAGTTGTTGTCATAGTTGTGCTTTAGGTAAAGTTTATAGGCACTCTATGTGGTGAAAACTCCATTAGGAGTTTGATTCCAAAAGTAAGAATCTTCCTTTGGCTCGATGGTTTGGGTGTAGGTATTTTGTATGTCGCGGAGTATATCTTGTGGTGGTAGGAAGGTGAGATTAAAGAGGTTCCATTGGTTATTTTGTAAAATGCTAGACACTGTAAGGTGTTGATCGAGCTGGGTAAGGGACCTTGGATTGCATTCCTAAGGTTATAGTGGAAATTGATCCAATTATCTTCCCAAATGTTAATTTTTTTTCTCAGACCAACGTTCCATGATATTTCTTTAGCAAAGAACGAAATGTACGTGAGAGACTTTTCCATATGTAGGAATCGTTTGGTTTGTGTATAAGGGTGGTAGAGTTTCTAGGTAATTGATATTTATGAGCAAGGACTTTTGCCCATAGCTGGTTAGTAGAAGTTTTATAACGCCAAATCAGGTTTTCTATAAGTGATATATTTTTTCCCGTTGTTTTGACTATACCTAGTCCACCCATGTGTTTCGGTAGCAATACTGTATCCCAATTAGCTAAGTGTATTTTCCTTTTCTTGTTGGATCCCCAAAGGAAATTTCTTTGGATACGGTCTATGTGGTCACAAGTACTTTGTGGTAGCAGATTGCATTGCATGGTGTCGCGCCCTATTTTGAACTGGCCAAAATATGTTTGCAACATCCGGCTCTTCTACCTAGTTTTGAAAGGGGTTTAGAGTCGCCACCTGATCTTTTTTAGGAAAAATTAGGAAAACCATTTGTTAATGTAAAACTCTGTTTTTAGTCTGCGAAAACGTTTGAGATTCTGAGTAAGGGTTTTGGTTACTCGAAGGAAAGGTGTTAGGCACCCCTCAGAGCCTATCCGAAGATAGTCCTTAAACTTAATTTAGAAACATACTTGGGAAAAAACTATTTGTCCATTATTTGCTAAGAAGGGTGATAAAAACATGTTTTATTAATTTAAAGAAAACTCAAAGTACATGACACATGCTACTACAATATGCAAAAATATGAAATATGCTTATGGTAAAAAAGATGAAACATATCTACGTACATGTCGAAATATATGAAAGTTTAATAGTAATACTCTTATCATTAAAATATGTAGAACCTTATGATTTATAAGAATATATACTTAAAAGGCTATGTAAAAAAATGAGGATATTATTTATACAAATATATTTTTGTAAAGTAAAAAAAATAATATGTAGTTCTTAGAGTTTGGGAAAGTTTATGACATGTTCATAGAAAGAAAATAAAAATGACGTATATATATTTAAAATATAAGAAATCATGTGAAAAGTTTATTATTTAAAAGATTTGGATAAGTAAAAAAAAATGTAGGAAATAAGTATACCGGTAATAGAAAAAAAATATAAAAGAAAAAATCATATTTATTTTGTAAATATATTTCAGGTAAAAGAATAATTTGAAGACTTGAGTAGAGAACGAAAATTATTTGTTTCATATAAAGAAGACTTTTATTCATAAAGTAAAAAATAAACATGCGTTAAATATGAAAGAAAGTATTATGTATGTAAATATAATTGTGATAAAATAATATATGTTTAATTTAAGTAGGAAGATGAGTAAGTAAAATATAAATATATACATTGTAGTAGATAGCATATGACATATATACCTTGCGTTTTGAGGCCTTAAAAAATCTTGTGTTGGGCAGCGATTGAGGCCGTTGAGTGTCGAGTTTCAATCTAGCTACTCCGACGCCGACTCCGGTTATCCGAATAGAGCAAGCGAAACAAAGGAGCAAGACCAGCAGTGAGTATAAGCAAATCGACAGTGAACAATCAGAGAACAATTTGGTGTGAGTTATTTGTGATAATTTCTTCTGATGCCAAAATCCGTGGCTATAATGGAAACCCAAGGGTTCCTTTTATAGCCGAAATTGAGGGCTCCAACGTTTCTTTCCAAGAATTCAAAATTTTAATTCTTGGAAAGCCAAGTTGCAAAGGGAAATGATGAAATCCGAGAGAGAAAGGAGAGATGCCTACCTTTTTAGGCTGATTTGAAAGAGAAAGTGACGGGTTGGGGGTGTAGAACTCGGACCCGTCGGACTAAGCTCGTACCCGTCGGATAACACTTTGAATCCGACGGGTCTTCGATTTTCTCCTCCTTTCCGAGGTCTGCAGCCGGCGGCGGGGGGAAGCTTTACATCTTTGATTTTGAGATGACAAAAAGGTGAGGGGATGGCTATAAAAGTAGAGGAGAGAAGGGTGAAGACCACCGGATTTTGCCATTATCCGGTGGTCGAGCGGCGGGCGATCTTTTCGAAGTTGTAAAATCTCCGAAAAGGGGAAGAGACAACGTGAGGTGACGGGAGAGAGGCCGTCTCCGTTTGCCCGCCGGTACGAAGCAAAACCCGGCGGGTCTCGGAGGTGAGGCGACGAGAAAAAGGGTTTGGGGTGGGTGGTCATGTCGGTTTGGTTGAAATGGGACGATGAGGGGAAAGAGAAGGGATTAGGGGTGTTGAGTAATTAGGCTGGTGGGGGAATTTGGGCCGGGTCAGACGGTTTGGGCCGGGTTAGGAGGAATTGGGTAGTGGGTTAGGAGGTTTGGGTCGGGTCAGGCGGTTTTGGGCCGGGTTAGTTAATTTTAGGCTGAAAGAAATAAAGATTTGGCCCAAAAATTGGTAAATGAATTAATTTGTAGGAAAATTCAATTTTCCCTAATCGTTTTTTCCTCTTAATAATTTAACGATGCTTCTTTTATCCTAATTAATTTTCCAATACGTATATAAATGACTTAAAATAACTTTAATACGCGTAATTGCAATTCATAATAAATAAAACTATATTTTTGAAATATTATAGCGATACGATAAAATTTATTTAGAGTTTGAAATAAAAGTTAATATACTAATATTTTATTAAAAAGAATAAATTATAAAATATTTTTGGGGTGATTTTATAAGATACAATGTTATTAGTTGTTATTATTTCATACATAGAAAGTAAAGGAAATAACATATATTATTATAAAAGTAAAGAAAATCATTTTTAAAATGATTATTGGTGCCAAAATTTATTTAAAACTAATATAAAAATAAGAAAAAATATTATTTTGGAAAAGTCCTCGGGATTATGAAGCATAGAAAAAATTAATTATGGGAAAAAGAAGAGCCAAAATTGAGTGTCAACAACTTGCTCCTCTTCGAACAGAGATGATGAAAGAGTCTTTAGGCGAAGACGCTGACGTAAAGCCAATTTTGTCTCGACTGGAAAAAATCAAATTTTGGAAAGGACATACCTAGAAGGAGAAAGGTTATTGTGATTATGAATTCGACCGAACTCTGGTCTCCGAGTTGCCTACATATCTCGAGTTTCACGAGAATCAGGCCAATGTAGTTCAAAAATTTTGAGAGGTCCTCAAAATTTTGCCCCAGTGTTGGTTTTATGTCGACAATGGTATTTTTTGCGGTAAAGGGGAAGATGATCTTGGCACGAATGGAGTGGGTACGGCCATGCTCGAAGTTGAGCTGCCTACATATCCCTAAGGAAATGGGAATCAGGCCGGTTGTAGTTCTGAATAGAGGATTATGGTAAATTTTGAAGCAGTCCTCAAAATTTGTCCCAGTGTATGATTTGTGGTTGATACTGGTCTCTTAGTTGAGCTGGAAAAGAGTTTTATAGAATTGACGGTAGATTATCTCCTAGATGACAACAACCTTTCAGGATGGGTGCACTTTCACAGCCTCCCGATTATAAATGTGGTGCACAACACGCCCATAAACGAGACTCTACTAGGTGCATCTTGCATCCCTATAAGATCACATCGAATTGTTGGATGGAGGTAGTCCCTTTAATATCCTCTAGTGAGAATTCTAGGAGATAAAGAAAAAAGGTATCGATGCTTGTTAGAGCAGGTGCGCTCTGATTTAGAAGTATGGACAACTGATTGTAGGAATTGGAGTCGGAGTGCTAGTCTTGAAACTCTGGCTTGTGAGTTTGGTATTCCTCATCAAGCATTGCCTCAATCGCTGCTTAGAGGTAGTTCCACGTTGTAGTGTGTCATCCTGCAAGACAGGTAAAAAAAAGGGTTACAAAGTACCTGTTGAGGCTCAAAACTGTAAATTAAAATTGTAATGTAAAGAGCAGAGTGTAGATATCAAACGATTGTTGACGTCTCCATTTTACTGAGTGGATGTACTGTAGGTGAAATAATCTTGTGAAGTAAAGCCTCTGGCTGACGGGGCAACACTTAAAAAGTAAATCCTCTCGACTGGTGGGGCAACACTTTAAACTAAAGCCTCTCGACTGGCGGGGCAACACTGTAAAGTAAAGCCTCTCGACTGGCGGGGCAATCTTGTAAAGCAAAGCCTCTCGACTGGCGGGGCAATAAAGTAAAGCCTCTCGACTGGCAGGGTTGGTGGAGTTTGATAAAGTCAGTCAGCATTCTCCGATTGGAGGAGTTATTAGACGCAATTAGATGGCAATCTCCGATTGGCGGAGTTATTTGGAAAGAGATAAACTATCCTATTTTCCTATGAGAGCTCTCTATCTTTGATACTTGATCCGGATCTCGGACGCACCTGCAAAGACATAAATGAAAACCTTTTAAGAATTGTAAGAATCGGGATAAAGTATTTTAAAATAGTGTAGGGGAAGAATATTCGTCTTATGGTGTCGTGATAGACGAAAGATTCCTCCAAACATGTCCATGAGCTTGACTTGACATCATCCTGTCTTGATTCCTGTTTTCCTTCGCAAAAAGAAAAATTCTTAGTTTTGGGAGGGGTGTTGATTTGTGTCGGCTTGTGGACCCTGGCCTTGCCGTTAGATTTCTTCAAAACCTCCTCAGCCGCTCGTGATTTCCTATTCCAGAGACTCGGTAGGTGGATCCCTTCAAAACCTCCTCGGTTGCTCGCAACTTCCTATTTTGGAGACTCAGTAGGTGGAAAGGCAGTAAAATATTTTGAATATATATATATATATTTATTTATTTTTTAGAAAAAATAAGTATATTTTGTATATACTAGGCGCATATATATAGTGATTATTCATCGTTCCTTAGATTATGACATGTTCTAAAATCCAATCGAGTTTTCCCATTTGTTGAGGACGTCCAAATGTACTCTTCTCGTAGCTTCGGCTTCTGGTGACGCTTCTCTATCTCTTTGTAGATGTTGTGATCACTCTGAAGGTATAAATAAAAGGGGGGGGAGGTTTATCCTAAGGGTATGACCGAACCTTTTAGGTTGCCTACGTATCCCCGAATGGGAATCAGGTCTTTACGTAGTTTGGGATATGAAGGAAGAATTTGAAATATGTAATGCATTGACCGAGCCTGACTCAGGCTGCCTACGTATCCAAGCGGAATCAGGTCATGACGTAGTTCAAGTACATTAGGGATAATGAAAAACATGAGATGCATTGACCGAGCCTGACTCAGGCTGCCTACGTATCCAAACGGAATCAGGTCATGGCGTAGTTCAAGTACAATAGGGGAAATGGAAAAGAAAATGCATTGACCGAGCCTGACTCAGGCTGCCTACGTATCCAAACGGAATCAGGTCATGACGTAGTTCAAGTACAATATAAAAAATGAAAAATATGAAAGACCGAATCCGATGAGGGTTGCCTACGTATCCCGCCGTGGGAAGTCAGGTCAATCGTAGTTCTGAATACATGCAAGATGATATTTTTGGTTTTTCTAAGGGATACCGGACCCGATGTGGGTTGCCTACGTATCCCGCCGTGGGAAGTCAGGCTAACACGTAGTTCTGTTTACATTAGAAAAAAATGCAAAAAGTACAAGGAAATAACAACTAGTCCCTCTGTCTTCAAATGTAGTACTTCTTGATAGCGTCTGAATTGATCGGCTTTGTGCTCACGATGCCATCCATTTCTGCGAGGATTACTGCTCCGCCTGAGAGCACTCGGTGAACCATGTAAGGACCTTGCCAGTTTGGCGCAAATTTCCCCTTAGCTTCATTTTGGTGAGGGAACATTTTCTTCAATACTAATTGCCCTGGTGTGAATCGTCGAGGCTTGACTTTCTTGTTGAACGCTTTGATCATTCTGTTTTGATAGAGTTGGCCGTGACATACTGCATCCAGTCTCTTCTCATCAATGAGCATCAACTGTTCAATCCTTCTACGGACCCATTCCGCGTCTTCCAGACCAACCTCTTGGATGATTCTTAGAGATGGTATTTCCACTTCAGCGGGTATCACTGCTTCCGAACCGTAGACCAACATGTAGGGGGTTGCACCGGTGGATGTTCTGATCGTGGTGCGATAGCCGAGCAAAGCATATGGCAGCTTCTCATGCCATTCTCTGTTACTATCTATTATTTTTCTCAGGATCCTCTTGATATTCTTGTTCGCGGCCTCAACTGCTCCATTCATTTGTGGTCGATATGCTGTGGAGTTCCGGTGGGAGATCCTAAACCTTTCACAAGTCTCTCTCATGAGATCACTATTAAGATTGGCTCCGTTGTCTGTTATGATTGATTCTGGAATTCCAAACTGACAAACTATGTTATTTCGGACGAAATTTGCTACCACCTTCTTAGTTACTGCCTTGTGCGTTGAAGCCTCAACCCATTTTGTGGAATAGTCGATAGCTACCAGGATGAAATGGTGTCCATTTGATGGGGAAGGCTCTATGGGTCCAATTACATCCATGCCCCAAGCAGCAAATGGCCATGGAGACCCCATCACATTGATCTCGTTTGGCGGAACTCGTATGAAGTCGCCATGAACTTGACACTGATAATATTTTTGTACATACCGGATGCTATCCCTCTCCATAGTCATCCAAAAGTATCCAGCTCTCAAAATCTTCTTTGCCAAAGTGAATCCATTCATGTGGGGTCCACATGTCCCTGCGTGAACTTCTTCTAACAGTCTTGTTACTTCTGTTGCATCGACACACCTTAGTAATCCCAAATCCGGGGTTCTCCTATACAGGATTTCGCCGTTAAGGAAGAAATGATTGGCCATTCTCCTTAAAGTCCGCTTCTGCTTGCTACTGGCATTTTCCGGATATTCTCCTGCTTCGAGCAATCTTCTAATATCATGGTACCATGGCTTTCTATCAAACTCTTCATCTACGTGAAAACAGTAGGCGTGCTGGTCATGTATCTCTACTTCAATAGGGTCGATGTAATTCTTATCCGGGTGTTGGATCATTGAGGAAAGAGTAGCCAAAGCATCAGCGAACTCGTTTTGAGCCCGGGGGACATGTTTAAACTCAATCTTCGTAAACCTTTTGCTCAGCTCCTTTACACATTCCAGATAAGGAAGGATCTTGACATTCTTGGTGGCCCATTCTCCTTGTACCTGATGAACCAATAAGTCAGAATCACCTATTACCAAAAGCTCTTTGATGTTCATGTCCACAGCCATCCTGAGTCCGAGAATGCATGCTTCATATTCTGCCATGTTGTTTGTGCAAGGGAATCTAATCTTGGCTGAGATTGGGTAGTGCTGACCCGTTTCTGAAACCAAGACTGCTCCAATTCCGATTCCTTTGAAATTTGATGCCCCATTGAAGAACAATCTCCATCCATCATACGACTCTGAGATATCCTCTCCTGCAAAAAATACTTCTTCATCGGGAAAGTAGGTCATGAGCGGTTCATAATCTTTATCCACCGGATTTTCTGCGAGGTGATCGGCCAAAGCTTGTCCTTTGACGGCCTTTTGTGTCACGTACACAATGTCGAACTCACTCAGCAAAATCTGCCACTTTGCTAGTTTCCCTGTAGGCATTGGTTTCTGAAAGATGTACTTGAGTGGATCCATTCTTGAGATCAAGTACGTGGTGTACGCCGATAGGTAATGCCTCAACTTTTGAGCAATCCAAGTCAAAGCGCAACACGTTCGTTCTAACAAGGTATATCTTGCCTCGTATGGTGTAAACTTCTTGCTCAAGTAGTAAATAGCTTGCTCTTTCTTTCCCGTGTCATCGTGTTGTACTAACACACATCCAAATGCTCCATCCATGACGGATAGATACAGTAGCAATGGCTTTCCGGGCTCTGGTGGAACCAATACTGGCGGGTTGGACAAGTACTCCTTGATTCTATCAAAAGCTCTTTGGCATTCCTCCGTCCATTCTGTGGCGGCATCCTTCTTTAGTAACTTGAATATAGGTTCACAGATTACTGTAGACTGAGCTATGAAACGACTGATGTAATTGAGTCTCCCCAAGAAGCTCATCACATCCTTCTTGGTCCTGGGGGGAGGTAACTCTTGAATCGCCTTGATTTTTGATGGATCCAATTCTATGCCTTTCCTGCTGACAATGAACCCCAGTAACTTTCCGGCAGGAACTCCGAATGTGCACTTTGCTGGATTCAATTTCAAATTGTATCTCCGCAACCTCTCAAAGAACTTCTGTAAATCTGCTAGGTGGTCTGAACTCCTTTTGGACTTGATAACGACATCATCTACGTACACTTCAATCTCCTTGTGAATCATATCATGGAAGAGGGTAGTCATGGCCCTCATATAGGTTGCGCCAGCATTTTTGAGTCCAAATGGCATCACTCTATAGCAATACACCCCCCATGGAGTGATAAATGTTGTTTTCTCTGCGTCATCTTCATTCATCAGGACTTGGTGATATCCTGCAAAGCAATCGACAAACGATTGCAACTCATGCTTTGCACAATTGTCGATGAGTATATGAATGTTTGGGAGAGGAAAATTATCCTTGGGACTAGCTTTATTAAGATCCCGATAGTCTACACATATCCTGATTTTCCCGTCCTTTTTTGGCACTGGCACGATATTGGCCAACCATGTGGGGTAATTAGTAACCCTCACAACATTTGCCTGGATCTGTTTAGTTACCTCCTCCTTGATTCTTAAACTCAAATCAGGCTTGAACTTCCTAGTCTTTTGCTTCACAGGCGGGCAAGAAGGATCAGTCGGCAGCTTGTGTGAGACGATATCGGTGCTTAATCCGGCATGTCATCGTAG
Source organism: Jaltomata sinuosa (assembly GCA_003996215.1). Classification (NCBI taxonomy): domain Eukaryota; kingdom Viridiplantae; phylum Streptophyta; class Magnoliopsida; order Solanales; family Solanaceae; genus Jaltomata; species Jaltomata sinuosa. Next base: position 182,025 of record QJPP01000634.1, read on the forward strand.
GACCAAGCAAACACATCAACATATTGCTTGATCAATTCAATCAATTCTCGCTTTCTTTCGTCTTCCAAGTGTATGCTGACTCGTACTTCTTTCACCATTTCTTTATTTCCCAAGTTGACAACCTCGGTTTCCTCCATGTTGGGCTTTTTCTGACTTTCAAGTTGTTCGATCTCCTGAGGTAGATTTTCAGGCATCATGCTTTCATCGTATTCTTCATAGTCCTGCTCATGACTCGCACTTTGCTCAATGGATTCGTTACATGTCATAACCGTTGTACGATAATTTTTACTAATATTATCGCTGAAAAGTATGAAAGGTGAGTAAAAATAAATAGTTATTTTAAACAATCGAAAGACAAATTTTAAGAAAATAAAGACTTTTTATTTGAAAAGCATTCTAGCTTTTAGAAGAGGCGAGTAGCAAAAAGGCTTAGGCATGATTCAAGCCTCAATTGATTATGCAAAAAACATTTTTGAAATAAAACTACATTTCCACACTACCAGGACTCCTGTCGAAACAGGGATGGGCTGATGGTCCAGTTCTGCAAGACTTTTCCAGGCTCGGCATCACGGATGGTCAGCTTCTTGATATCTTTCTCCAGTCTATCGTCGGTCATGGCCACGAATAGATTTCCTATTCCCTCAATGACATCTTCATCAACTGCTTCATCTGGGATTGGGACTTGTCCTGGCACGAACACTACTGCCCCAAACTTTGTAATGTGGACTCCTCCTGAAGTAGGCTTATATCCTAGCCCGGCGGTACCCTTCTGCTGTTTCAGCTGGATTGGTTCAATTATACCGTCAGCCTTAGGTCCGAGCCCTGTCTTTGGTTGATACCCATATTTCAACATCTCTGACGCAACCATCTTTGCTGCTCTCGACATCTCCATCTTTACAGGCTCTACTTTCTCATCAATTCTTATAGCTTGCATGATCTCCAGAGCATGGAAAGCTGCTCCATCCAATTCTTTGGTGACTGGAACAGAATTCACGGAATAGATGGGGTTACTGAGCTCCCCGTGAATGGTAACTTCGGTGCGACCCCACTCGAACTTCACACACTGATGGAGCATGGAGGGAACTGCTCTTGCCATATGGACCCATGGCCTTCCTAGTAACAAGTTGTAGTTGGACGACACATCCATCACTTGAAATAAGACGGGAAATTCAGCTGGACCTACTTGCAAAGTGAGATAGATTTCTCCAATGACGCTTCTCTGTGCGCCATCAAAAGCTCTCACCTTCACACGACTTTCCCTTATCTTTCCCATATTCACACCTAAATCTCTCAATATGGTGAAAGTACAGATGTTGCATCCAGAACCGCCGTCGATCAAAACTCTAGTCACGATCTTATCACAACACTTAACCACGATGTGAAGTGCTTTGTTGTGGCCAACCTCTTCTGCTGGTAATTCATCATCATGGAAAGAAATTTTGTTCACTTCCACCATTTTTCCAATTGTTGCAGCCAATGTGTCACTTGTAGTTTCTTTTGGTATGCTAACTCCGCTCAGGACTTGTACCAAAGCGTTCCTATGGGCTTCAGAACGCATTAGAAAGGACATAATCGAAATGTGGGTTGGTGTCTTCATTAGTTGTTCCTCGACTGAGTAATCTTTAGACTGCATCTTCTTCCAAAATTCTGTGGCTTCTGCATCAGTAACATTTTTCTTTGGATTTTAATCTTTCCCGGGAACCCCTCGATTTAGATCCTCTGGGGCATAGCACCTTCCCGACCTGGTCATTCCGTGAGCCACAGCAACGTCTATCATCTTGCCCTTGGCTTCCGTCCGATAGTCCCATGGGACTGCTTTAGTGTCATAGTCAGGTTTTCCAGTGGCTATAGTGGTTACCACAACTCTCGACAGGTAGGTTTGAATAGTCAAAGGCTCTCTCAGCTGAACTGTGATAAAAGGTTGTGCTGGAGATGTGGCGGCAACTTCTTCTGTGTTCCAGATAGGCACGATAGCCCCTTCCAGGTCATACTCTTCCTCCAGGGTGATCATGTTGACTCCTCGATTCTCATGATCTGGTAGAGGGTTATTGTTCATATTCGGAGGAGTATCGGTGCATTTGATTACTCCCTTTCTGATAAGAGACTCGATCTGGTTCTTCAAGCCAAAATAGTCTTCCGTGTCATGTCCTTGGATTCCCGAGTGGTATGCACATCGCTTATTTCCATTAAAGCTTCATGGTATCGAATCAGGGATTCTTCCCTCAATCGGCTGCAACAAACCTGTTACCCTCAACCTTTCAAACAATTGAGCCAAAGGCTCGACAATAGGAGCGTAGGTGCGGGTATTTCTGGCTTCAAGATTAGGACGTGGTCTTGGTGCATATGCTGGTCTATTTTGGTGAACTGGAGCTTGGACAGGGGCATACGGCTTCGGTGGATTTTGGTGTGCTGGAGCTCGAGGTGGATTATAGTGTGGCTGGGTACTATATACTGGAACATGTGCGATAATTTGGGAGTTGTTAGGGTATCGGTGGGATGATCCTCCGTGCTGGTAGTAAGGTATGACGGCTGAGACGTCTTCCTTCTTCTTCTTGATACCACCAATGGAACCTGACTGTATGGCCTTACTTGCGGCTTGCAGTGCGACCATAGACTGAATTTTTCTGGACTTAATACCTTCCTCAATAAAGTCTCCCATCTTGACCAAGTCAGTGAACTTTTGGCCCATCATTGACATCATTTTGTCGAAGTAGACACCTTCTTGAGCTCAGATAAAGTACTTAGAGAGTTCATTTTTGTCAAGTGGGGGCTGGATCCGAGCAGCCTCAGTCCTCCATCTCCATGAATATTCTTGAAATGATTCAGATGGCTTCTTTTGTATGTTTGCAAGTGAGAATCTGTCTGGAGTGATTTTGGTATTACACCTGAAGCGACTCATGAAATCTTTGGCTATTTATTGCCAATCACGCCATTTGCGAGGGTCTTGGCGAGTGTACCAAGTTAGAGCTTCTCCCGACAGACTTCGAATGAACAATTTCATCCTCAACTTCTCATTCCTTCCTACGCCGACCAGCTTGTCGCAATAGGCTTTTAGGTGTGCGTGGGGATCACCCTTCCCATCAAATACATCTAATTTTGGCAGTTTGTACCCGACCGACATATCAATGTCTGGGTGGATGCATAGGTCATCATAGTCCAGACTTTTGGTTCCCCTGGTAACTTGCATGCTTTTAAAAACCCTTTTCAAACTTTCAAGTTGAGCCGCTATCGACCTCTCTTCTTTTGACTGGATATCCCTCTCCAATCCTATGTCTGATCGACCTCATATGGTACTTTGACAGCCATGGATGTTGCTAAAGTAGGAGCTTCAGTAGCATATACCGGTGGCACAAGTATCTCGCAAGTGACATGTGCCTCAGGTATGTGCTGCATTGTTGGGTGAATTGGAATAGTAAAGTTCTGCGCAGGCAAGGAAAGATTAGGTGCAGCTCTAACAGCGGGCGGATGAGCAAGTAGATCTTGAGCATAAGTGGGAACAGGTGGTGTTTGCTTAGGTGTGTTTGTTAAGTTGGCGGGAGTGACCGGACGTAACTCAACATTTGGCAATTGGAATTGAGCGGGGAAGGTAGCAGCTGTCAGCTTAGTCAAGTCCCGCACTTGGCGCAGTTCTTCTTTCAGGATCTCAATTTCTTGTGCCATGTTGGACATTTGTTCGTCGTTTTGAGTGTCCATCAGTTTTTGGGAACTTTCGGCGCCATCTACTGGTGCCATCGAGGCGTTGTTAGATTCTTCGCTCATTTTTCTTTTAAATCGAAGGTTGTATTGCGATTCCACCAGTTTGCAAATCGACACAAATCAACTTTCTTCGGGGGGTTGATAATAATCATAAAGAAAAGACAAGAAAAGGAAAAGGAAACTATGTTAGTTTGGGAAATGTTGGAATATATAACAAATATATACGCCAAGTTGGCGACGTTCACACAAAAATGCGTCCTAATGTGGAGCCTCGTTTTGCCAGAGGTAGGCCTATGCTGCATACAATTAGATAATAAATGATCCATTTTGAACACATTTAGGATTTGAGATAAACATGACTTTTCATTAAGCAAAATGTGGCTTTGAAAGCTTACAATAGATAGGCTGATGGGAGCCTGAAAATGAAAGACATGGGATGGCCACTAGGGCATACAAAGGGATGGGCCATGAGGCACCTTTAGGGAATATGAAAAAGGGGTACAATGGGAAAGGATAACCTAGGTCCACGTAGGACCGTCATCACTATCGTCCTGTGGTGCTGGATGATACTCTGGAGATCCAGCGGAATGATGATACCTGGGCTCTGAGTCTGTCTCTATCATCCCTCCATCGTTAGGATCATAAAAGTTGGAGCCGGTCTCAGAAGCCTCCTCGGGATCTTCTTCCGTCTCTTCCTCAGGGTCTTCTTCTGGATCCTCTTCTAGGTCTCCTCCTATTTCCTCCTCTGGATCTTCTTCTGGATCCTCGAGATCTTCTTCCGGCTCTTCCTCCGGATCTTCTTCCGGATCCTCCTCTACCTTTGTTATCAAATAACTGATGGAGTCTGGGACAATCTGGTGGTACATCGGTGTTGTGATCTCCATGCAGGGAAGCACTTCTTCCCTAACCCATTTGACCCACTGGACATCTGCCAAATCCCTGAATCCTTCTGCACTTGGTTGAACCAAGTGGCTCACGGTCGTTCGCCAAGCATAGTATTTCGGCGTACACCATTTGTCTCCTCCCATGTGCAATGTGATCATATAATCCCATTCAGCCTGCAAGTTCATCATTCGTACCGTTGGGATCACGGCACCATAACTGTCCTCATGTAACGCCATGATTGACCACAATGGTATGTCCTG
>QJPP01000635.1:0-31750 GCA_003996215.1 Jaltomata sinuosa
CACAAGTATATCATATTGTGAATATTCTATATGCATCACAAGTATATCATATTGTGAATATTCTATATGCATCACAAGTATATCATATAGTGAATATTCTATATGCATCACAAGTATATCATATTGTGAATATTCTATATGCATCACAAGTATATCATATTGTGAATATTCTATATGCATCACAAGTATATCATATTGTGAATATTCTATATGCATCACATGTATATCATATTGTGAATAATCTATATGCATCACAAGTATATCATATTGTGAATAATCTATATGCATCACAAGTATATCATATTGTGAATATTCTATATGCATCACAAGTATATCATATTGTGAATATTCTATATGCATCACAAGTATATCATATTGTGAATATTCTATATACATCATATGTATGTCACTATATTACATGATTAGAACTCAATTTTTAAATTTAAAATAAATAAAAAAGGTGGAGTGTTTGGAATGTAGTATTATTTATAGATGGAGAATATTTTGAGAAGATAGGAAGTTTTGAAATTTGAATTTCAAAATTCAAATTTTAAATTTCAACTTTGAAAATTGAAATTTCAACTTTGAAAATTGAAATTTCAACTTTGAAAATTGAAATTTCAACTTTCAATGCATTAAAATTTGAACTTTAACTTTGAAATTTGAAGTTTGGAGTGTTTGGATTTAGAAATTTAAATCTTAAATTTTTGAATTTCAAATTTCATATTTTCAAATTACATGATTATAAAATATAAAATATTACTACACTAGTACACTACATTATTATAAAATATAAATATATAATTCAAATTTTAAATTTTAAATTTAAAACGATTAAAATTATATCACACTTTAAAATTGGTAACACTACATTACATGATTAGAACTCAATTTTTAAATTTAAAATTAAAAAAAAAAAGGTGAAACCCATGGACCGGCCCCCAAACCCGGCCAATGAAGGCCCACTTAATTGGACCGGACCGGCCCGTGAAACCCGGTCCAAAAATGGGTGACGGGCCTGGGCTGGGCTGGCTGAGCATTTTGCTCAACACAGCCCGGACCGGCCCGACCCATTTATTTTGGACCCGGACCGGCCCAGTGCGTGAACCCGATGGGCTGCAAGTTTAGTGGGCCGGTCCGGGTCGGACCGGCCCGTTTGACAGCCTTAAAACAAACATTTACTCTAGTCAACTTCTAGGCGTGTTTCTCATACTAAAGAGTGATAGATTAGGTATGAAACTCACACTCTCAATAGTTCAAGTGTGAAACTCAAAAAAAAATGATAGTTTAGATGTGTTTAACAGAAATAAAATGTCACAATTAATTTCTTGTTGCTTATAGCTTAAACAAGAACATGTACATGGGCATGACAATTCATGTTCCAATTTACTAGCAATAATTTTCAAACACAAATAACTTGACTCATCCCTCTAACCATGTCTATTATCCAACAATTGACTTTACTTTAACAAGGCCCTTTTCATTTAGGCAAAGTCACATGCGATTGCAACACATATCGTGAATATGAATACAGTCCCCATCCACTAGAGGTACAATAGTAATATCATGAATAATACTTTCTATTATGACTTTAGCTTTCATGATCTTAACTCCTATTAACTCCGGCCACTCATATAGAGTTGTCTCTCCTGATTCTTTGCATTTATTACTGGTACAGGCGCAACTACATCAAGAAGGATATTTCGAAGCGACCATAAATATTTGTGAAAGAAATAGAAAACCAAGAGAGAAAATTATTATTTTCTTTTGAGACAGAGAAAGAGAGAAAAGCGAGATTGCGAGAAAGATGCTATAAAAGTGAAATGTGGTTATAAAACATATTTTTTTTGAAGTATAGCTATGAAGCATAATTAGGCATAAATATTTTTAAATATATATGTTCACATTAGTCAATCTCTCGTATTAATTTTATTATTGCCATTCCCTTTTTTTAATCTATTTCTAGATTATGCAATGTATTCCCTTTTTTTAATCTATTTCTAGATTATGCAATGTATATGTTCATATTGTTACACTTGTCACCTTAATTAATTTCTTTTTCATTTGTTGAATGTATTTTCAGATTTTATTTGCATATCAAAATTGCATTAAAAATAAAACGTCATTGATTTATATACTGTAGTGGTATTTCTCACTTTTTCATCTTAAATTGAAATTTTGAGTATTATTAATAAAACTAATTTTTTATTTTATTTATTTGTTTTTATTATAAAAAATTATTAAATTATATAATTCAATTAGTATTTTCATTTTTTTTTCATTTCAAAAATAATATTTATTTTTTCATACATTTTTTTTTACATCAATTAGAAGATAAAAAATTTTCATGATTTAAAAGAAAAAAAAAATACAAAGGTTAATAGTATATAGGTAAATAGGCATTTTGAAAGTGAGTTTTACTATACCAAACACAATTTTTGTACTGAATGTAATATGCTATATACGTTCGAAGATAGAAAAGACACTCATGAAAAGAAGGATCTTATGAGATAAAAGTACATGTTACAAGAGTAAAATGTCACATCTCTTGTTGATAATTTTCTAGCGATAATTTTCAAATAAAATGATTGACTCATCCCTACTATCCAACTACTGGTGTAATTCTAACAAGGCCTTTCTTATTCGGGCAAAGCAAAACACGATTGCAACAAAATGGATCGAGAGTAGTGAAACATTTACTATCTGGTAACGGGACACCAGTAACATCAAGATTCGTACGTTCTACTATTATCTTAGCTTTCATGATTTCAACTCCAATCAACTCCGGCCATTCATATGGGATTGGATCTTCTGGTGATGATTTGTAAGTATTGCCATGACAAAAGCACTCATCACAAGGAGGGTATTTTGCATCAGCCATAGGTTGAGAAAAAAATAGAAAACCAAGACAATTTTTTTTTTCTCCATTTTTTATGATATTACTCAAATGGTGAAGGACCTTCAACTTTTATATGGATGTTAGGATCTACTTACCATTTTTTTAATTCGTACCTTATTATATGTTCACATCTTTTATTAATTTTATTTCCTTTGTTGAATGAATTTTCATATTTGTAATATATACGTCTATATCAGTCATACTATCACAATAATTTTATTCCCTTAATTTGTTAAATGATTTTGAAATGTAAATATTTTGATGATTTGTCCTTTTTTATTAATTTTATTTCCTTATTTGAATGCATATCTACATTCCGTAATGTAAATGTTCACATCTATCACCTTTTATTAATTTCATTTCCTTCATTCAATGTATTTTCAAATTTTATAAATAATATGTTTATATACATGGCCTATATACATTCCAAAATCTCTAACATAAAGGTAATACTAATATTAAATATTGCTCCTTTAGTTATTGATTTTTTTATATTTAAAATTTTGTGATATATGACTCAATATTTAACCTTAAATAATTAAAATATGGAATTTTGGTGACGATAGAAATCAACTGTTCAAGGAAATATTTTTCACAAAAGTCATTTTATGTGTGTTTGGTTTCTTAAAAAATATATTATTTGAACAACAAAAGGTCCATCTAAGGAAGAAAAATATTTTTTGCGACAGAAGTCATTTTAGTTGTAACAACCTTAACCTTTCGCTCTATACTGCTAACTTCAATTAACACCTAGATAATATTATTATAATATTTAATACTAATAATTGACTCAAATTCTCTCCCATTTGCCAATATTACTAAATTTAATATATATATTTTTCGAAACATTTTCAAGTCATTAATCGAATATCAATAATTATTATATAAAAAAGATATTTTTTATAAAAATAATAATCTAATAAGTGATTTTTACTGCACCAAACACATTTTTGGTGATGAATGTAATACACTATGTTTGGAAATAGAAAAGACACTTCTGGAACAAAGGATTTTATAAGATAAAATTACATATTACAAAAGTAAAATGTCACATCTCTTATTGACATTTTCAAACAAAATGATCGACTCATCCCTCTGACGAGGTCTACTATCCAACTACTGGCTTTACTCTAATAAGGCCTTTTTTATCCGGACAAAGCCAAACACGATTGCAACAAAATGGATCAGGAAGAGTATTACATCCACTGTCTAACGGAACACCAGTAACACTAGGATTAGTACGTTCTACTACTGTTTTAGCTTTCATGATCTCAACTCCAATCAACTCTGGCCATTCATATGGGGTTGGATCTCCCGCTGATTTGCAATCATTTCCAGTACAAAAGCAAATATCACAAGGAGGGTATTTCGCAGCAGCCATAAGTTGAAAAAGAAACAGAAAACCAAAAGAAAAAAAGATTATTATTTTCTCCATTTTTTTGTGATGTTACACAAATGTTGAAGAAACTTCAACTTTTATAGGAATGTTAGGATCTATTTCTTATTTTGGTAGAATCTACATATATAATCTGTACCTTATTAATATGTTCACATCTTTTATTAATTTTATTTTCTTTGTTGAATTTTCAGATTTTGTAATATATGTGTTGATATTAGTCAATCTCTCATATTAATTTTATTATTACTATTTCCTTCTTTTCTTTTTTTGAATGGATTTTCAGATAATTATGCAGTATATATGTTCACATTGTCATACATGTCACTTTAATTGATTCCTTTTCCTTTGTTGAAGGTAGTAGGAATATCAGATTTTGTCAAATTGGATCGTTATTAACTTATATACTTTATAAGTATTTCTCATTTTTTTCATCTCGAATTAGAATTTTGATTATTATTAGTAAAATTATTATTATTTGTTTTTTCTCATTTATTTTATTATAGAATGTCATTAACTTATATACTCAACTAGTATTTCTTACTTTTTTATCTCAAAAATAAAATTTATTTTTTTTATAGAAAATTCGTTACATCGATTAAAAAATAAAAACTATCATGATTTAAAAGATGTAAAAAAATAAAGGTTAATAATTAAGGATAAAATAGATATTTATAAAAGTAATTTTAGTTAAAATGGGAGAATGTTTATTATTCAAAGTTGAGATGAAAGTTTGATCTTTTTAAAACAAAATCAAAAGACGTAAATCATTTTCTTTTAATAAAAAAATGGTGATAACTAATTTAAATAAAATAATTGAGTCATAAAGCTATTTTTAACGATCTTCATAAAGAATTCTACCATTAGTTCAAAGATGAGATATTCTTCAAGTGCAATCAAAACAAAAACCCAAAGTTTGATTTATTTTTTCTTAAGCAATTATGTTCTTTTAATATTTTTACTGAATCCAAAATGGGGGTAATATTTTCTTTATATTCATATTTTAAAGTTAATAAAGGTTAAATTTTAATATAAAAAATTAAAGTGTGGCAATTTCTTCTTTATATTCATGTTTTAAAGTTAATAAAGGTTAACTTTTAAAATGAAAAACTAAATTGTGGCAATTTCAAACACCTTTAAAAAATATTTCAATTATATTATCCGTTATGTCCTTTTAAACTTTAGAGTCTCAATTATGAGAGTTAATTTCCTATATGGTCACTCAAGTATTGAAAAGATCCCACTAAAGTCATTTTTGAATATTTCTTCCCTTGTATGGTCATTCAAGTATTGAGAGATTCCACTAAAGTCACTTTTGAATCTTTCTTCCCTAAATTGTCACTCAAGTATTCGAAAAAATTCATTAAAATTATTTTTGAATTTTTTTCTTATAAAATCATCCAATTGTAACTAAAAAATCCTAGTTGGCATGACATGTCATACTAATTTTTTATTTTTTTATGCCATGTAAAATCCTAGACTAATTTTGAATACAAAAATATTAAAACTAGCCGTTTAGTTTTAAATATATGTCAGTTTAAGTCCTAAATTATTTTTAAATGAAGTCTTATTATCTTAACGAGGATGATTTTTGGAGCATTACTATTAATTTGAATATAAAAAATAAATGTTCTTGTTAATTTTGAGAGTGAATTTTTATATCCCTACAAACCAATTAATTCATCTCTTAGATGCTTGAACAAAAATTATTACAAATGAAATTATATTTTTTTAAAATAAATAATTAGTTTACAAGAGTCCTAAAATTTCATATAATACACATAAAAGCAAGTTGCTTCTTTACAGTACATCAAAAATTTGATTCATTTCATATCAGATCGGAGATACGAGTGGGTCATTAGTATTTTTTTTTCTCAATTAGCATCTTTGATTGACATACATAAAATTAGATAATTAAATTTTATTTTATACTCAAATTAATTAGTAATTGCACCAAAAATCATCCTCGTTAGGATAATAAGACTTCATTTGAAAAATAATTTAGGACTTAAATTGACATATACTTAAAACTAAACAGTTAGATTTAATATTTTTGTATCCAAAATTAGTTAGAATCCTAGATGGCATAAAAAATAAGAAATTAATAAGGCATGTCATGGTAACTAAGATTTTTTAGTTACAGTTGGATGATTTATAGGAAAAAAATTCAAAAATAATTTTAATGGAATTTTTCAAATACTTGAATGACCATTTAGGGAAGAAAAATTCAAAAGTGACTTTAGTGGAATCTCTCAATACTTGGATGACCATATAAGGGAAGAAATATTCAAAAGTGACTTTAGTGGGATTTTCTCAATACTTGAGTGGCTATACAGGGAATTAACTCCAATTATGATGGGGAAAGGGATATATATGTCATTTTAACATGTTTTTGGCACAAATTTTAGCATTTCATTTATTACCCTAAAAAAGTCCCATTATTAGCCTAAATCAGGTAGCTTAAAAATATAAAAAAAAAAGTTCCTTAATTATCTCCTATGAATCATAAATTGTAAACTAAAAACACTCCTACTGATTCCCTTCCTTCTTTATTTTTGGATAACACACATATTATTTAATATGTACGTATATGATTAATTATAATTTTTTTTGATTTAAATATTTAAATCTTTAATAGTAGTATATGTCAAGTATATATAAATATTATTAAGTTTTAGACCTTAAATATATCAAAAAAATTGCTCTATATATGCACAATTTTTTTTTTTTATCTTTTCATAATTATGGTTTTTTTTGTGTATAATTTTTTTATATCTTAATCATATGACATATCATACGTTTTGTCAATGTTTTGTATATTATTAACTGAGAAGGGCCAAAAAATAACCTTGTACTATCAGAAATGGTTTAAATGTACCCTTCAAAATATTTTGAGTTCAAATATACCCTTTTCGTTATATTTTGGGTTCAAATATACCCTTGTACTATTAAAAATAGTTTAAATATACCTCTTGTTATACTTTCAGTCCAAATATATCCCTCCAGATATATTTTTGATCCAAATATACCCCTTCCGGTATATTTTTGGTTTAAATATACTCCTCATTGTACTTTTATGCTAATTTAATCCTCTCCCTACCTTTTTTTTATAAAAGCGATTTACCCATATTTTTTTTACAAACGGACACGTGCTGAACTTCAAAATAAAAATAACTCACCAAATGTAAATATTTGCGCGATTCACTTTACAAACTCACCTATTTAATCCATCTCCGATCCAAAAAATAATATACATATTCACAAATTATACTCATGTCATTTAAACTTTTCCTTGGCCTCACAGCGAATAAACTTCTTTATAGGGAATTTTTGAAGTTTCGATATATAAAAAAATCATTGTCTTTTTTGCCATCATCTTTTGGTCTAATATCAGATGTTAAAAATTATACTTGAAATAATCAGCTAAGCAAGATTACCATATATAAATGCAGGAAAAAATTCCTATATCTGATAAATGGATCATTAATGTCAATGGAAAAGTATTCAGAAATAGGTGGAACAAAGACTTTAAAGAGTTTGAATTCATGAGAAGCGGATCATTAAAAAAGAGGAGAAAAGAAAAAAGAAGACTATAATAAAATAAAAAAAATTAAAGTGAAGGGAATTGAGGTTTGAATGAGTGAGTGTCAAAAATAAGGATAGATCAGAATAAAAATTTAATGGGAGGGTATATTTAAACCCAAAGTATATCGGGAGGGTTATATTTGAACTGAAAGTATAACGAATGATATATTTAACTATTTCTAATAGTACGAGGATATATTTAGCCCCAAAATATAACAAAAAGGGTATATTTGAACCCAAAGTATAATGAGAGGTATATTTAAACAATTTCTAATAGTACATGGGTATATTTGACCCTTCTCCATATTATTAATTACAATCATGCATGTCCTTAAAAAAATATTACTTATACTGTAATTATACGATCAAATATTACATACATTGTATTCTCTAAAAAAAAATATCTTAAACATATCATGAACATACTATAAGAATATGTTATTTAACGATGTTTTAGCATCCAAATCTCTATATTCACTGGATACGAATATATGTCACTTTTTCTATTTTAATTTATGTGACACAGATAAAATTTGGAGAGTCAATCAAGTTTTATACGGTTTTTAAATATTTTACGTTGTAAATTACTGTGATTTAGTACCTTTTACATAATTTTTAGATAATAATGTTACTTTTTCTGTCATAATTTATGTGGCACTGATGAAATTTGGAGAGTCAACCCAATTTTTTATAGAGTTTTTAGATATTTTAAGTTGTTAATTATTGTGATTTATAGTATTTTTTACATAATTTTTAAATAATATATGTTACTATATCTACTCCAATTTATGTGGCAATGATAAAATTTGGAGAGTCAACTACATTTTTATCTTTTTTAAATATTTTAAGTTGTTAATTATTATGTTTTATAGTATTATTTACATTATTTTTAAATGTTTCTTCCTCTGCCCAATTTAAGTGGCACTGATAAAATTTTCAGAATCAAATAATTTTTATGTCTTTTAAATATTTTAAATTATTAATTCTTATAATTTATTTCAATAAAATATTGATGTAAAACATTGATATTCAATATATGGGCCCACAAAATATTGATGTAAACATTGATATTCAACATTAAATTATGAAAAAGCCCGTGCCAATATATGTCATATTTTATGTTCCAATTTATGTGACACATATAGAATATCAAATTTTGTATGATTTTTAAATATTTTACGTTGTTAATTATTGTGATTTAGAATACCTTTTACATAATTTTTAGATAATAATGTTACTTTCTCTGTCGCAATTTATGCGGCACTGATGAAATTTAGAGAGTCAACCCAATTTTTTATAGAGTTTTTAGATATTTTAAGTTGTTAATTATTGAAATTTATAGTATTTTTTTTTACGTAATTTTCAAATAATATATGCTACTATCTCTACTCTAATTTATGTGGCAATGATAAAATTTGAAGAGTCAATTAAATTTTTATGTCTTTTAAATATTTTAAGTTGTTAATTAATGTGATTTATAGTATTTTATACGTTATTTTTAAATGTTACTTCCTCTATCTCAATTTAAGTGGCACTGATAAAATTTTCAGAATCAAATAATTTTTATATCTTTTAAATATTTTAAATTATTAATTCTTATTATTTATTCCATCAAAATATTGATGTAAAACATTGATATTCAACATATGGGCCCACAAAATATAGACCAATCACTTACATGTGTTAAATAAATATGGAGACAATTTTTTTTAAAGTAGCAAATAACGTTAGTAAATTCCAAAAATACCCTCGACTAACCCTAAGCTCCTTTATTTGCTTTTCTATTATCGAGTAATAATTTTAAAATAACAGATAACGTTAGTAAATTCCAAAAATACCTTTGGCTGACCCTAAGCTCCTCTATTATAGAGTAATATTAACGTTTGAGGAAGAGAGGGAAGAGGGAGAAAAAGAGAAGAAAAAATTGAAATATGAAATCAATTAATTCTTGGAAAATTGAAACGAAACCGGACTCCCAAAGCTTAACATAATATAGAAGACAATTCCATGTTTAAAGCAAAAACAAAAAGTAGAAAAGTTGTACATTTGATATTAACTATAAAAATATAAAAAAAAAGCTTAATGTGGTGGTTTATCATAACTCACATGGATGGTTAGTTCAGTCAAAAATTCTCGGGCATTTTTGGAAAATATGAATATGAGAGGAATAGTACACTAATTTAAATAAAAAAATACCTCTATTCTAGTGCCTATAACGACGCAAAGCCTTAAAGTAATAAGCAAGAACGTTCAAATTAGACAATAAAAGTAAGCAACATATAGAGTCAAAAACATGTTTTTCTATGGCACTCGTTTCCAATTGCACATGTACTCCTGAAGCAACATGTCAAAAGATGTAGATGATGATAACGTCTATCTATTATCCATCTTTCTACATTAATAGCTTGTTTAGTCAAATTTATTTTTTGTTAAAAGTGCTTATTTTAAAAAATTAAGGTGTTTGATCCAACTTTTAGGAGAAAATGAGTGCTTCTGAGAAGTAACAGAAGTTATTTTTCAGAAGCTAAAAAAAAGTAGCTTCTCCAAAAAAAAAAAACTTTTTTGAAAAGCACTTTTAATAAAAATACACGTAAAAGCACTTTTAAAATACTTGGCCAAACACTAATTGCTGCTCAAAGTATTTTTTTAATTTATTGACCAAACACAAATTACTTCTCACCAAAAGTGGTTTTTAAAAAAGTACTTTTAAAATAAACTTATTTTAAAAATTTGACCAAACAAACTATAAAACATTCCCGCAAGTAGTTTGGAACTAAGAAAATACAAAAGCTCGATTGGCGGCAAGCAAAATTTAGATCAATAAAATGAACATTATAATGACCATTTCATTTTTAGCATGATGACCATGCTCGTGACTCATAAGTTACTTGAAACTAATCATAAACAAAAGAAAATATCTTCTCATAAAATATGCAACGCAAAAACTAGAAGACACTAACAAAATATTTAAAAAATAAGTAGAAATTACACCTCAAAAAATTATACTAGACTTTAGAAATAATTTAGAAATAGCAGAAACTATTTAAAAATTTACTACTAAAACAAGAGAAAAACCAACGAACAAAAATCGAGGGACACTATTGAAAAGTCAATGATATTTCTAAATTTATTTTACGAAAATTGATGGACGGATCTATCGATTTTTTCTACGCAAAAGTACGTGTAAATTATAAGTTTTGTAAGAAAAAACATACAGACGTTCGTCAGTTAATTTAGCGCAATAACTAGGATTATTTTTTATTTTTGAAAACAAAATAGAAGAGTCCATCAGTTTACTTTATGAAACTCGATGGACGGATGTTGTTTTTAAAGCGCTGAACTATAGTTGAAGAGTATAAATAAAAATAATGAAAATATTTATTTTATATTGATATTTAAATAAAAATTGAGATTAGTATATTTACCTAGACAATAGACTCCTTTTTTGTGTTTCGAGGTACTATTTTTGACATTATTAAATCTGTTATTTTTTTTCTCGATTTTGCCCTATAACTGATAGACGTCTGTCGATTTTTTCTCTTAATATTTTTCCTTTTTTAGTAGGGTGTATCTCTAAATGTGACTTCTTGCTAATCTTTTTTCATAGTTCTCGTCAAATTTAATAGACAGAGATCGATGAATGTTTTACTAGAGACTAAAACTGTTAAGTGCATACTTAAGGGACCATTCTTATTATTTTGTGGTAAACTTAAAGGACCAAAACTGATAAACGCATACTTAAGAGACTATTTTGAACCTACCCTCAAACATAAGGGATTATTTTCGTCATTTTCTCTAACAATCACAATCACTACTAACAATTAGCACAAATGGAAAATAACACAAAGTATCGAGTGAAAATTAAGAGGGAAACAAATTAAAGCACTAATGATTTGGCTGTTAATATCCTAGAAACCTAAGAAGATGTTGCTTGTATTATAGAACCACATGTTCATATGTGCAGTAACATATGTTTTACAAGTAACTTTTGCTCAAAATTTATTAAGCTGTTCATCAATTATTTGGCAGAATCCATTTAATTATGTTTGTGGTCGAGTTTTTCTTATTGACTGCAACGACATTGCTCGAAAATTTTGTTGTGATTGCGACAAGGTACAAGTCCATTAGATTTTGTCTTCTTTCTTCTTCATATATTTGACTTATGTTGTCGTCATCTTCACAGATATTAACCATGTCAGTGTTAAGATGTCCATTACATGTTTGATAAAATGTCTGAATGAATTGTTTCTTTTTATCATTCCCAATATTCTACTCATAAAGAAATATCTGGACATTAGATAGATTACAGCTTGTTCTAATATGCATTCTGTCAACTCCACCAGAGTTTTATCACAAGTTACACTCTATCTAGATTACAGCAACTCATCGTCAAGACTTGGGAAAAATGTAAGCAATAATTCGGTGAGTGCTACAACATGTGATGTCATTTTGTATCCGAGTAATTCAATTGGGTGGCTTCAATATACGTTTGGTTTATCGTGCAACTTGTTTGATACTGGGCAGACACTATATCTAATGACACTATAACAGGATATATTCAACGTCAGCTCAAATGTCTTGGTAATGAACCAGCAGCTGCACCGGTCGTTGTTGCTGATTTTGTATATTCTGTAGTAGCTGCACACTCAAACTCTGTTAACCAAGTGCTTGAACTGAAGAAGTCTCACAACATTCCACTTTTGTTAATGGCATTTCAGATCACTAGCGATAACAATTGTGAAGCACTTTTAGTAGGTAATGTTGACACTGGACAAATATTTGAGGCTCGTTAGTTCTTTCTCACTTTGTTTGTGCATATTATGATTGATATTTTTATATATATCAAAAGTAGTTAGATGGACAACGGGAGAGGTGTATTCCATGACATAATTGACAGGAACTTGCTTGTTGTGCTTGACGAAAACTCTGAGCAAGTTGTGAATGTTCAGTTTCATATCTCTCCTGTAATGCTACAAGTGTTTGCTATATATATACCAAACCAGCTAAGAGTATTTGAGCTCCTGGATCCATTTAATTCTAGTTACCAATATGTTCATCCTGGCTTCAGAAATATGGAAAAGCTCTTTCCCTACATCAACCAACACGACCTTGTTACTGCTTATCAGACTGGTTTTTTCCCAAGGCCAGCAACTGACTTATTTGTCGATACATTATCCATTAGCTCAACATCATGTTGTTGTTCTAGATGTTGCACTGTTATTAGCCTTGCAAGAAATTTTCCCTGCTCAATTCAGATTATACTTTCCATTTGATCATGGTTCTAGTTTGCTTATCACCGATCTCGAGGCTATGGATCATGCTCAAGAAGTTTGTTATACCTTGCTTAGAGGAAGAAATCTTATCAGTTTGAAATTCTTGATATTTGATTTGGACCCCAAAGCACAACAAGAGGATGCTTCTGGAATCATTCAACAAATGATGATAGTTGGACCCCAAAGCACAACAAGAGGTTGCCCACCAATTCTATACTAGACCTGATGTTCAATGCTTGCTCATCGTTGACTGGTTCCAAGTTAGAGAAGCTGCTATATGGATGTTGTGTCAAAACCCAGATGAACAATTTAAAGGATCCGTACTTCATAAATTCTCTGTTGCAAAAGCTGCCTCATCCTTCCATTTTTAGAAAGCATTTCGTAAGAGTTGAACAACACCACAAAGTTCTGCTCATGCACAGTTGGTGGTCTCATTTAGGACTTGTTGTCTACAAATAACATGATGCTCACAAGCTTTTTAAGGATTGTAACTCAATGAAAGTACTATGAATGTTACACTGCAAGCTAGACGATCCAAACATCAGGCCCTTCTGAAGTGCCAACTAACAAACATTTCATCTTCTCTGAAATTTCTGCAAGCCCATCCCTAATTTTGGTGAGTGCATTCGCAGGAATAAATGAAGGTCTGTGAGAAGATGCATTAGACATCTGGTCAGAAGGACCATAATCCCGTAACTCAAGGAAAGTACTAAGGAAATGGGTAACTTATGGCTACATGGTAGCGCCTGCTGGACTTGTCTCACTCTGTGGCTTGATATTCAGAACTCTTTCATTTCTTGAGTCGAACCTTGAGGACAAGGTTGTCATTGAGGGCGGGAGTATATTTGTGAATGGAGCAGACCAAAATTAGGCTCTTGGACCTGGGAATGGTTTACGCTGGGGTCAAATGATTAAACAGCCAAACACAAGGTTATTGAACTGCCATTGGGACCCGGGTTGAGATACACGTTTCGAAAGGTTATTGGGCAAGAGGAAATATAGTTGTTATAATGATCAGTTAGTGCGAGGAATTTGTTGTTATGCTTAGGCAAAGACTGTGCTTTTCATCCCCAATTCTCAGTGTATCCTCTCATCCCCTTCCTTGATTCTACTATCTGTCTTTATTTTTCCTATTGTAATCGTTATTCAGCTTCTTCTTATATCAATTTGGGTGTTTATCATTGTTATAACTTTTTGGAGCAGTTGTTGTTTAATCTAGTAGTGGTAATCACTACATTGTCCATTCGGTTCCTTCTCTGTCGTAGCCTTCTCCGAGCATGTGGACTCGCCGTACGTTTCCTTGCTGGTTTCGGTAACCTTTGCTGCTCTAGTTTTATTCATTTTCCTTTTATTGTTCTGTTCTTTCTCACTGCAATTGTTTTTCAGCATTTCTGTTCCAATTGATCTCATGAACTATTGGACACAACATTTTCCTTCGGGCGTCATGCGGGCAAATCCTTTTATTTTTCCTCTTCCTTCCGGCATCAATGGATACTTGCAAGCAGTTAAATCTTCTTAATTAACCCTACATTACCGCTTCCCTGGTCTAGTGTTGCATTATTTTTTCTTCTTCTTTCTTTTAGCTATATCACCAGGCCTTTCCTGTCAAGCATGTAAATGTAACAACTTGAACTGACCAAATATTCACAGAGTTTATAACATACTTATATTACAAATGATGATGCCAAAGTAATGATAAAAGATAAAAGCAAGAAACGAAGTGGAGCAGGAATGTAAACACTTCCTTGTACATGTGAAAATACCTATTCTGAACAGGTTCAGGGTCAGAATGAAACCCCTGAAGTAATCGGGATGACAATTTTGAAGTGTCTTAGTTATTGACCGGATATAGACGAGATGAATTGTACTTTTCGACAACAATCGACATAGCGCTCACATTTATGTATAGATCGCATATTGTTCATTTTTGCGTTGGTGCAGCGTTGAACTTGCTTCAACTAAGATACAATAGCTGAACAGGCCTTCTACCAAATGGACAGTTAACGGTATCATTTTGTCTGGTTCCTTCCAGCGTCCTCTTCATGTATGTGTTTGATTTTCTAACTGGTTTTGGTTAACAATATGAATGCTGGTGGTGGTACTTTTCTTTCACTTGCTTTTATCTGTGAAAGGCCTTTTTTTTTCTGCATTATAGAGTGTTTTTAATGAATATTATAGGGAAAATGATCTTTTGTTGTTGGTCATGGGCTTTCAACTGTTAGAGTGGGAGTTATTTATCTGTGGTGTAAGGTACATCTACTTTTGGTTTTCATATCATGAGGCGAATTTGTCGTTATTGGCAGCAATTGACCTCATAGAGTATTATGTTATACTGTGCCATGTTGGCAAAGTTTGTAGTCCACCACTACAATGGAAGTGAGTTTATCTTCCTGTACACATGCTTTTAGATAGCTAACTTCTGTTTTATGCTTTCAATTCCTTCCTGTGCCTGGCGCTTACCTTAGGGAGTAATTTTCCTGTGTTTTATCCATTGAATACATTACTAGGAATCTGTGCTGCTTCTGGTGTAAATCACAATGATGAAAAATTGAAAAAAAAACACAAAACTGATGTCTTGTTTCATTACTTTTTTATTACAACTACCCTTTATATTTATTAGTTTGACATTGGCTGAAGATGCCTGGTTGCAGTTTCTTGCATTGTTTTGTTTTTCTCATCATTGCAGTGAATGCATCATCAGTACTTTGAATCATCTCCGTATACATTCATGCACCACCAACAACATTCTTTTAACCAAGGCCCTTTTCCACATACAGGGTCTACTTATGGTTAGCTAGAAGGATCTGTTGGTCTATCCACTAATTGATGGGATATTTTGAACAAGACCCTCAAATACTCAGGTGTGTGATGATATTGTTTTACATTTATCCTCCTAACATGTTTATGCAATATAGACCCATTCGTGGTGAAGGATGTGCTAGTAATTCTTTTTCTAGGTATTCAAAATTTGGCAGTCAAAACTTGAGTTTGGAACGAATCAACTAATTCCTTTTTTTTTGGTTGACTTCTGCCGGTTTAATGGTCTCAATTATTGCTTATACTCTAGGAAGTGGAACTAGTTAGAGTGCCATCAACTTGTTATGAAGATTACCGATAGGATAAGGACTAGATATGCCTCCCAGTTATCTTATGCTGGTAGACTTTAGATTATTACTGTTGTTTTGTTTTCCATTCACAACTTTTGGGGGGCAGTTTTCATTCTCCCTCAAAGTGCTTTGAAGGAAGTAGATAAGATATGTAGAGAATTCCTTTGGGGCACAACTAATGACAAGAAGAAAATATCACTTGTGGCATGGGATAAGGTCTGTTGTCCAAAAAAAGTTGGAGGTTTGAATATAAAGGGGTGCAGAAACTGGAATCTAGCTTCTGATGGGAAGCTTTTATGGCAATTATCAGAGAAGGACTCATTGTGGGTGAGATGGGTTCATGGTATTTATGTAAAGGCTGATGGGAACATTTGGGCATACAAGTTTCAGTTGACAGTAGCTGATATTGGAGAAAAATTAATGGTCTGAAAGATAATATGTTAAACTGGTTACTGGTACACGCATAGCAGATACAATCTAACTCCTCGTGGTAAGTACTATATTACTAGGAGCTATAATCAGTACTTACTAGGACAGCATAGAAGATGGAGAATAGCTGAATTGGTGTGGACTGCTGTTGCTCAGCCTAAGCACAGGTTTATCTTGTGGTTAGCTGTACAGAGAAGATTATTGACAAAGGAAAGGTTAGTTAATATGCATATCCCGGTTGAAGATGGTACCTGTTGTTTATGTGATAGACAGCTGACGGAAACTACAGGGCATCTATTTGCTGAGTGTGATTGGTTCAAGCAAGTAGCTCAAAGCTACTGACATGGGCTGATGTACAGATACAAGCAGGTGAAGTCAAGCAAGTGCTGGAAAGTATCAAAGCTAAAAATTGGAAGCAATTCAAGAAAGAGGTAGTGGCTGCTACATAGGGAGCTGTCATATATCACACTTGGAGAGCTAGGAACTGGAAATTTTTTAAGCATACAAATGTACAGACAGACATAGTGATAGTCCAGATCAAGTAGGAAACTGTAGAGAGATTGGACCTTCTTAAGTTGTCTAGGAAAGCTCATAGTTGTCATAGATTCATACAGAAATTGACTTGTAATTAGTTTACTTGGTTTGCTGAGGCCTCTATCCTTTGCACCCTTCCTAGAAGGTGGTATTGGTTGTTAGGTGCTCTTTAGTTTGTATTGTTGCTTTTTTGGTTATTGTAAGTGTTCACAGTATACCAAAAATTTTTTATTGCTAATACAGTGAGCTTTCGAGCATCTTTTTTCTCTTGAGTCGATTTCTTATGTTTCTTGATCTTATATTTGCATTTAAGCATGTCTACTGAAATATCTCTCTTCAAGTGTCTTAGTTATTGACTGGAAATGCGAGGATATTTCAACATAACTAGAAGACAGTTAGATTAGAGAGAAATGCAATGATTTTTCAGCATAACTGGAAGACAGTTAGATTAGAGAGAGATGCAAGGATTTTTTAGCATAACTGGAAGATTTTTCAGAAATGCATCTGCTGCAACTGCTGCAACCCTCAATGGCTATTTGTTAGATTAGTTATACAGGAAGTAGCTAGTTTAGTGCCAAAACTGGCTGATTATATGCAGCATCTCAATTTTTACCCACCAGAAGTATAGAAGGATGGTAATCATGAAGCAATAGGTGTTGGATACTTTTTTCTTTTGACAAAGGTAACAAGTTTGTATATAAATCTTCAGCACTAAGGCTGCGATCCCAAAAATTTACATCACAGAGCTACATACAACTGAGTAGGCTCAGCAATCAGATGAAAAAAACTATCTCTAGGACCTATCTCTTCTTACAAGGATCCTAGATGTCTATAATAGCTACAGGATCATCTATATACTCGGAACTACACCAACAACAAAAAGTGATAATGCAGTTCATTTTAATCCTATGTAAAAGGGCTACTGATACTTTTAATCCTATGTTAGATACTTTTTGTTTGGGATGTAATTACTCATCAAGTGGTAATAAATAAATGTTCGAGCCCTTTTTTTTTCCCCGGAAACAGGCAAGTTTCGAGTTTCCAAATAAGTGGTACCCTTTCTTTAGACTCCGGTAGGTCAATTAAGTTGCCTAAATCTCTTCCTTATGGGGGGGGGGGGGGGGAAATACTTCAAACAGAGCTATCAAAGTTTAATAACACTGATAAAGAGCAACTTTAAACTTATTACATAAACTTTCCGAGATAACTCAAAATACAATGAAATGAAATAAGCAGTGTGCTAGGAAAGTACAAATCCAAAGTGAACTTCTAATGACTATTGTTGGCAGATTATTGTTCCCGGTGTTAGAAAACAATAATTTGATAGATATTGGACTCCTAACAACATGATTTTTGGAAATCCATGATACCGATCCTTCAACAAAACATCCAGAAATTTCACCCGTTCGGGTGAAGGATATCATATATCTGGCTTGTTGGTTCACCTTGGTGAAGACCAGTTCCATAGGCTCAACCATCGTATGAACTCCTGGAATTTGAGGGATGCTAACAACATACGTGGAGTTCCCATCACCAACATTTGTAACTATCCTTGTATATTTTTGAATCTCCGCTCCAAGTATAATGGAGAAAGAAGGATAGTTCAGCTCTGACTCAGATATACTCGATATTAACGAGCAATTCACATTTTGATGCACAATGAGTCTAATCTCCATGTTTGTGTAGCCCAGGCCACACAAGTACTGAGTGTAGTTCATGGGGTAGATATCATATATTAGCCCCGGATTACTTGCTCTTGATGGATTAACGTGGCCCGCACCAATAGCAAACACATCAGCAGGAAGTTTCCTTTCATCAAGGATGGGCTGACCCTCGCGGTTGGACTGATCAGCTGTAGTCATAATTGCAGATTTAATTGCAGCCGGAGACCAATCGGGGTGTGCAATTTTGAGCAGAGCCGCAATGCCGCTTAGGTGGGGGCAAGACATTGAGGTTCCAGAGACGATGTTAAATGTAGAATTTATGTTCTCCACTGAGAAAGGCCATGCAGCAAGAATATTCAATCCAGGGCCGATAATGTCAGGCTTTAGTATGCCTGGACTTAGACTGTTTGGGCCCCTGGACGAAAAAGATGCTACAGATGGTGCATCCTTAAAGCCCATCTTTGTTCCTTTGAAATCGATCCCCGCCCTGGCCGTGGAGGATGAAATGATGTAGGCCTTAATCTTTTCCCCATCAGCAGAACCCAAAGTAGTTGCTGGAAGGACGTGAGCAGTTTCAACAATGGTATCGCCAGAGACCTTTGTATTGACAAGAATCATGGCAACACCACCGGCATCCTTTACCGCTTGGCCGTAATAAGTTGGAGACTTGTTATCATTATCACAAACCACTATCTTTCCCTTAACATCAGCACCTTTCAGCGATACTGGTTCACATTTGGCAGTGTCTTGATTGTAAACCAGTGGAAATAAGGTACGATGGGAGTCTTTTGGTTGAAAAAGTGACTGGCCATCATACGATTCCCCATTTCCTAACACGACTGTTGCTACTGTCTTTCTATCATGAGTGCTAGCACCAACTGTGAGAATCCAAGGTGCCACGTTAGACAACGTAGCACTGCCCGGACCATGGTTACCAACAGAAGTGATCACAATAATACCATTCCGCATTGCAGCGAAAGAACCAATAGCAATGTAGTCATCATAAAAGTTTATAGAAAGTCCACCAATGGAGATTGAGATAACGTCTACACCATCATCAATTGCAGCATCAATTGCAGCCAATATGGCACTGTTGGCAAAACCTAATTCTGAACACACCTTGTACATGGCAATATGGGCAAGAGGGGCCATGCCGGCTGATGTGCCATTGGCATTGCCGAACACATTTGCACCATCAACAAAGTTTCCCGCAGCAGTGCTTGAAGTATGTGTGCCATGGCCTGCATCATCAAATGGTGGATCAGTAGAGACACCCAAAAAGTTCCTTGCACCGATGAGCTTATTGTTGCAAGTTACGTTTCCCGTAAACTCGCATATCCCTTTCCATTTTGCCGGTGGAGGAGGCATGTTGTTGTCGTGGAAAGAGGGATGGCCTGGTGTAATTCCCGAGTCCAGAACCCCGATAATTACACCCCTGCCGTAATTCGATTCTTCCCAAACGCCAAAACGTTTTTGCAACCCCAAGAAATTCGGAGTATGAGTAGTGTGCAAATCCAACATTTTTTGTGGCTTCGCTGAGATGAACCCGTCCTTTTTCTCCAATTTTTTGACCTCATCGGAAGACAATCTGGCTGCAAAGCCAGAAGCCACGTGACGGTAGGAGTGAATAATTCGTGGCCATGACAGTTGATCATCCTCCGAATGAAGAACAACTCCGGATAGGATGAATAAAGAAGTATTAAAAAGAGGAAAGAATAATATTCACGGGTAAAACTTGTTAGGTTGAGGTCGTAATCGGTGTCGGAGTCAGGATTTTCACTAAAGGAAGTTCAAAATCGAAAGAAGTTATAAACACATGAACTAGCTGAAGGGGGTTCAACATCTACTATATATACATAATAACTTTACATATATAATAGTATCATTTGGTAACACAGTTTTTTTTTTGGTAAAAGTAACAATTATAAATAATGAAAACATATATGATCGTATAACTTTAAATCATTTTCACAATTTTTTTAATCAATGAGGCATGCCATATAAAAAATGCATGTCAATTTTCTTTCTTATTTAAGTTATACCAACTTCTTTTTTTCATAAAAGTTGGCTATTTACTTTTAGAAAGTTGAAATGGAAAATTTAATATGATCATTGACTAAAATATTAAAGTAGTAACTTGACAATGGCTATTGTCGCGCCCTATTTCGGACTGGCCAAAATATGCTTGCAACATCCGGCTCTTTCTGCCTTTGTTTTGGAAAAGGGTTTAGAGTCGCCACCTAAATTTTAGGAAACTTAGGAAACCATTTTGTATGTAAAACTCTGTTTTTAGTCTGCGAAACGTTTGAGATTCTGAGTAAGTGTTTTGGTTACTCGAAGGGAAGGTGTTAGGCACCCTTCAGAGCCTATCCGAAGATAGTCCTTAAACTCAGTTTAGAAAACAATATTTGGGAAAGTTATTTGCTCATTATTTGCTAAAAAAAAAAAAAGGGTGATAAAAACGTGTTTAATTAATTTAAAGAAAAAAAACTCAAAGTATATGACACATGCCACTACAATAGGCAAAATATAAAATATGCTTATGGTAAAAAGATGAAACATATGTACGTACATGTCAAAATATATGAAAGTTTTAATAGCAATACTTTTATCGTAATTATAATTAAAGTATGTAAAACTTTATGATTTATACGAAATATCTATACTTAAAAGCTATGTAAAAAGAAAGATGAAAATATTTATTTATACAAATACTTTTTTGTAAAGTAAAAAAAAAAATATATTTCTTAAAGTTTGAGAAAAGGTTATGACATATTTATTAAATAAAGATGACGTATGTATATTGAAAAAATAAAAAATAAAAAAAAACAAATAAAAAATCATATGAAAAGTTTATTATTTAAAAGGCTTGGATAAGTAAAAGTATGTAAGAAATATATTGGTAATAGGAAAGAAAAAGATGTAAGAGAAAATCATATTTGTTTTGTAAATATATTTCATGTAAAAGGGAATTTGAAGACTTGAGTAGAGAATGAAAATTATTTGTTTCGTATAAAGAAGACTTTTATTCGTAAAGTGAAAATGAACATGCATTGAATATGAAAGAAAGTATTATGTACGTAAATGTAATTGTGATAAAATAATATATGTTTAATTTAAGTAGGAAGAATGAGTAAGAAAAAAAAATATAAATATATATACCTTGTAATAGATAGCATATGACATATATACCTTGCGTTTTGAGGCCTTAAAAATCTGAAAATCTCAAAATATATATATATAGAATATAGCAAAATGGTTATAAAATATTGGGGTTAGAATAAGAGAATACATAAGTTATTAATATATATAAAGAAGGCTTGCCTAAGTTAGATAAAAACATTCTATAGTTTAAAGCCTAAGAATGACTAAAATTTGTTTGAAAATAAATTAAATTGCTAATTATTTTTTTTTTTTTTGAAAATCTACCGCGAGTTATTTAAACAAGTCTTTCCTAAATTAATTAAATAAAAATCTGCACTATTTACTATTTATTATTACTATTTTGAAAGTGTTTAACCACTAATTTTAAAGTATTTAAAAAGGGAAACCCGAAACATTTGCCTAAACTAAAAGGTGAAGGAAACTTACTTTCAAAAATTTTAAGCTAAATAGAGTAACCCATGAAACTATAAACCGGAGAATAAACATTAATCAAAATCACAAAGAAAAGTACATATCCAAATAATACAAGGTTAGTCAAACAAATTCAAGTAATAAGAAAAGCATATAGAAAATAAAGGACTAAGTATGTTAAGTTCCTTTGGAGGGACTAGTCTCCTAATGAGTGACTCCGATCACCGCGATAGTTCCTAATAGTTGTTCGACCCCAAAAACATATTTGGGCCGAGATTGAGTTTCAAATGAGAACTCCAACCCTCCGGGGTGTACATGAAACACAAAAAAAAATGATAAGGATTAGTAACTTGTATAACAAAGCTTACAAATGTAGAAATATGCCAAGCTTAACAATCAAGTGATAAGGAAAACAAACATTCTATTCGGTGAATGCACAAGCATATATGAAAGACGACATGTAACCATATTTTTTGCTTCATTTTTAAAGCAAATGATCAAATTTATTTGACGAGAGCACAAACGAACTAACATGAGATAATATCCGCAAAGAACTTAGTCAAAACGAACATTTTTCAACACTAGTCGATTATTGGAAAACAAAGTACACAATAAGTAGCAATATAAAACCTTATTATTATTATTTTTATTCACTTTAACTAAATAAGTAGCTATGAATAAATCACCTCAAAAAGTAAGGCAAACATTAGTGACGGGAGGATCAAAAAGGAACCGAACTACTATATTAGCTCATGACAAAATCTTTAAGCTAGTATTCTCGAAATTGATCCCGAGTTAAAACCAAAATAATGAAAATATGGGCAGCCCTCTTTTTCTAACAAAGCACACTAATTTAATCACTTTTCACTAGGATTAAGGTGTTTGAAGAAAGGCTAGATCGTAAGCAAGACCACAATATTTTAGAAAGGATAATAAAGCACCCTTAGGTACAATTTAAGACCTCATTCGTTCATGATGCTGATTTTTGTTTATCCCATACGAACTAAAAATAAAATAAAATAGCTTAAACCATTCTCAGGTGAACAATGTGATAAAGCTTCCAAACAGATTCCATTTTAAAAAAAAAGAAGAGAAGTCAAGAAGCATACTTTTAGCAAATTTCAACTTGGCTCTTAACAAATACAATCCTCTAAAAGGGTAAACCTTTAGAAACCCAAAATATTCATTTAATGACATTGATTCAAGTAAACAATTTAAAGATGCACTTGTTGTGCTTAGTGAGAATCTAAAACAGAGAGGTTGATATATACAACATATTTAACATGGTAATGGTAACTACTTTTCCTATTTTTGTTATTAAATAACTCAAAATAAAACATGGATCCAAGTCGAACTTGTTAACCAAACTTGACCTCTTGGACTCACAACTAAACCAACCGACTGCCTCTTGAGATAGCACAAGGATTCCTCAATCATTTTTAGGAACTATAAAAGGGGAAAGTAATCCATAGTGCCGAAACGCAGCCAACATTTTGAGAATTTAAACATGGAATAGTGAAAAGGAAAACTCATGTATTCAATAGTCTTTAGGGTCACTAAACACTCATAACACTCGGACATAGCGTATTGCTAGGTAAAGAGGCCGCCACAAGCGAGAACGGGATTCAAATATACTCTAGATATGACCACAAACAGGGCTGTCCACTTCCTTATGAGCACACGACCAACCATGGATGAAAGCAAACCAACGAAAAACTGTTTTGTATTACGCATTTCACGACTAAATCAGCAAATTACTATTCAACAGAAAACATGAATGGAAAACAAAGTTCAAACTGAAATCAAATGGTTGACATATCCTCGAAAAAAAATCTTCCAGTTAGCTTCTAAACTCGCATTCAAACGTCCCGAAAGGCAACACAATAATGTTCTCAAAGCACACAATTAATCCTCCTTTAAAGTTTAAAACTTGTGAAGCGCTTTTAAGCTAAGCCAAAAGCTGATTTTCATGCAAGCCTAGAACATATCAAAATAACTACTGCCATGTACAAGTATTCCAACCCCCCAAAAGAAGTTACAATGATCCTGTAATAGCCGGCTCAACATACATCAAGTTTCAAGCCTCTTTCATGCCAAAATGAAGGTTGTCAACACCTTGCTTGCACACAACCAAACAACTATATAACTAAACAACTACTGCCACATTCCAATCTTCAAATCGAAATCATAGTGACGTTAAATAGATAGCTAACCACACTTAAAGTAAAACATCAAACTTCATAGACACTTATTCGATGAAGATAACCAAACGGCCAGAACAACTACATTTCATTTCACATCTTTTACGCCAAAAATCAGCCAAACAAGAACAACCAAAACTCACACGAATCAATGGATCACAAAACTAAACATAAAGTAATTTAGACGGGATAGAATTTACCTTGTGTTGAGCAGCGATTGAGGTCGTTGAGTGTCGAGTTTCAAACTAGCGACTTCCGACTCCGACTCCGGATATCCGAATAGAGCAAACGAAACAACAGGAAGCAAAACGGATAGTGAGTATATGGAAATCGACAGTAAACAACCAGAGAACAATTTTTTTTTTTTTGTGAGCTATTGATTTTAGTTTCTGATTTTCGGCCTTCAATGGATGCCAAAATCTGTCAATTTTTCGTCGTCCTTTTTTCCCCCCCTTGAAATGGAAACCCAAGTGTTTCTTTTATAGCCAAAGTTGAAGGCTCAAACGGCTCTTTCCAAGAATTCAAAATTTGAATTCTTGGAAAGCCAAGTTGCAAAAGGAAATGATGAAATCTGAGAAAAAGGAAGATGAGATGCCTACCTTTTCAGGCGGATTTGAAAGAGATGGTGACGGGTCGGCGGTGTGGAGCCCGGACGGTCGGGCAACGGCTGGGTTTCCTCTTTTCCGAGGTCTGCAACCGGCGGCGGCGACCTTTTCGAGGCTACAAAAAGCCTCCGAAAAGGGGAAGGGACAACGTGAGGTGACGGGAGAGGGTGTTGTCGCCGTTTGCCCGCAAAATCCGGCGGGTCTTGGGGGTGGTGAGGGCGACGGGCAAGGGTTTTGGGGGGTGGGGGTGGTCTGTCGGTTTTGGGGTTGAAGGTGGGGGTTTGTTTTTGTTTTTGTTGAAAGTGGACGAAGTGGGAGAAAAGGGATTAGGGGTGTGTTTAGTTGGGGAAATTGGGCTGGTGGGGTGAATTGGGCTGGGTCAGGTGGTTGGGTAGTGGGCTAGGGAGTTGGGTAGTGGGTTAGGCAAAATTGGGCTGAAACAATTGGCCCAAAATTGGTAAATGAATTAGTTTGTAGGAAAATTCAATTTTCCCTAATCGTTTTTCCACTTAATTAATTTAACGATGCTTCCTTCATCCCAATTAATTTTCAATACGTATACAGTTGACTTAAAAATAATTTTGATACACGTAATTGCGATCCTCAATTGATAGAACTGCATTTAGGAAATGTTATAGCGATACGACAAATTTCATTTAGAGTTTGAAATAAAAGTTACTATACCAATATTTTGTTAAAGAGAATGAATTATAAAATATTTTGGGGTGATTTTATAAGATACAATATTTTAGTAATTATTATTATAAAAAGTAAAGGAAATCATTTTAAAAAATGATTATTGGTGCCAAAATTTATAAAAATTAATATAGAAATAAGAAAATTATTTTGGAAAAGTCCTCGGGACTAAGAAGCATCTAAAAATTAATTATGGGAAAAGGAGGGCCAAAATTGGGTGTCAACAACTTGCCCCTCTTCGAACAAAGATGATGAAAGAGTCTTTGGGCGAAGATGTTGACGTAAAGCCAATTTTGTCTCGACTGAACAAAATCAATTTTTTGGAAAGGTCGTACCTAGAAAGAGAAAGGTTATTGTCATTATGAATTCGACCGAACTCTGGTCTCTGAGTTGCCTACATATCTCGGGTTTCACGAGAATCAAGCCAATGTAGTTCAAAAAAATTTTTGAGAGGTCCTCAAAATTTGCCCCAGTGTTGGTTTTATGTCGACACTGGTATTTTTTGCGGTAAAAGGGAAGATGACTTTGGCACGAATGGAGTGGGTATGGCCATGATCGAAATTGAGCTGCCTACGTATCCTTAAGGAAATGGGAATTAGGGCGGTTGCAGTCCTGAATAGAGGATTATGGTAAATTTTGAGGCAGTCCTCAAAATTTGCCTCAGTGTACGATTTATGGTTGACACTGGTCTCTTAGTTGAGCTTGGTAGGTTATTTCCTAGATGACAATAATCTTTTCAAAATGGGTGCACTTTCACAGCCTCCCGATTATAAATGTGGTGCACAACACACCCATAAACGAGACCCTACTAGGTGCATCTCGCATCTTTATAAGATCACATCGAATTGCTGGATGGAGGTAGTCCCTTTGGTATCTTCTAGTGGGAACTCTAGGAGATAGAGAAAGGGGTATCGATGCTTGTGAGAGCAGGTGTACTCTGATTTAGAAATATGGACAACTGATTGTAGGAATTGGAGTCGGAGTGCTAGTCTTGAAACTCTGGCTTGTGAGTTTGGGTATTCCTCATCAAGCATTGCCTCAATCGCTGCTTAGAGGTAGTTCCACGTTGTAGTGTGTCATCCTGCAAAACAGGTAAAAGGGGTTACAAAGTACCTGTTGAGGCTCAAAACTGTAAATTAAAATTGTAATGTAAAGAGCAGAGTGTAGATATCCAAACGATTGTTGACATCTCCATTTTGCGGAGTGGATGTACTGTAGGTGAAATAACCTTGGGAAGTAAAGCCTCCGGCTGGCGGGGCAACACTTAAAAAGCAAAGCCTCTCGACTGGCGGGGCAACACTTGTAAAGTAAAGCCTCTCGACTGGCGGGGCAACACTCGTAAAGTAAAGCCTCTCGACTGGCGGGGCAATACTTGTAAAATAAAGCCTCTCGACTGGCGGGGCAACACTGTGAAGTAAAGCCTCTCGACTGGCGGGGCAATACTGTAAAATAAAGCCTCTCGACTGACGGGGCAACACTGTGAAGTAAAGCCTCTCGACTGGCGGGGCAATACTTAAAAAGCAAAGCCTCTCGACTGGCGGGGCAACACTTGTAAAGTAAAGCCTCTCGACTGGCGGGGCAACACTTGTAAAGTAAAGCCTCTCGACTGGCGGGGCAACACTTGTAAAGTAAAGCCTCTCGACTGGCGGGGCAACACTTGTAAAGTAAAGCCTCTCGACTGGCGGGGCAACACTTGTAAAGTAAAGCCTCTCGACTGGCGGGGCAATACTGTAAAAATAAAGCCTCTCGACTGGCGGGGCAACACTGTAAAGTAAAGCCTCTCGACTGGCGGGGCAACACTTGTAAAGTAAAGCCTCTCGACTGGCGGGGCAATACTGTAAAATAAAGCCTCTCGACTGGCGGGGCAACACTGTAAAGTAAAGCCTCTCGACTGGCGGGGCAATACTTGTAAAATAAAGCCTCTCGACTGGCGGGGCAATACTGTAAAGTAAAGCCTCTCGACTGGCGGGGCAATACTGTAAAATAAAGCCTCTCGACTGGCGGGGCAACACTGTGAAGTAAAGCCTCTCGACTGGCGGGGCAATACTGTAAAAATAAAGTCTTCATTGGGGGAATCAGCCGTGACATCTCCATTTGGTGGAGCGATCTTTAATGCAAAATGAGGATGTTAATGGCATGCATGCTTATGATTGATGGAGTTATGATGATGCTTGCTATGATGCAGCCTCCGATTGGCGGAGTATGTTTTGCTTGCTAATATACATTTTTCTGATTTGGCAGAGCGTCGCTTGCTTGTTTACGTACAGGCTCCAATCGTCAGAGCGTCGTTTTGTTTGCTTATGTACAAACTCCAATCGGCAGAGAATTGTTTTGTTTGCCTACGTACAAACTCCAATCAGCAGAGCGTTGTTTTGTTTGCCTATGTACAAACTCCAATCGGCGGAGCGTCGTTTTGTTTGCTTATATGCAAGCTCCAATCGACAGAGCATCGTTTTGTTTGCCTATGTACAACCTCCAATCGGCGGAGCGTCATTTTGTTTGCCTATGTACAAACTCCAATCGGCAGAGTTTGATGAAGTCAGTCCGCGTTCTCCGATCGGCGGAGTTATTTGACGCAGTTAGATGGCAATCTCCGATTGGCGGAGTTATTTGGAAAGAGATAAACTATCCTATTTTCCTATGAGAGCTCTCTATCTTCGATACTCGATCCGGATCTCGGACGTACCTGCAAAACATAAATGAAACCCTTTAAGAATTGGAAGAATTGGGACGAAATATTTTAAAGTAGAGTAGGGGAAGAATATTCGGCTTATGGTGTCGTGATAGACGAAAGATTTCTCCAATCATGTCCCTGAACTTGACTTGACATCGTCCCGTCTTGATTCCTGTTTCCCTGCGCTCAAAGAAAAATTCTTAGTTTTGGGAGGGGTGTTGATTTGTGTCGGCTTGCGGACCCTGGCCTTGCCACTAGACTTCTACAAAATCTCATCAGCCCCTCGTGATTTCCCATCCCAGAGACTCGGTATGGTGGATCCCTTCAAAACCTCCTTGGTTGCTCGCGACTTCCTATTTCGAAGGCTCAGTAGGTGGATCCCTTCAAAACCTCCTTGGTTGCTCGCGACTTCCTATTTTGAAGGCTCGGTAGGTGGAAAGGCAGTAAAATATTTTGAAAAATATGTATATATATTTTTAGAAAATAAGTATATTTTGTATATACTAGGCACATATATATAGTGATTATTCATCGTTCCTTAGATTATGACATGTTCCGAAATCCAATCGAGTTTTCCCATTTGTTGAGGACGTCCAAATGTACTCTTCTCATGGCTCCGGCTTCTGGTGACGCTTTTCTATTTCTCTGTAGATGTTGTGATCACTCTGAAGGTATAACTAAGAGGGGGGAGGTTTATCCTAAGGGTATGACCGAACCTTTTAGGTTGCCTACGTATCCCCGAATGGGAATCAGGTCTGTACGTAGTTCGGGGTATCAAAGAAAGATGAAAAATATGTAATGCATTGACCGAGCCTGACTCAGGCTGCCTACGTATCCAAACGGAATCAGGTCAGAACGTAGTTCAAATACATTGGGGAAAATAAAGACATGTGATGCAATGACCGAGCCTGACTCAGGCTGCCTACGTATCCAAAATGGAATCAGGTCAGAACGTAGTTCAAATACATTGGGAAATGGAAAATATGAAGGGACCGAATCCGACGAGGATTGCCTACGTATCCCACCGAGGGAAGTCAGGTCAATCGTAGTTCCAAATACATAAAAGATGATGTTTTTGGTTTTTTCTAAGGGAAACCGGACCCGATATGGGTTGCCTACGTATCCCGCCGTGGGAAGTCAGGCTAATACGTAGTTCTGTTTACATTAGAGAAAAATGCAAAAAGTACGAGGAAATAACAACTAGTCCCTCTGTCTTCAAATGTAGTACTTCTTGATAGCGTCTGAATTGATCGGCTTTGTGCTCACGACGCCGTCCATTTCTGCGAGGATTACTGCCCCGCCTGAGAGCACTCGGTGAACCATGTAAGGGCCTTGCCAGTTTGGCGCTACAGGCGGGCAAGAAGGATCAGTCGGCAGTTTGTGTGAGACGATATCGGTGCTTAATCCTGGCATGTCATCGTAGGACCGAGCAAACACATCAACATATTGCTTGATCAATTCAATCAATTCCCGCTTTCTTTCATCTTCCAAATGTATGCTGACTCGTACTTCTCTCACTATTTCTTTATTTCCCAAGTTGACAACCTCGGTTTCATCCATGTTGGGCCTTTTCTGGCTTTCAAGTTGTTCGATCTCCCGAGGTAGATTTTCAGGCATCATGCTTTTATCGTATTCTTCATAGTCCTGCTCATGACTCGCACTTTGCTCAATGGATTCGTTACATGTCATAACCGTTGTACGATGATTTTTACTAATATTAGCGCTGAAAAGTATGAAAGGTGAGTAAAAATAAATAGTTATTTTAAACAATCGAAAGATAAATTCTAAGAAAAATAAAGACTTTTTATTAAAAAGCAATCTAGCTTTTCAGAAGAGGCAAGTAGCAAAAAGTGCTTAGGCATGATTCAAGCCTCAATTGATCATGCAAAACATTTTGAAATAAAACTACATTTCCACACTACCAGGACTCCTGTCGAAACAGGGATGGGCTGATGGTCCAGTTCTGCAAGACTTCTCCAGGCTTGGCATCACGGATGGTCAGCTTCTCGATGTCTTTCTCCAGTCCCTCGTCGGTCATGGCCACGAATAGATTTCCTATTCCCTCAATGACGTCTTTATCAACTGCTTCATCTGGGATTAGGCCTTGTCCTGGCACGAACACTATTGCCCCAAACTTTGCACTGTGGACTCCTCCTGAAGCAGGCTTATACCCTAGCCCGACGGTACCTTTCTGGTGTTTTAGCTGGATTGGTTCAATTATA
Organism: Jaltomata sinuosa; assembly: GCA_003996215.1. Taxonomy (NCBI): domain Eukaryota; kingdom Viridiplantae; phylum Streptophyta; class Magnoliopsida; order Solanales; family Solanaceae; genus Jaltomata; species Jaltomata sinuosa. The sequence goes on from QJPP01000635.1 coordinate 30,862, forward strand.
CCGTCAGCCTTAGGTCCAAGCCCTGTCTTTGGTTTATACCCATATTTCAACATTTCTGACGCAACCATCTTCGCTGCTCTCGATATCTCCATCTTTACAGGCTCTATTTTCTCATCAATTCTTATAGCTTGCATGATCTCCAGAGCATGAAAAACGGCTCCATCCAGTTCTTCGGTGACTGGAACAGAATTCACGGAATAGATGGGGTGACTGAGCTCTCCGTGAATGGTAACTTCGGTACGACCCCACTCGAACTTCACACACTGATGAAGCGTGGAGGGAACTGCTCTTGCCATATGGACCCATGGCCTTCCTAGTAACAAGTTGTAGTTGGACGACACATCCATCACTTGAAATAAGATGGGGAATTCAGCTGGACCTACTTGCAAAGTGAGATAGATTTCTCCAATGACGCTTCTCTGCGCGCCGTCAAAAGCTCTCACCTTCACACGACTTTCCCTTATCTCTCCCATATTCATACCTAAATCTCTCAATGTGGTGAAAGGACAGATGTTGCATCCAGAACCGCCGTCGATCAAAACTCTAGTTACGATCTTATCACAGCACTTGACCGCGATGTGAAGTGCTTTGTTGTGGCCAACCCCTTCTGCTGGTAGTTCATCATCATGGAAAGAGCTTTTGTTCACTTCCACCATTTTTCCAATTGTTGCAGCCAATGTATCACTTGTAGTTTCTTTTGGTATGCTAACTCCGCTCAAAACTTGTACCAAAGCGTTCCTATGGGCTTCAGAACTCATTAGCAAGGACATAATGGAAATATGGGCTGGTGTCTTCATTAGTTGTTCCTCGATTGAGTAATCTTTAGACTGCATCTTCTTCCAAAATTCTGTGGCTTCTGCATCAGTAACATTCTTCTTTGGATTTTGTT
>QJPP01000636.1:0-169760 GCA_003996215.1 Jaltomata sinuosa
GTGACATCTCCATTTGGTGGAGCGATCTTTAATGCAAAATGAGGATGTTAATGGCATGCATGCTTATGATTGATGGAGTTATGATGATGCTTGCTATGATGCAGCCTCCGATTGGCGGAGTATGTTTTGCTTGCTAATATACATTTCTCTGATTTGGCAGAGCGTCGCTTGCTTGTTTACGTACAGGCTCCAATCGTCAGAGCGTCGTTTTGTTTGCTTATGTACAAACTCCAATCGGCGGAGCGTCGTTTTGTTTGCTTATATGCAAGCTCCAATCGACAGAGCATCGTTTTGTTTGCCTATGTACAACCTCCAATCGGCGGAGCGTCATTTTGTTTGCCTATGTACAAACTCCAATCGGCAGAGTTTGATGAAGTCAGTCCGCGTTCTCCGATCGGCGGAGTTATTTGACGCAGTTAGATGGCAATCTCCGATTGGCGGAGTTATTTGGAAAGAGATAAACTATCCTATTTTCCTATGAGAGCTCTCTATCTTCGATACTCGATCCGGATCTCGGACGTACCTGCAAAACATAAATGAAACCCTTTAAGAATTGGAAGAATTGGGACAAAATATTTTAAAGTAGAGTAGGGGAAGAATATTCGGCTTATGGTGTCGTGATAGCCAAGAGATTTCTCCAATCATGTCCCTGAACTTGACTTGACATAATCCTGGCGATTCCTGTTTCCCTGCGCTCAAAGAAAAATTCTTAGTTTTGGGAGGGGTGTTGATTTGTATCGACTTGCGGACCCTGGCCTTGCCGCTAGATTTCTACAAAATCTTATCAGCCGCTCGTGATTTCCTATCCCAGAGACTCGGTATGGTGGATCCCTTCAAAACCTCCTTGGTTGCTCGCGACTTCCTATTTCGAAGGCTCGGTAGGTGGAAAGGCAGTAAAATATTTTGAAAAATATGTATATATATTTTTAGAAAATAAGTATATTTTGTGTATACTAGGCGCATATATATAGTGATTATTCATCGTTCCTTAGATTATGACATGTTCCGAAATCCAATCGAGTTTTCCCATTTGTTGAGGACGTCCAAATGTACTCTTCTCATGGTTCCGGCTTCTGGTGACGCTTTTCTATTTCTCTGTAGATGTTGTGATCACTCTGAAGGTATAAATAAGAGGGGGGGAGGTTTATCCTAAGGGTATGACCGAACCTTTTAGGTTTCCTACGTATCCCCGAATGGGAATCATGGTCTGTACGTAGTTCGGGGGTATCAAAGAAAGATGAAAAATATGTAATGCATTGACCGAGCCTGACTCAGGCTGCCTACGTATCCAAACGGAATCAGGTCAGAACGTAGTTCAAATACATTGGGAAAAATAAAGACATGAGATGCAATGACCGAGCCTGACTCAGGCTGCCTACGTATCCAAAATGGAATCAGGTCAGAACGTAGTTCAAGTACATTAGGAAATGGAAAATATGAAGGGACCGAATCCGACGAGGATTGCCTACGTATCCCACCGAGGGAAGTCAGGTCAATCGTAGTTCCAAATACATAAAAGATGATGTTTTTGGTTTTTTCTAAGGGAAACCGGACCCGATATGGGTTGCCTACGTATCCCGCCGTGGGAAGTCAGGCTAATACGTAGTTCTGTTTACATTAGAGAAAAATGCAAAAAGTACAAGGAAACAACAACTAGTCCCTCTGTCTTCGAATGTAGTACTTCTTGATAGCGTCTGAATTGATCGGCTTTGTGCTCACGACGCCATCCATTTCTGCGAGGATTACCGCTACTCCTGAGAGCACTTGGTGAACCATGTAAGGGCCTTGCCAGTTTGGCGCTACAGGCGGGCAAGAAGGATCAGTCGGCAGCTTGTGTGAGACGATATCGGTGCTTAATCCTGGCATGTCATCGTAGGACCAAGCAAACACATCAACATATTGTTTGATCAATTCAATCAATTCTTGCTTTCTTTCGTCTTCCAAGTGTATGCTGACTCGTACTTCTTTCACCATTTCTTTATTTCCCAAGTTGACAACCTCGGTTTCCTCCATGTTGGGCTTTTTCTGACTTTCAAGTTGCTCGATCTCCTGAGGTAGATTTTCAGGCATCATGCTTTCATCGTATTCTTCATAGTCCTTCTCATGACTCGTACTTTGCTCAATGGATTCGTTACATGTCATAACCGTTGTACGATGATTTTTACTAATATTAGCGCTGAAAAGTATGAAAGGTGAGTGAAAATAAATAGTTATTTTAAACAATCAAAAGATAGATTTTAAGAAAAATGAAGATTTTTTATTTAAAAAGCAATCTAGCTTTTCAGAAGAGGCAAGTAACAAAAAGTGCTTAGGCATGATTCAAGCCTCAATTGATCATGCAAAACATTTTGAAATAAAACTACATTTCCACACTACCAGGACTCCTGTCGAAACAGGGATGGGCTGATGGTCCAGTTCTGCAAGACTTCTCCAGGCTTGGCATCACGGATGGTCAGCTTCTCGATGTCTTTCTCCAGTCCCTCGTCGGTCATGGCCACGAATAGATTTCCTATTCCCTCAATGACGTCTTCATCAACTGCTTCATCTGGGATTAGGACTTGTCCTGGCACGAACACTATTGCCCCAAACTTTGCACTGTGGACTCCTCCTGAAGCAGGCTTATACCCTAGTCCGACGGTACCTTTCTGGTGTTTTAGCTGGATTGGTTCAATTATACCGTCAGCCTTAGGTCCAAGCCCTGTCTTTGGTTTATACCCATATTTCAACATCTCTGACGCAACCATCTTCGCTGTTCTCGACATCTCCATCTTTACAGGCTCTACCTTCTCATCAATTCTTACAGCTTGCATGATCTCCAGAGTATGGAAAGCGGCTCCATCCAGTTCTTCGGTGACTGGAACAGAATTCACGGAATAGATGGGGTGACTGAGCTCTCCGTGAATGGTAACTTCGGTGCGACCCCACTCGAACTTCACACACTGATGGAGCGTGGAGGGAACTGCTCTTGCCATCTGGACCCATGGCCTTCCTAGTAACAGGTTGTAGTTGGACGACACATCCATCACTTGAAATAAGATGGGGAATTCAGCTGGACCTACTTGCAAAGTGAGATAGATTTCTCCAATGACGCTTCTCTGCGCGCCGTCAAAAGCTCTCACCTTCACACGACTTTCCCTTATCTCTCCCATCTTCACACCTAAATCTCTCAATGTGGTGAAAGGACAGATGTTGCATCCAGAACCGCCGTCGATCAAAACTCTAGTTACGATCTTATCACAGCACTTGACCGCGATGTGAAGTGCTTTGTTGTGGCCATCCCCTTCTGCTGGTAGTTCATCATCATGGAAAGAGATTTTGTTCACTTCCACCATTTTTCCAATTGTTGCAGCCAATGTATCACTTGTAGTTTCTTTTGGTATGCTAACTCCGCTCAAAACTTGTACCAAAGCGTTCCTATGGGCTTCAGAACTCATTAGCAAGGACATAATGGAAATATGGGCTGGTGTCTTCCTTAGTTGTTCCTCGATTGAGTAATCTTTAGACTGCATCTTCTTCCAAAATTCTGTGGCTTCTGCATCAGTAACATTCTTCTTTGGATTTTGTTCTTTCCCGGGAACCCCTCGATTCAGATCCTCCGGGATATAACACCTTCTCGACCTGGTCATTCCGTGAGCCACAGCAGCGTCTATCATCTTGCCCTTGGCTTCCGTCCGATAGTCCCATGGGACTGCTTTAGTGTCATAGTCAGGTTTTCCAGCGGCTATGGTTGTTACCACAACTCTCGGCAGGTAGGTTTGAATAGTCAAAGGCTCTCTCAGCTGAACTGTGATAAAAGGTTGTGCTGGAGATGTGGCGGCAACTTCTTCTGTGTCCCAGATAGGCACGATATTCCCTTCCGGGTCATATTCTTCCTCTAGGGTCATCATGTTGACTCCTCGATTCTCATGATTTGGTAGAGGGTTGTTGTTCACATTCGGAGGAGTATCGGTGCATTTAATTACTCCCTTTCTGATAAGAGACTCGATCTGGTTCTTCAAGCTAAAACACTCCTCCGTGTCATGTCCTTGTATTCCCGAGTGGTATGCACATCGCTTATTTCCATTGAAGGTTTGTGGTATCGGATCAGGGATTCTTCCCTCAATTGGCTGCAACAAACCTGCTACCCTCAACCTTTCAAACAATTGAGCCAAAGGCTCGGCAATAGGAGTGTAGGTGCGGGTATTTCTGGATTCAAAGTTAGGACGTGGTCTTGGTGCATATGCTGGCCTATTTTGGCGAACTGGAGCTTGGACAGGGGCATACGGCTTCGGTGGATTTTGGTGTGCTGGAGCTCGAGGTGGATTATAGTGTGGCTGGGTACTATATACTGGAACATGGGCGATAATTTAGGAGTTGTTAGGGTATCGGTGGGATGATCCTCCGTGCTGGTAGTAAGGTGTGACGGCTGAGACGTCTTCCTTCTTCTTCTTGATACCACCAATGGAACCTGACTGTATGGCCTTGCTTGCGGCTTGTAGTGCGACCATAGACTGAATTTTCCCAGACTTAATACCATCCTCAATGAAGTCTCCCATCTTGACCAAGTCAGCGAACTTTTGGCCCATCATTGACATCATTTTGTCGAAGTAGACGCCTTCCTGAGCTTGGATAAAGTACTTAGAGAGTTCATTTTCGTCAAGTGGGGGCTGGATCCGAGCAGCCTCGGTCCTCCATCTCCATGAATATTCTTGAAATGATTCAGATGGCTTCTTTTGTATGTTAGCAAGTGAGAATCTGTCCGGAGTGATTTCGGTATTAAACCTGAAACGACTCATGAAATCCTCGGCCATTTCTTGCCAATCACGCCATTTGCGAGGGTCTTGGCGAGTGTACCAAGTCAGAGCTTCTCCCGACAGACTTCGAATGAACAGTTTCATCCTCAATTTCTCGTTCCTTCCTACGCCGACCAGCTTGTCGCAATAGGCTCTCAGGTGTGCGTGGGGATCGCCCTTCCCATCGAATACATCAAATTTTGGTGGTTTGTACCCGGCCGGCATATCGATGTCTGGGTGGATGCATAGGTCATCATAGTCCAGACTTTCGGTTCCCCTGGTGACTTGCATGCTTTTAAAAGCCCTTTTCAAACTTTCAAGTTGAGCTGCTATCGACCTATCTTCATTTGACCGGACCTCCCTCTCCAATCCTACGTGCTGATCGACCTCATATGGTACTTTGACAGCCGTGGATGTTGCGAAAGTAGGGGCTTCAGTAGCATATACCGGTGGAACAGGCATTTCACAAGTGACATGTGCCTCCGGTATGTGCTGCATTGTTGGGTGAATTGGAACAGTGAAGTTCTGCGTAGGCAAGGAAAGATTAGGTGCAGCCCTAACAGCGGGCGGATGAGCAAGTAGATCTTGAGCATAAGTGGGAACAGGCGGTGTTTGCTTAGGTGCGTTTGTTAAGTCGGCGGGAGTGACCGGCCGCAACTCAGCATTTGGAAATTGGAATTGAGCGGGGAAGGTAGCAGCTGTAAGCTTAGTCAAATCCCGCACTTGGCGTAGTTCTTCTTTCAAGATTTCGATTTCTTGTGCCATGTTGGCCATTTGTTCGTCGTTTTGAGTGTCCATCAGTTTTCGAGAACTTTCGGCGCCATCTACTGGTACCATCGAGGCGTTGTTAGATTCTTCGCTCATTTTTCCTTTAGATCGGAGGTTGTATTGCGATTCCGCCAGTTTGCAAATCGACACAAATCAACTTTCTTGGGGGTTTGATAATAAACATAAAGAAAAGAAAAGAAAGAAAAAGGAAACTATGTTAGTTTGGGAAATGTTGGAATATATGACAAATATATACGCCAAGTTGGCGATATTCACACAAAATGCGTCCTAATGTGGAGCCTCGTTTTGCCAGAGGTAGGCCTACGCTGCATACAATTTGATAATAAATGATCCATTTTGAACACATTTAGGATTTGAGATAAACATGACTTTTCATTAAGCAAAATGTGGCTTTGAAAGTTTACAATAGATAGGCTGATGGGAGCCTGAAAATGAAAAACATGTGGCGGCCACTAGGGCGTACAAAGGGATGGGCCATGAGGCACCTTTAGGGAATATGAAAGGGGTACAATGGGAAAGGATAACCTAGGGCCACGTAGGACCGTCATCACTATCATCCTGTGGTGCTGGATGATACTCTGGAGATCCAGCGGAATGATGATACCTGGGCTCTGAGTCTGTCTCCATCATCCCTCCATCGTTAGGATCATAAACATTGGAGCCGGTCTCAGAAGCCTCCTCAGGATCTTCTTCCGGATCCTCCTCCTCAGGGTCTTCTTCCGGATCCTCTTCCAAGTCTTCCTCCATTTCTTCCTCCGGATCTTCTTCTGGATCCTCGGGATCTTCCTCTACCTTTGTTATCAAGTAGTTGACGGAGTCTGGGACAATCTGGTTGTACATTGGTGTTGTGATCTCCATGCGGGGAAGCACCTCTTCCCTAACCCATCTGACCCACTGGACATCTGCCAAATCCCTGAATCCTTCTGCACTCGGTTGGGCCAAGTGGCTCACGGTCGTTCGCCAAGCGTAGTATTCCGGCGTACACCATTTGTCTCCTCCCATGTGCAATATGATCATATGATCCCACTCAGCCTGCAAGTTCATCATTTGTACCGCCGATATCGCGGCACCATAACTGTCCTCATATAACGCCATGTTTGACCACAAAGGTATGTTCTGGACCAAGCCGAACTGTCTTAAAACACGGAGAGGCGCATATGGCTGGATACCTCCCAGTCCTATCAACTCGATGAAATATAAGTATCGAGCTCTAATGAAGGCCAATCCTGTCATCCAGGGATATCTCCACTGAATGAAATCTCCGGTAAGACTGGTCAGAAATGTGCGCCATTCTTCTTCTCCGGTGGGTGCATATGTCCAATATCTCATACGCTCCTTGTGAGTCTGAATCCTGTTACGGGCATCGATACAGTAGTCCATTTGTGGGTGGCGGCGATAGAAGTGTTCTACAGCCCAAATTTCCAATAACAAATTGCAGCCTCCAAAGAAGTTGTGTCCCCGGGTGCATGCGGACAACGATCGAAACATCTCAGCAAGGATCATGTGTATCAAGGTAAGTCTTTGCGGCTCTGCAAAGACATTCATCACTATTGGCAGGATATTGAGGTCGATGCAATGAAACCTCATCGGGAAGATCATAGTTCCCAAAAAAGCCAACACAAAGACCCTCGGTCGCATGTATACCCACTGTCTGCGGGTACAGGCGAATTCACCTTGGTGTTCGTCAAAACTCTCGAGACGACCGTATCTTTCGAAGAGGTAATCCAACTTCACCTTTCCTCCTTCCACATTTCTCAGTGATGGAAAAATGTGTAATCCTAACAGCCTCAGAAAGTCTGCCTTCTTTATGGGTGATGGGAGTACCGGCACTCGTTCCCTTAGTGGTAGTTCAGCAAAATTACTAATCTCCTCCAAGGTAGGAGTGATCTCGAAATCCAGAAATTTGAAGGTCACAGTGGTTGGGTCCCAGAATTCCATTAATAAAGTGGTGAGGGTTTTGTCAGCTTGGATCCCCATAAGTGACAGCAAAGCCCCCAGCTGCTCCCGCACCTCATTCCCGTGCGCTACTCGGATGTTTCGCCACCACTTTTTTAGGTTGTCAGGTGCTGAGATAACCATCTGGATGTTTGGTAAGTTTTGGTTGATATTCATCTGAAAGAAAAGGTAAAGGGTATGATAAGTTTGTTTATCCCAAATCCATTATGTGTTTTAGTTTGTATCATTTACATCAATCACACACAAAGTATATGTCGTTGGGTTTTATGAAAAACCCGTTGACAATAAGGGTGGTTCCCTAAATGCAGTGTCAATCCCCGGGATCGTCCTGCCTAAGGCTATGCAACATGACTTATTTCTAGAATAAGAGTATTTTCCTAGATTTAAGAGTGGACTGAATAACTGCGAGACGGCACACTAACCTAAATGCACCGACCCTGAAACTAAGGAATCCAAAAGAAGGTTTGGGAGGGCATAAAACCCTCCGCGTGTACCACAGTGTGTGAAATGTGTACGGCCAAAGACTCGATAGAAGAATGCAAGTGAGAAAGCAGTAACAAGTAGTGTTTATCAAACAAATAAGGAACACAAGTTTGGATTTGACTTGCGTCCTTTCAAACAAATATAAACATAAATAAAGCAAATAATGTACTGCAAATAAACAAATACCCAAATAATATTCATAAACTAAGCATGCTAAGGTAAAAACATAAGTTATCCCCAGCGGAGTCGCCACGCTGTCGCGCCCTTATTTTCGGACTGGCCAAAAATATGCTTGCAACATCCGGCTCTTTCTGCCTTTGTTTTGGAAAAAGGGTTTAGAGTCGCCACCTAAATTTTAGGAAAACTTAGGAAACCATTTTTTAATGTAAAACTCTGTTTTTAGTCTGCGAAAACGTTTGAGATTCTGAGTAAGAGTTTTGGTTACTCGAAGGGAAGGTGTTAGGCACCCTTCAGAGCCTATCCGAAGATAGTCCTTAAACTCAGTTTTAGAAACATATTTGGGAAAATTATTTGCTCATTATTTGCTAAAAGGTGATAAAAACATGGTTTATTAATTTAAAGAAAAACTCAAAGTATATGACACATGCCACTAAAATAGGCAAAAATATAAAATATACTTATGGTAAAAAGATGAAACATATGTACGTATATGTCAAAATATATGAAAGTTTAATAGCAATAATTAAAGTATGTAAAACTTTATGATTTATAAGAAATATATATACTTAAAAGCTATGTAAAAAGATGAAGATATTATTTATAATAAATATGCCTTTGTAAAGTAAAATATATGTAGTTCTTAAAGTTTGAGAAAGTTTATGAAATGTTTATTAAAAAGGAAGTAAAGATGACGTATGTATATTTAAAATATAGGAAATCATGTGAAAAGTATATTATTTTAAAAGATTTGGATAAGTAAAAGTATGTAAGAAATATATTGGTAATAGAGAAAAAAGATATAAGAGGAAACCATATTTGTTTTGTAAATATATTTCATGTAAAAGAACAATTTGAAAATTGAGTAGAGAAACGAGAATTATTTGTTTTCATGTAAGGGAGACTTTTATTCGTAAGGTAAAAAAATGAACATGCATTGAATACGAAAGAAAATATTATGTACGTGAAATGTAATTGTGATAAAAATAATATATGTGTAATTTAAATAGGAAGAAGGGTAAATAAAAATATAAATATATATACCTTGTAGTAGATAGCATATGACATATACACCTTGTGTTTTTAGGCCTCAAAAATCTGAAAATCTGAAAATCTGAAAATATATATATAGAGTATAGCAAAATACTTGTAAAATATTGGTGTTAGAATAAGAGAATACATAAATTACTAATAAATATAAAGGAGGCTTGCCTAAATTAGATAAAGCATTTTATAATTTAAAGCCTAAGAATGACTAACTATTGGTGTGAAATAAATTGAATCGCTAATTAATGTTTTTGAAAATCTACCGCGAGTTATTTGGAACAAAGTCCTTCTTGAAACGAAGCCTAAGTTAGTTAATAAAAAATCTGCACTATTCACCATTTATCACTACTATTTTTGAAAGTGTTTAAACACTAATTTTAAAGGATTTAAAAGGGAAATTAGAAATATTTGCCTAGGCTAAAGGAATGAAGGAAAACTCTTTCAAAATTTCAAACTAAATATCCTAATCAAACCAAATGGTAAGCCGAAGGATAAATGTTAATCGAAGTCACAAAGAAAAACACATATCCAAATAATACAAGGTTAGTTAAACAAATTCAAATAATAAGAAAAAACATATAGAAAATAAAGGGCTAAGTATATTAAGTTCCTTTGGAGGAATTAATCTCCTAGTGAGTGACTCCGAAACACCGCGATGGTTCCTAATAGTTGTTCGACCCAAAACATATTTGGGCCGAGATTGAGTTTCAAATGAGAACTCCAACTCTCCGGGGGGTACATGAAACAAAGAAAGGTGATAAGGATTAGTAACTTGCATAACAAAGTTTACAAAAATATAGAAATATGCCAAACTTAACAATAAAGTGATAAAGAAAACAAACATGCTATTTGGTAAATACACAAGAATATATGAAAGACGACATGTAACCATATTTGCTTCATTTTTTAGCAAATGATCGAATTTATTTGACTAGAGCACAAACGAACTAACATGAGATGATTATCCGAAAAGAACTTAGGCAAAACGAACATTTTCAACACTAGTCGATTATTGGAAAACAAAGTACACAACAAGTAGCAATATAAAACTTCATTATTATTTATTTCAAGTAAAGAAAGTAGTTATGAAACAAAACACTTCAAAAAGATAAGACTAACAACCGGGAGATTAAAGGAGAATCAAACTACTACGTTGGCTTGTAATGAGTTCCTTAAGCTAGTATTCCCGAAATTGATCCCGAGTTAAAACCAAAATAATGAAAATACGGGCAGCCCTCTTCTTCTAACAAATGCACACTAAATCAACCACTTTTTACTAGGATTAAGGTGTTTTGAAGAAAAGTTAGATTACAAGCAAGACCACGATATTTTACGAACGCCGGAAAATATAAACATGATATATACATTCCTATCCTAAACAACATTTTTTGGGACTAAAAAAAATGACAAAACTATTGAAACTTTTAACTTAAGAATTGAACTACAAGAAATGCAAGCATAACAACATATACTTTTCGGGTTTACACGAAATCAACCAACCAACCAAAAATGAAGACAAACAAATTAACGAATTAGTCCACCAACTTCACTATGACACAAGTTTAAATGAAGAAAGCGAGAGTCACGACTCATTAATTTCAACTTTGCAAACTAAGTGGCACTCTTGATACTTAGGCAAATGTATGTTAGCAAAAACACATAAAAAACATTCAAACCAACTATGGCTACTGCAATAGTAAAGTTCCATGCTTGTTCAATCATATATAAGGTTCAAAGTCACCACTTCCGCACCCACATCTTGAAACAAATAGCACAAAAGGTCTACAAACAAACGGTTAACCATGTTGAGGGCTTGAAACTCGTAGTCTTATCATCCTAATCTAAAATTTTAAGACTTTAAATCCCTTTTACGCTAAACGAAAGCTGCCAACACCTTGCGGGAACGAAAAAATTATAAAAGACGAACTAAACAATTATCATAGTCATCAAGTGATCACAACAATATCCTTAAACATTCAGCGGTATAAACTCGGCAAAACTCGAAGCCTCTTGAGGTTCATTTCAAGCTAATTCAAAGTTGTAAATGTTCTTCCAATACACCATCAACTATAAATACAACCGAACAATCCGACCACCACTTACTTCAAATCTTATCCCATAATTCGTACCAATCAGCCAACCATTTACAACAATTAAACCAAGCCTTGAATTGTAAATACTTCACAATCACATAAGCTAAACCAAACGGCCAGAAACTGATTTTGTTTCACATTTTTATGCCTAAAATCAGCCAATTAACACCCCGAGTAACCACATAATAAATGATTAACAAAATATAAGCGCAACATAATTAAGACGGGATAGGATTTACCTTGTGTTGTGCAGCGATTGAGGCCGTCAAGTGTCGAGTTCCAAACTAGCGAATTCCGACTCCGGTTTTCCGAGTAGAGCGAACGAAACAGAGGGAGCGAAACGAGTAGTGAGTAAAAGCAAATTGATAGTGAACAATGGGAGAACAATTGTTGTGAGCTATTTTTTTTTAATTTTTTCTGATCTTTGTCTGATAAAAAAAAAAATCCGCCCGTCTGTCTGTGTGTGTGTGTTCGTCTTCTTTGTGTCTGTGTGTGATAAAAAAAAAATGGGGTCCTAAATCTGTTCTTTTTTCGTCCTTTTATAGCCGAAATTTTGGGGCTCCAACGGTTCCTTTCCAAGAATTCAAAAAAATTTGAATTCTTGGAAAGACAAGTTGCAAGAGGAAATGATGAAAAATCAGAGAAAAAGGAAGAAGCTTACCCCTTTTTCAGGCTGATTTGAAAGAGATGGTGACGGGTCGGCGGTGTGGGGTTCGGACGGTCAGTGAACAGCTGGGTTTCCCTCTTTTCCGAGGTCTGCAACCGGCGGTGGCGACCTTTCCGAGGCTACCAAAAGCCTCTGAAAAGGGGAAGGGACACTGTGAGGTGATGGAGAGGGTGTGGTCGCCGTTTGCCCGCAAAATCCGGCGGGTCTTTGGGGTTTGGGCGGCGGGGGTTGTCGGTGTGGCTGTGGACGAAGTGGGGGTTTGGGGGGTGGTGTCGGCGTTGGTTGAAGGATTGGGGGGGGGTCTGTTTGTTTTGGGTTGAGAGTGGAGAGAAAGAGAGAATTAGGGGTGTGAGTGATTAAGGGTGTGTTTTTAGTTGAGTGGTTTTGGGCCGGGTCAGGGGTTGGGTAATGGGTTAGGCGAAATTGGGCTGGGTCGGGTGTTTGGGTAGTGGTTTAGGATGGTTTGGGCTGAAACAAATAAGTGTTTGGCCCAAAAAATTTGGGTAAATGGATTAATTTGGTAGAAAAAATGTGATTTTCCCTAGTAGTTTTTCCACTTAATTAATTTAACGATGCATTCTTTCATCCCGATTAATTTCAAATACTTATATAGTTGACTTAAACATAATTTTGATACGCGTAATCGCAATCCTCAATTGATAGAACAATATTTAGGAAATGTTATAGCGATACGATAAAATTTCATTTAGAATAAAAGTTACTATACCAATAACTTGTTAAAAAGAAAGAATTATAAAATATTTTTTGGTGATTTTATAAGATACAATATTTTTAGTAATTATTATTATAAAAAGTAAAGGAACTCATTTTAAAAAATGATTATTGGTGCCAAAATTTTTACTAAAAAATATAGGAATAAGAAAATTATTTTGGAAAAATCCTCGGGATTAAGAAGCATATAAAAATTAATTATGGGAAAAAGGAGGGCCAAAATTGGGTGTCAACACAAGGAACAACAGAGCAAGAGCAGCGATCCCAGCAGCGGGCCTGGCTGTCAGAGGTAGAGGAAGGGGCAGGGGCAGGGGTCGAGGTAAAATGACACCCGCCAGGGGTGGAGCTCAAGCGACTGCAGGAGTATGTGAGGCGAACCTTCCCCCACCCCAGGATCAGTTTGAAGAGAAGGTCGAGGTTGCTGTTGAGGAGGGTGTAGAGCAGGCGGAGGCAACACCAGTTGGAGGTGCAGGCCTTCCCCTTATCACACCCGAAACATTTCAGCAAGTGTGGTCCTTCCTGAGTGAGTTGGTTAGTGCTGGAGCCAACCCCACGGGGACTGCAGATCAGGTTCCGGGTACACTGAACACCAACCCAATCTCGACGAAAAAAAAGTTCCGGGTACTCATCCAGCGGCTACTACAGCTCCTAGAATGGATGCGGCGTCGGGCACATATGACTTCTTCAGACCAATGCTAGGTCCGGTCATGACAGGGAATGAGCACGAGATACTGACCAAGTTTCTTAAGCTGAAACCTCCTACAATTTTAGGGTACTGAAAAGGAATATGCTTATGAGTTCATATTGGACTGTTATGAGAGGCTGTACAAGCTGGGCATTGTGCAATAGCATGGGTTTGAGTTTGTCACTTTTCAGCTGCAGGGTGATGCTAAGCAGTGGTGGAGGTCTCATGTGAAATGTCGGTCACCTGTTTTGCCCCCACTGACTTGGGAGCAGTTTCACGCTCTCTTTTTAGAGAAGTATGTGCCTCGTACTTTGAGAGATCGCAAAAAGGATGAGTTCCTGGCTCTGAAACAGGGTAACATGTCGATCTCTGCTTATGAGCCTAAGTTTCATGCATTGTCTCCTTTTGCTACACGATAGTTGGGTTTTGAGGAGGAGCAGATTCAGTTATTTGTGAAGGTCTTGAATATGGATTTATAGGTGTTATCGGTGCAAATGACTTCAGCAGGGAAGGGTTTCAATGAGGTAACAAATTATGTTAAGAAGTTAGAAGGGGTCAAGCAGGCTGGGAAGGCTAAAGTGTTAGCCAAGAGGCCCTGGAATGATGGAAACTTCAGTGGCTCATACTCCAGGGGCCATAATCACCAGGTGTACTCTGTCCGTCCTACTCAGTAAGCTTTGCCAGCTACTACAGGTGACGTTCGGGAGCTAATCAATAATTTTTAGCTCCTCGGGGTCAGGGAGCTTTTTACACATCTACCAGCAGGCCTTCGCTTAATCGTGGTTGTTTTTATTGTGGTGATCCGGGCCACTTTAAGAGGGATTTCCCTCACAGACAGACTGGTAATCAGGCTCAGCAGCAGTCTAAGGCTGTGATCCTGGCAGGTAGAGGTGGCCATGCTAGAGGTCGTCCACATGGTGGCCGAGGTAACTTTCAGAGAGGCCGGGGAGACAGTGAGAACGACGGTGCAGGAAAGGGTGTGGCACATCCATCCAAGGAAGTAGCTCAAATTGATGACTGGGCTCAGTATTATACTTTTTCAGAGAGGTCTGAGGCAGAGGCATCAGACGCAGTGATCACAGGTACAATTCTGTCTGTGATAGGATGGCTTCGGTATTTTTTGACCCAGATTCTACCTACTCTTATGTGTTTGTGAATTTTTCTTTGGGTCTGGACTTGTGATTTCCCTATCCATGTTTCTACCTTGGTTGGAGAGTCGTGATTGTGACTCATATTTATCGTGCTTGTTCTGTAATATTTGTGGAGTTGCATTCTTAGGTAGACTTGGTAATTCTGGATATAGTAGACTTCGATGTCATTCTAGGCATGACCTGGTTATCCTCTTATTATGCTGTATTGAATTGTAATACCAAGATTGTGGCTCTAGAGATTCCGGGTAAGGATAGATTAGAGTGAGAGGTGTGTATAAGACTAAGCCGGTCAAGATAATATCGTTCAATAACCTGTCACCGTTCTTGTTTAACTTTGAATCCCTATTTTGGCCCTGGTCCTTCCTTGGACACCGTGCACCTCAACGCAGGCAATCAGCCTAAGTTGAGGGTGGCTACTATAGAGGAAAACCCTGTTTTGGCCCTGGTCCGCCCTTGGACATTGTGCACCTCAACGCAGGCAATCAGCTTAAGTTGAGGGTGGCTACTACAGAGGTGAATGATAAGAAAAAGAGGATGGAGATGGTTGGTTGTGAATAGAATGAAAAGTCCGGGTGTGTGCCTAACAAAGGAAAAATAAAAAGAAGTGAAAAAGATTGAAAAAGGAATAAAAAGAATTGTCAAAATATAGAGGCCGCACCTGTAGCTAGAAAGAAGGAAATAAAGAGGTGAATAAGGATGGACAAAGTAACGTTATGTGGTAAGATGTCGGTAGTTCCAAGGAGGGCTTAGTCACTAACCCCTAAATGTATCATACCTGCACCCGAAGCCTCATTACAAGCCAGTACAAGTCCTGTAGTGATCCTGAGCGGCTTTCTGAAAAAATGAAATAGAATAGTAAGGGCAAGCCTATGGTATCGCATGTGCATTGTTTGAAATCGTTGTGAGTGTGAGCGCTTACCTAGTCCCAAATCTTGTGTGTGGGATTTCTTTGTGGTGAGGGCACCAAGATGTCTATATTGTCTATTGATTGTTAGGATAGCTGCGTGTGTGTATGCATAATATTCTATCATATCGGAATGACATGTTTGGATCCTTGCAAGTTAGTGTTTCATACATTCGTGACACGAGGGAGCTTGATTTAATCGAATAAGTTTTGAATGACCATGATTTGCTATAGACATGAGTATGTTTCTTAGTTGAGTCGTAGTATTGTTTTTATGTTATGTTGCTTGAGGACAAGCGAACGTTTTAAGTTGAGGGTGTTGATGTGACGCCATTTTACGTCACTTTCGACTCCTTTTTACTAAGAACAATCGTACGTTTTCAAGCAACCATTGTTGTTTTTGATGTTTTTATGTTGTATTTGTAAGAAATGGAAACAAACACGGGAACGGAAGAAAATACGCGAAAAACAACATTCTGCCTAAGAGTGACGGCCTGAGTGACGGTCCGTCAACTTGAGGCAGTGTTGCTGCCAAGCAGTGACGGCCCAGGCGACGGTCCGTCACTGCCTTGACGGTCCGTCAAGCCTGGCCGTGAAGCTTAGGCAGTGGCTTCAGGCGGCGACCCGCGTTTTGGGGATTCCTAGCCCGTTTTGGATTTGGTTTCTTTGGCTCCTATAAATACCCTATGTTAGGTTTATGTTAATTTTGATTCACCCATTAGTTTAAACACGTTTTTGAGTTATTTTTGAGATCAAGAAACACGTTTGCTCTTCTTGAATTCGTGTTCTTGATTCGTTCTTGAGTTCTGGGTTTCTTTTGTTCTTGGATACTTGAAGATTGTCCTCAATATATTGTAAGGATCTCGTTTCTTTATTATTTTATGAACATGACTTTCTTCTCTTCTTCTTTGAGCATGAGTAACTAAAACTCCCGCAACTAGGGTTGTGGGAGCCATGGCAAACGTCGTAATATAGATTCCGGGTAGCGTTGGGTTCGATATATGTATTGTCACGATGTTAATCATACTTTATGTCACGTTTTCTAGTGGTTGCAAACATTAGAACATGCCTAGGTTTAATTTGCTTGAGTAAAGAGATTAAAACCGGGAAAAATTGATTAACGACAAGGATTCGAGACGACCAACTCTCGTCTTAAAGATTAATGCCGTAACTGGATTAATCTACTTGATGTTAGGATTGAGAGCTAAAAAGCACATCTTTTTGAGATCGAGAGAAGATAAAAGGAAATTTGTTTATTTGGTCGAGAGACGTTTAGATGATACAATTGACGCAATCACATCGTGACACGCATATAGAAAGAACCCGGTTAAGCCTAGAATCGACATTGTTACAAAAGCCAGGGTGAACACGTCCCTAGTTCATTCTCTCCTATTGATTATTTCTCTTACATAATTGTTGCTTTTGTTCACGTTGATTACAAACCCCCCCCCCCTTTATTTATCGGAAACAATTGACTACTAGTCACAACTTCACTAAAGTCTTAATCTTCACCATATTCTCTGTGGGATTCGACCCCAACCTTGTTGGGTTCTTTACTTGACAACGATCGCTTACGCCTCGTTAATTTGAGGTGTAGTTTGAGCGTTATCAACTTGCAAGTAAGACGTAGTGACAATTTTTACGAACTAAACAAGGTTTCAAAATTTGATTAATTAATTTAAATCAAGTAAAGTGACTAGTTTGCGAAAAGAGATAATGAAACTCCAGGGGAAAATTAACTAAGTAAAAAAAAAGTTAGAACTTTACAATGATAATAATAAAAGAGAAGGAAGAAGTTGGGTTTAGGCACTTAGGCCCAAACCCCTACAAATAGTCCATTTTGGACTACCAAAATTGGGTTAAGCCCATTTCTAATCCGCTCCATCTTCAACCGGTATTATTAGCTTCCCATTCGTTTGATATGGAACTTAGGCCATATATCATTTTCTTCATGATCCTGAGTTAGTCCTTTTTGTTGGACTTTAGAAGAGGCTCGACATAAGGAGATTAGGCTTGACCCAACTCAGAAGGTGCAGGAATAGGAGTCCATTGTGGACTCATGCGGGATTTTACATGCCAAACAAAATGAAAATAAGAATTAGAATCATGTCCATGGATAAATCCAGAGAGAATTAAGGAAGATTTTGATTCATAATATGATAATGAAACAGGAGCATATCTTATAGATATATAAAGTTTCAGGCAGCAAACAAGGTTCCTTTCAAGTTGGGAATAGTTATAATGGTAATATAATTCAAAAGAGTAGGCATAGGAACAGATTAGCCAAACTAGATTAAAAATGGAGGCTAGTCACAAGTCAACGTTTTAGATGAAAAAATAGTGACCCCAATTATTCTCATGCTAACGCAATATTCCAGTAGCAACCAAAGGCTTAGAATTTTCGAGAAAATGCACAAGCTTCATGGTAAAATTAATCTGCTAATTCAAACTAATGGAACTCAGGGGAGTATTAGAGCTTACAATAACTTAAATCGATACATTTATCTTTGAAAGAAATCTACCGGAAACAGAGTGAGAGGAGGGGCTTCAAAATCAAACTCTTAAGCTTGCCATCAAACTATTTCACATATTCTCGTAATCGATAAACTTAGCAGCTTTCTTAAGGGCCAAATTAATCATAGAATCAATAAAACAATAACAAAGGAACTGCCTTTCTTGCCTTCTCTGCAATGAGGAATTTTGAACTTTTCATTTTAGCAACCAGTGTTGCTTTACTCTGGGAACAACGAGGATCTGACCATCTGGTCTTATTCAAACAGACCACAAAGAAATGAGAGAAATAAAACTTTTTAAAGCAAAATCACAAAGGGCTGCCAGGACAATCCAAAGGGAATGATTTTCAGGTTCTATTATGTGAAAATAGGCAAATTATAATGTCAAAACAAAGCAGTATCTCGACAGAATAAGCAACCATATTATTCAGACAACGATGAGATCTGACACCGAAAATAAAACACAGACAGTAAAACAAAGGGAGGGGTCTCGTTTTTAAAACTACTAGTTTAATTAAGCTACTTATGATGATTGAGATTTTTCAGAAAAAATAAAACCATACTCATTAAGCAAAACACATATTTTCGAGCACATAATACCCAATGAGACGTAGAGTCTTCGAAAGTAGTAGCTTGTTTTAATCTAGATGCAAGGAGAGGTAAAGAAAATATTAAGCAGGGATGATACATGCTTATCCTCATTAACTGGAAAAACCAATAGATTTACGAACAACACTATCTTTCATATATGTAGCAACTTTAACTCGAGAAAATCGATTCAATACAATCATGGAAAACTCAATCACTATCACTGCTATGAATGTATGAACACCCAAACAAAACTGAATATCCAGAACTTCAACAAAGGAAACAAAGTATACAACTAAAGACTTCTTTAATGTTAAAATCCACAAACATCTGTAGCAAGACAGTTTCGAACTCTTATTCACAAAAACTTATCGAAATCACACATAAATTTCAGACAAGACCAGCCTAAAACCAGCAATATCCTATTAGTTCTAACGAAAAATAATGAAAGAAACAGAGGGTGGGACGGGATATCACCTGTTCTTGGGAAGCGACTGGGATTCACGAGCTCGTCGGAGAACTTTCACCACTGAAATTCAACGGATTTCGCCTAAATTTTACTGTATAGAGTATTTCCCCTCTGAAACCTTTGGTTACGTGAGACTAGTGGAATGGTCCACCAAAATCTCCAAATTTTCCCCCAAAAGCCCGCCCCCTCACTCAATGGAAGAGGTGGGTTTATAAAGGGAAATTTAGGGTGAAATTGGGGGGAAACGAGTGGTTTTTTGGGCAAGAAACTTGCAAATTTTGAAATTCAAATGGGGATTAGGATACCCAGCTCACTAAGGGTACGAAATTGTACCAATAACGAATGAATTTGGAGGATTGAGTGCCACCTAGCTCTCTAGAACCTTCTTGGATGGAAATTGAAGGATTTTGGGGTCGTTTTGTAGTTGTTGCTGCTGTCGTTTTGAAGGATTTTGGGGTCGTTTGGTTTCTGTGAAGAAACAAAGAAGAAGAAGAGAAGAGAGAGAGAAGCGGTGTCGCTGTACGCGTGGTGTTGGGAGATGCGTTCCTTTAGAGAATATAGGAGAGAGCGTGGGAGCGTGAGTTATATTTGGGAATATGTGTGTATGTGTAAGTATATGTTTGTATAGCTGATGTTGAGAGTATATAGTGAGGTTTGGGCCGGGTTTTGGGCTTCTAATTAGTGGGCTGGGAATTTGTTTTTTGGGCCATGGTAGCTGAAAACAAAGCTAAGGTGAGGGGTGGCTTAGAGAATCAGGAAACTACATGGGTATCCCCCAAAGTAAGTGGTATTCAATTATTGCCCCCCATAAGAAAAGTTTTTAAAGAATAACCCTTTCTTTCTTTTTATGTATAGAATAAATACATTCTTGCCCCTCTACACCGCAACTCTCCATCTTCATTTGTCTCTCAACTTTTAATTTTTTTTTTTTTAATTCTCATTTTCTTTTTTCTCAACCTTTATTTTTTTGTTCTTTTTTTTCTTTTTTCTTTTTGGGATAATTTCAGCGACCTCTCCTCACGTTTAACCTTATAACACTCACTTTCCATGTGGTTTCAAATATTACACTTACCTCCCTTATTTTATATTTTTTGTAACCAAACTTGTTTTAATGATAAAATTTATTCAATATTCCAAAATTGCCCTTTTCTGTGTATTGTATTAAATATTAATATCGGACAATAATCTTCAAAGTTAACTTTAAATTTAAAACATTCACCTGCAGCGCTCCACTTTGCATCATTTTTCATTAGATGTGCATTTATATATTTCTTGTAATAAACTACACGACTTGATAATTGATGCTACCTAAACATATTAAATTTTAGATATAATCTTTTGAGTTACACATGTAATGTTTTAAGTACAAAAAATTGTTAATAATTTATTATAAATATGATTTAGTATTGGAGATATAAAATACTATCGGGTACATATGTGCAGAGAATATAACTTTTTATATTTGACATGATTTTATTTTATTGTTAAGTTCAAAAAAATTATTAAACCAAAAATAAATTATCTAATATATTTATTAATATTTATTTAAATTTTTGTTGGCCAAATAGGCATGCTACATTTTCTATCCAAAAAAAAAAAAAGAACTCACCCGTTAATTATTTAGACTTGTTATTTCTTATGGTTTCTTTAGATTTTGATGTATAATTACATTTCTCCAAGTTGATATATTCATCTCGTAAATCAGAATCCAAGCTAAAAAAAAAGAGAAATAGTATTAGAAACTGGAACGGAAATTGCTTGGATCACTAGACGTAAGAGTAATAAGAGTATTAAATAATTATATTAGGTTTACAAAAGGGTATTTTTGGAATGTTATCGAAAGATTATCAATAAAACAAGTTTGGTTACCAAAAATATAAAATAAGGGAGGTAAATATAATATTTAAAACCACAAGGGAAGTGAGTGTTATAAGATTAAACGTGAGGGCAGGTCTCTGAAATTATCCCTTTCTTTTTTCACTCAACCTTTATTTTTTTGTTCTTTTTTTTTCAACCTCTTTTTTTTCAACCTTTATTTTTTTTCTCTTTTTTTTAATCTTCCTTTTTTCCTTTTCCCTTTTTTTCTTTTCTTTTTTCTTTTTTCTTAACTTCTATTATTTTTTGCTAATGAACAGAAAGTTGGATAATCCACAAAGAGGATCTTCTTTCTTTGACATCGAAGTAAACTTAAGGGCGTGCTTTGTTGTTTAGAAGTCCTTTGGAACAAGTCTTGCCTCTAAGGCAAAAGTTATAGAACATCTCATAAATCAAGACACAATGAGGTAGTGTCAAGTCTTGCTCGTGGGTCATAACTTGTTGATTGAAAATTCTTGAGCTAAGTCTTGCCTCTAAGACAAGAGTTATAGAGTATCTCATAAATTAAGACACAATGAAGTAGTGTTAACTCTTGCCCATGGAGCGTAATTTATTTTTTGGGAGGCCCTTGGGCTAAGTCTTGCCTCTAAGGGAAACGTTATAGAGCATTTCATAGATCAAGACACAATGTGCTAGTGTCAACTCTTGCCCATGAGGCGTAACTTCTTGTTTGAAAGTACTTGAGCTAAGTCTTGCCAAAAAGGCAAGAGTTATAGAACATCTCATAAATCAAGACACAATATGGTAGGGTCAACTCTTGCCCATGGGACGTAAGTTGTTGTTTGAAAGTCCTTGGGCTAAGTCTTGTCTCTAAGGCAAGAGTTATAGAATATCTCATAAATCAAGACACAATGAGGTAGTGTCAAGTCTTGCTCGTGGGGCATAACTTCTTGTTTGAAAATCCTTGAGCTAAGTCTTGCCTCTAAGGCAAGAGTTATGGAGTATCTCATAAATTAAGACACAATGAAGTAGTGTTAACTCTTGCCCATGGAGCGTAACTTATTTTTTGGGAGGCCCTTGATCTAAGTCTTGCCTCTAAGAAAAACGTTATAGAGCATTTCATAGATCAAGACACAATGTGCTAGTGTCAACTCTTGGCCATGAGGCATAACTTGTTGTTTGAAAATACTTGAGCTAACTCTTGCCTCTACGGCAAGAGTTATAGAACATCTCATAATATGAATCAAGACACAATGTAGCAGTGTCAACTCTTGCCCATGGGACGTAAGTTGTTGTTTGAAAGTCCTTGGGCTAAGTCTTGTCTCTAAGGCAAGAGTTATAGAATATCTCATAAATCAAGACACAATGAGGTAGTGTCAAGTCTTGCTCGTGGGGCATAACTTCTTGTTTGAAAATCCTTGAGCTAAGTCTTGCCTCTAAGGCAAGAGTAATGAAGTATCTCATAAATTAAGACACAATGAAGTAGTGTTAACTCTTGCCCATGGAGCGTAAACTTTTTTTGGGAGGCCCTTGAGCTAAGTCTTGCCTCTAAGCGAAACGTTATAGAGCATTTCATAGATCAAGACACAATGTGCTAGTGTCAACTCTTGCCCATGAGGTGTAACTTGTTGTTTGAAAATACTTGAGCTAAGTCTTGCCTCTAAGGCAAGAGTTATAGAACATCTCATAAATCAAGACACAATGTGGTAGTGTCAACTCTTGCCCATGGGACGTAAGTTGTTGTTTGAAAGTCCTTGGGCTAAGTCTTGTCTCTAAGGCAAGAGTTATAGAATATCTAATAAATCAAGACACAATGAGGTAGTGTCAAGTCTTTCTCATGGGGCATAACTTGTTGTTTGAAAATCCTTGAGTTAAGTCATGTCTCTAAGGCAAGAGTTATGGAGTATCTCATAAATTAAAACACAATGAAGTAGCATGAACTCTTGCCCATGGGGAGTAACTTGTATTTTTTGAGAGGTCCTTGGGCTAAGTCTTGCCTCTAAGGCAAGTGTTATAAAGTATCTCATAAATCAAGACACAATGTGGTAGTGTCAAGTCTTGCTCATAGGGGTAATTTGTTGTTTGGAAGTCCTTAGGCTAAGTCTTGCCTCTAAAGCAAGAGTTATAGAACATCTCATAAAAAAAATAAAAAAAAAAGTTGAGAAAAATGATCAAAAAAAAAAAGAGAAAAGAAAAATAAAAAAATAGAAGTTGAGAGAAAAAAAATAAAAATTGAGAAAAAAAGTCAAAACAAAAAATAAACGAAAAAATAAAGGTTGAGAAAAATAAAAATAAAAAATAAAAAAAAGGAGAAAAAATTAGAATTGAGAGGAGAAAAGGAAAAAAATAAAGATTGAGAAAAAAGAAAAAAAAACGTAGAATAAAAAATAAAAGAAAATAAAGGTTGAGAAAAAAGAAAAAATAGATAAAAGAAAAAATAATAATCAAAGAAAAATAAAAAAGAGAAAAAGAAATAAATATAGAAGTTGAGCGGCAAATGAGTATGGAGAGTTGTTTAAAAATACTTGAGGTATAGAGGGGCAAAAAGGTAGTTGTTCTATACATAAAAAGAAGGAAGACTATTTTTGTAAGACCTTTCTTATGGAGGACAAAAATATAAAGCAATTCCCTTTAAGGGGCATTTGTGTAGTTATCTCTTAGGAAATGGCCAAATTGAAATAAAATTAGGAAAAATTCGGTCGGAATTTAAATGATTTTAGGGATTTAGGCTAGAATAAGAATAAAGATGAAGTAATTACAATTAACTCTTGAACTTAATTAATTCAAACGATTTGAAATAACTATCATATTTAAAGCATAATTACTTCATTTGAAAATTATGAAATTAATTATTCAATTAACCTCTAATTTAGATCAATTTGGAGGAAAATCAAGTTGTTTTTTTTAATTTCAAAAGGATATTTTATGAAATCAAACTTTAACATAGTTCTTTTGAGTAAACTCATATAAATTTCACATAATTAAATATGAAAAATATAAATTATTACTCAAAACTATTTTAAAGCCTGTTTGAAAAATGTTTTATCCTTTTTACAAAACAATTATTTTGAAAATTGTTTAAAAATTCACAAAAGGCTCAGGATTAATTTGTAATGCGGAGGGTAAAAAATTGGGTGTCAACACCTTCAGTACAACCTTCCATCCTCAGACTGATGATCAGTCGGAGAGGACGATCCAAGTATTGGAGGACATGTTGAGAGCATGTGTGATTGACTTTGGGGGTCATTGGGACCAGTTTCTACCATTGTGTGAGTTCTTATATAACAATAGCTACCACTCCAACATCGACATGGAACCATTTGAAGCGCTATATGGAAGGGGTTGTAGGTCACCTATAGGGTGATTTGTGGAAGGTGATGTAAAGCCTTTAGGCGTGGACTTGGTAAGGGAGGCACAAGAAAAGGTAAGAGGCATTCAAACCAAGTTTCTAGCGGCCCAAAGCAGGCAGAAAGAATATGCGCATTGTAAGGTAAGGGACATGGATTATCAGATTAGTGAACAAGTGCTACTGAAGGTTTCACCAATGAAGGGAGTTATGTGTTTCGGTAAGAAGGGCAAGCTCAGGCCTCGGTTCATCAGACCGTTCAAAGTTCTTGAGATTGTAGGGCCAGTGGCTTACAGGTTAGATATGCCGCCCAGTTTGTCGGGTGTCCATCCGGTATTCTATGTATCCATACTAAAGCGATACCATGGGGATGGGGACTACATCATCAAGTGGGATGGGGTGTTATTTGATAAGGATCTGTGATATGAAGAGAAACCGGTTGTGATTCTTGATCGGGATATTCAAAAATTGAGGACAAAGGTGATCATCATGGTAAAGGTTCAATGGAGGCATCGTCTGGCTGAGAAAGCCACTTGGAAAACCAAAAAGGACATGCGGGACAAGCACCCTCACTTGTTTGAGGATTCAGGTACTACACTTTCCTTTCTTTATTTCTATAATTTCAGGTTGGATCATTCGGGGATGAACGATGGGTAAATTGATATCTTTTATAACGACTGAGTTCGTCATTACGGGTAGACTTTTTGTGCCAAGTTTCAAGTCAGAAAACTTCCGGATTTGGGAGTTGAAAATTTTGGGCTAGGCTAGTCTCGGCTAGTTTTGGAGTGAGGTATGGTCTAGGGCAATTCGAGTAAGGATTGGGTAACTTGACTTGTTTTGAGCTAGTTTTCCATTTAGCTAATATATAAAGGAGTCCAGGAGACTTTTCGGGATCGAATTCGGGTAAGTAGAACTCCCAGTATCGAGGTTGACGCGAAGGAGTTGTTATGGAACGTCAAGAAATTAAGTGTGTTGTAAAATAGATTCTTTTGAGAGAATTTACGACTTTTTGTCCCGTTTCAACCACAATAGTGGTTGACACACCACTACGGCGACCTCCGCTATAGCAGAGAAAATCACGCTATAGCGAAAGTCAACGTCGGTCAGCCTCCGCCATAGCGGTCGACTCCGCTACGGTGGTACCGCTATAGCGGACCAGTCAGGTTTTAATGCAGAAAACTTCTCCAAAATGTTCATTTTTCATCAAGAACGTTTTGGGAGAAGGCAGGGCGATTTTGGGTGAACCTAATCAGTTTTCCACCATTTTCATCCTAAAGGTAAGAATTCTACTCCCTAAACTCCGTACTATCTTTCCTATGCTACAAAATTGCAAGGGTTAGACTTGGGGAAAGGTTTGGAATGACTTAGGATGGTAGAATCCGGGGGAAAAGGAGATTCTAGGGTGTAGAAGTTCTTAGGTGTTAATAATTTCATTAGATTATGATCATGTGACCTTAATTCTCTAAATGTATCCATAAAAATGGTAGGTATAGGTGAATTAATGGTGAGAAAGCCTGAAAAAAGGGTGGAATGATCATGGTTGGCCTGTGGTTCGGAATTTTGCATAATCGGGGTAACTAGTAGGCCATTATGATTGATTTATGGTTATTGCGTGTTGTTTTAGACCAAGAATCGGCAAGAACTTCAGGAAATGGGAAAGCTTCGGTTGAGTAGAGCTTGAAATATTTCGAGGTAGGTGATGGTTATTAATTTTTAATATGCATTATGTGTTCACGTACTATTTCGTAGTAGTGTACGAGTTACATGTTTAGGGAATGAATTGCGAATGTCTAGTTGTCCGGTAATCAGTCTTGTGAAATGAACTTCTTTTGTTTGCTTGTTGGTTTTACAAGTATCTTTGTTCATTGTTATGATTGATTTGGACTTGTTATGACATTCGTATGGCTCCACTACTAAAAAAAGCTAAAAAGAGACAGCCAAAAGGGACGCTGGCCATCGCTTTTTTGGCCAAAAGCGACGGCGTCACTTTCATGGGAAAATGACCTGTCGCTTTTCCAAAAGCGACGGACAACGTCGCTTTAAAAGAGATGGACTGCGTCGCCAAGTAAAAAGCGATGAATTTTTTTTTAATTATTTTTTCCAGAAAAGCGACGGACGCCGTCGCTTTGTTCTTGAACTTGAAGAACAAAGCGACGTACAACGTCGCTTTTCCTAGTAATTTTTTTCCAGAAAAGCGACAGACAAAAGAGATCCTGTCCGTCACTTTTCTGCATTTTCAATATGCACCACCTGCCATTTACAAAACTAATTCAAAACAGCCAAATCAACACTAATTGCTGGCAAACATTCATAATAAGATTCAATCATAACAAGAAACTAAATACAAAGTAATAATATCACTAAACACATAAAAGGTCCATCAAAAGGACCTATAAATTATTCAATAACTTAAAAAAGTGTCAAAATGTCAAAAAGTATAGGGAAATGATAGCAAACATTAACCTAAACTAAGGTTCACAAAGACTAACCTAAACTAGCAAGCTATTCAAGGTTCACAAACTAACACTTAACTTAAAAAAGAACCTATATAATTCAAGTACCTAATTCAAGAACCTATATAATTCAAGTTTAAAAAAAGAACCTAAAGTTGAAAACTTCTTAACCCAAAACTAACATCTTAAACTAACAAACTTAATTTAAAAAACCTAAGATTCAAGAACCTAATTCAAGAAGTTAAAATTGAAAACTAATTCAACATTCTAAAACAAAATCCAAAACTAATTCAAGAACCTATTTCAAATTCAAAGTTTCCAAATTCAAGTTAATAATCTAATTCAAGAACCTAATTCTAAATTCAAGTACCTAGCTAATTCAAGAACCTATATAATTCAAGTTAAAAAAATAACCTAAAGTTGAAAACTTTTTAACCCAAAACTAACAATTTAAACTAACAAACTTAACTTTAAAAAGCTTAACTTAAAAAAACTAAGATTCAAGAACCTAATTCAAGAAGTTAAAGTTGAAAACTAATTCAACATTCTAAAACAAAACTCAAAACTAATTCAAGAAACTATTTCAAATTCAAGTTAATAATCTAATTCAAGAACCTAATTCCAAATTCAAGTACCTAGCTAATTCAAGAACCTATATAATTCAAGTTAAAAAAAGAACCTAAAGTTGAAAACTTCTTAACCCAAAACTAACAATTTAAATTAACAAACTTAACTTAAAATAGCTTAACTTAAAAAAACTAAGATTCAAGAACCTAATTCCAAATTCTAATTTCAAATCCTAATTCCAAATTCAAGTTCCAAATTCAATTACCTAATTCAAGTTCAAAAAAGAACCTAAAGTTGAAAACTAATTCTTAACTCAAAACTAACAATTTAAACTAACAAACTTAACTTAAAAAAACTAAGATTCAAGAACCTAATTTCAAATTCTAATTCCAAATTCAAAATAATCATCTTCTCTTTCAAAAAATAAAAAAAAATTCAAAATTCAAAACCCTAGAAATTCATCAAAATGTCTGGCCGTGGTAAGGGAGGCAAAGGATTAGGCAAAGGAGGAGCCAAGAGGCACAGGAAAGTCCTAAGGTATTACTAAGCCAGCTATTCGTAGGCTTGCACGTAGAGGTGGTGTGAAGCGTATTTCTGGATTGATTTACGAGGAGACTCGTGGTGTTCTTAAGATCTTTTTGGAGAATGTGATTCGTGATGCTGTTACGTACACTGAGCATGCCAGGAGGAAGACTGTTATTGCTATGGATGTTGTTTATGCGCTAAAGAGGCAAGGAAGGACTCTGTACGGATTGGGAGGTTAGATGTTAGTGGTTCTAGATTTTTGCATTTTAGTTTGGGGGTGTATTAGGCTTTATTTTATGATCTAGGGTTATTTTTGTTACTGTTGTTATTGTCTCTATATTGTAATTCCTTGTTACATGATTAATGGAAGGAGATCTTTTTCCTAGTAAAAAAAAATAAAAAAATCAAGTTAAAAAAATCTAAAGTTAAAAACTAATTCTTAACTCAAAACTAACAATTTAAACTAATAACTTAACTTAAAAAAGCTTAACTTAAAAAAATTAAGATTCAAGAACCTAATTCCAAATTCTAATTTCAAATCCTAATTCCAAATTCAAGTACCTAATTCAAGTTCAAAAAAGAACCTAAAGTTGAAAACTAATTCTTAACTCAAAACTAACAATTTAAACTAACAAATTTAACTTAAAAAAGCTTAACTTAAAAAAACTAAGATTCAAGAACCTAATTCAAAAAGTTAAAGTTGAAAACTAATTCAAGATTCTAAAACAAAACCCAAAATTAATTCAAGAACCTATTTCAAATTCAAAGTTTCCAAATTCAAGTTAATAATCTAATTCAAGAACCTAATTCCAAATTCAAGAACCTAGTTAATTCAAGAACCTATATAATTCAAGTTAAAAAAAGAACCTAAACTAAGGTTCACAAGCTAATAGCAAGCATTACCTAAACTAAAGTTCACAAACTAATTGTGAGACCCCGTAATTTTTTTTCCGTATAATATACGTAGTGTGACGTGAGTGTATGAGGTGTATATGATTTGGTGTGGATGTCAGGAGGATAAGATTGCAAATGGGTAGTGATATCAAAGAATTAAACTATGTCTTAGGTCAAGGAGAGCCCTTAGACAAATGTTTGAGTTAAAAAAAGTGCCTCGTGTACCATCTTGCTTGTTTGAAAAGTTTAAACTAACCTATAGCTTCGGGATGAGACTAAGAGTATATGATATGCTAAGAAGGATGTGTATGAGGTATTATAATCGTTCAATGTCGTACGTTAAGTTTGGAAGTCAAGAAAGTTGCGAAATAAAAGTCGGCAAAAGTTACCGTAAGTTTCTTTAATAAATTTTTTGAACTTTGGGTCAAATGTCTTTGAGCTTTTCTCCCAATATATGAAGAGTTAGAGGGTCTATGACCTACCAAATTTAAGGTCTACGAGTCTAATTTTCAACGCATAAAACCTCACGTCCAACCGATCTCGGAGTAAAATGTTATGAGTATTTTACCGCGGGACTGTCTGTGCTGAAATTGGGTCGCCAACCGGGTCGGGTCAAGATTAGAATATATATCCCTATTGACGTTTTAAGTTGTAAAAATACTTTAAAAACAGTTCTGAAATAGAGAGAAATATAGGAGAGGGTTACAAGACAGTTCTTGAGTGATCAAGGTGATTTTTGGTGATTTCTATCGTTAAAATTTGCCCCCGTACCTAGAAACGTGATCTCTACGCGTGGCAACTGTTTTCCCCTTCGATAAATCACGTTTGGAGCTGGTTTCAGCAGATAGGATTTGGTATTTCTTGCTGGTTCTTCAATCTTTACACTTGGTTTGCTAAGGTAACCATCTCGGGGCACTTTTATGATCATTTTTACGAAATTCTACGGACGTTTCGTCAAGTTATGATCCTATGGAAAATCTGTCGATTTAAGCTTAATTATAATCTATTTTTAGGTGCGTATAAGTTGCGAATATATAGTGTTTGCGAAGCTTAGGACGTAAGGAACAACTTCCATGAAGGAACTACGGGCATTCAGACATTCGTTGGAAAGGTATGTTAAGGCTAAGCGTTGTCCTTCCTTTAAGCACGAACTTTAGAAAATTCCTAAATCGTCAAATGCGATATTTTACTATTCTAATACTAGAGAGACCTTCTGTGAAAGGCATTGGGATCGCAGCTGAAGTACTTTCGTGGTATTATTATGACGATATTCCACTCATTCGTTTATATAGATATTCGACATCTATATGTTATTTTGTCGGCTTTCTTAACTATATGTCTATATGTAGGAGTTCTTGTTCTTCTTTGGGTGTTGTGATTTAAAATGATTGCAAATGAACATTAAGAATTCGCAACCAGCCCTCCTTCCTCGCTAAAATAATTTTCGGAAAACTTTAAAATAATGCGTCAATTTTTAAAACTCTCAAATGTAACTCGTATATTTAAACTACTAAAGGACTCGATTTTTGAAATACCTTCTTTTACAAACTATTAGGGAAAAATATATAGAAACTAAGTGAAGCACCTTAAGCTCTTTATAAATATCTTCATGTTTAATTTACCGTTCCAATGTCGAGTTAAGTGTTCAAATTTCTTCTAATAGCACATAAGGTTCTATGAGACATTTACATGTTATACAAAAGTAATTACGAGATTATGAGAATAAGAGTACCAGCAGACCAAGATTGGAAACATAATTATGATGACATACGTGCATTATGCATCCATGACATGACATGCAATGCATCAGACTCTCGAGCTATAATCGGGAGGTATGGGGCCTATTGCCTATATTTATACGTATGAGACACAGATGGCCACGAGTTGGCAGATATGATCCCGGTTAGCTACCGGAAGACACCACCATTGCTAGCACTTGGTTGTGTACGACATGCATTTGCATTTATATATATTTATTCACGGCATACGATTACGTGAGCATACCATGCATATTTAATTTCTATAAGGTCCGATGTCAGCCATGGAGGCTATTAGAGTTTCAGTTTCAGGTGGTATCTCTATTACTTTTTTTCAACAGTTATTTATGATTCTACTCTCTGCCTTACATACTAGTACATTTTTATTCGTATTGATGTCCTATTGCCTGGGGACGCTGTATTTTGTTTCGTACGTGCAGGACCAGGTAGGGATTCTGATCGACCCCTTCGCTAGGATTTGGGGTTCAACTTTGAGTTGGTAAGCTTCACCTCTTCCTGGGGCTATCAGAGGGTGTTTACTTTTGTTGTACAGTTTGGGTATAGTCGGGGCCTTGTCCCGACCGGTACTTATGACACTCCTAGAGGCTATTGTGGACATGGTATTCTAGGTTTCTTTTTGCAGCTTCCAGTCTCCAGCCCCATAGGTTTGGCATATATGTATATGTATGTATGTGTGTCTTTAGTTGCGGCCTCGTCGGCCAGCTAGTACTTTATTATTTTTGGCTTATCTATCTTTGTCTATATGACTTGTTGTCATTCAGGTTATGACCTTATCGGTCCAGGCTTGGTATTTCAGATGTTATGCTACCCAATTTTTTTTGGGCTCACAGTTTAGTCAGCTAGTATATTTTAGTGGCCAACTCGGTCAAATAAGGTATCGAGTGCCAATTGCGCCTCCTTTAGTTTGGGGCATGACAAACTTGGTATCAGAGCAGGTCGTGTCCTAGGGAGTCCACAAGCCGTATCTAGTAGAGTCTTGCTTATGGGTGTGCTGTGCACCACACTTATAATCAGGAGGTTACAGGACATTTATGAATTGTTACATTTCTTTCAATTGATAGATCGTGCTATAGAGCAAAGTTATAAAGACATATGACATCTAAATCGTGCTTTGTGTTTCTTATCTGATAGAGTACCTACGCTCAGGAGATGGCACAACAAGATATCGGCATGGATCCGGGGGAAGGTACCAGTCGCTCCCCACCAGGTCAGAGGGATAGAGTTCCCTTGGAGGCACACAGTGAGTCCCCTGCACCCCAGTGCCAGATTCCCTGGACAAGATTGGATTTAAGATTTGTGAATGTAGAAAATATAGCCTCGCAAATGACATATTAGCGGAAAAGAAATGCAACCAAGGAATACTTTTGATCCATTCGCGGATGAATGTTCTTAAGGGGGGAAGAATGTGAGACCCCGTAATTTTTTTTCCGTATAATATACGTAGTCTGACGTGAGTGTATGAGGTGTGTATAATTTGGTGTGAACGTCAGGAGGATAAGATTGAAAATGGGTAGTGATATCAAAGAATTAAACTACGTCTTAGGTCAAGGAGAGCCCTTAGACAAAAGTTTGAGTTAAAAAAAGTGCCTCGTGTACCACCTTGCTTGTTTGAAAAGTTTAAACTAACCTGTAACTTCGGGATGATACTAAGAGTATATGATATGCTAAGAAGGACGTGTTATGAGGTATTATAATCGCTCAATGTCGTACGTTAAGTTTGGAAGTTAAGCAAGTTGCGAAATAAAAGTCGGCAAAAGTTACCATAAGTTTCTTTAATAAATTTTTTGAACTTTGGGTCAAATGTCTTTGAGCTTTTCTCCCAATATATGAATAGTTAGAGGGTATATGACCTACCAAATTGAAGGTCTACGAGTCTAGTTTTCAACGCATAAAACCTCACATCCAACCGATCTCGGAGTAAAAATTTATGACTATTTTACCGCGGACTGTCTCTGCTGAAATCGGGTCGTGAACCGGGTCGGGTCAAGATTAGAATATATATATCCCTATTGACGTTTTAAGTTGTAAAAACACTCTAAAAACAGTTCTGAAATAGAGAGAAATATAGGAGAGGGTTACAAGACAGTTCTTGAGTGATCAAGGTGATTTTTGGTCTATCGTTAAAGTTTGCCCCCGTGTCTAGAAACGTGATCTTTACGCGTGGCAACTGTTTTCCCCTTTGATAAACCATATTTGGAGCTGGTTCTAGCAAATAGGGTTTGGTATTTCTTGCTGGTTCTTAGAGCTTTACACTTGGTTTGCTAAGTTAACCATCTCGGGCTTTTTTTATGATCATTTTTACGAAGTTCTACGGACATTTCGTCAAGTTATGATCCTATGGTAAATCTATCAATTTAAGCTTAATTATAATCTGTTTTTATGTGCGTATAAGTTGCATATATATAGTGTTTGCAAAGCTTAGGATGTAAGGAACAACTTCCGTGAAGGAACTTCGGGCATTTGGACATTCGTTGGAAAGGTATGTTAAGACTAAGCGTTGTCCTTCCTTTAAGCACGAACTTTTGAAAATTCCTAAATCGTCAAATGCGATATTTTACTATTCTAATGCTAGAAAGACCTTCTGTGAAAGGCATTGGGATCGCAGCTGAAGTACTTTCATGGTATTATTATGACGATATTTCACTCGTTCGGTTATATAGATATTCGATATCTATATGTCATTTTGTCGGCTTTCTTAACTATATGTCTATATGTAGGAGTTCTTGTTCATCTTTGGGTGTTGTGATTTAAAATGATTGCAAAGAAACATTAAGAATTCGCAACCAGCCCTCCTTCCTCGCTAAAATGATTTTCGGAAAACTTTAAATAATGCGTCAATTTTAAAAACTCTGAAATGTAACTCGTATATTTAAACTACTAAAGGAATCAATTTTTGAAATACCTTCATTTACAAACTATTAGGGAAACATATATAGAAACTAAGTGAAGCACCTTAAGCTCTTTATAAACATCCTTATGTTTAATTTACCTTTTCAATGTCGAGTTAAGTGTTCAAATTTCTTCTAATAGCACATAAGGTTCTACGAGGCATTTATATGTTATACGAAAGTAATTACAAGATTATGAGAATAAGAGTACCAGCAGGCCAAGATTGGCAACATAATTATGATGAAATACGTGCATTATGCATCAATGACATGACATGCAATGCATCGGACTCTCGAGCTATAATCGGGAGGTATGGGGCCTATTGCCTATATTTATACGTATGAGACACAGATGGCCACGAGTTGGTAAATATGATCCCGGTTAGCTACCGGAAGACACCACTATTGCTAGAACTTGGTTGTGTACGATATGTATTTGCATTTATATATATATATATGCATTCATGGCATACGATTACGCGAGCATACCATGTATATTTAATTTCTATAAGGTCCGATGTCAGCCATGGAGGCTATCAGAGTTTCAGTTTCAGGTGGTATCTCTATTACTTTTTTTCAGCAACTATTTATGATTCTACTCTCTGCCTTACATAACAGTACATTTTTATTCGTATTGACGTCCCATTGCCTGAGGACGCTGCATTTTGTTTCGTGCGTGCAGGTCCAGGTAGGGATTCTGATCGACCCCTCCGCTAGGATTTAGGGTTCAACTTTGAGTTGGTAAGCTCCACCTCTTCTTGGGGCTATCAGAAGATGTTTACTTTTGTTGTACAGTTTGGGTATAGTCGGGGCCTTGTCCCGACCGGTGCTTATGACACTCCTAGAGGCTATTGTGGACATGGTATTCTAGGTTTTTTTTTGCAGCTTCCAGTCTCCAGCCCCATAGGTTTGGCATGTATGTATATGTATGTATGTATGTGTGTCTTCAGTTGCGGCCTCGTCGACCAGCTAGTACTTTATTATTTTTGGCTTGTCTATCTTTGTCTATATGACTTGTTGTCATTCAGGTTATGACCTTATCGGTCCAGGCTTGGTATTTCAGATGTTATGCTACCCGACTTTTTTTTGGGCCCACAGTTTAGTCAGCTAGTATATTTTAGTGGCCAACTCGGTCAAATAAGGTATCGAGTGCCAATCGCGCCTCCCTTAGTTTTGGGCGTGACACTAATAGTAAGCCTAAATTAAGGTTCACAAACTAATAGCAAGCTTAAACTAAGGTTCACAAGCTAATAGCAAGCATTACCTAAATTAAGGTTCACAAACTAATAGCAAGCCTAAACTAAGGTTCACAAACTAATAGCAAGCCTAAACTAAGGTTCACAAACTAATAACAATCCTAAACTAAGGTTCACAAACTAATAGCAAGCCTAAACTAATTAAAGTTCATAAATTAAGAATATAATCTAAAAAATAAAATTTTCACTATCAATTTTTTCATATATCAATTTTCACTATCAGTTTTTTAAAATCCTAGTCTAGAATTCAACAATAACAACAACAATATATACACCCTAGTCTAGAATTCAACAACAACAACAACATACCATAGTCTAGAATTTACTATCAATTTTTCAAAATAAAAATACCCAAATTAAACCCTAACCTTCAAATAAACAAAACAACTAACCTCAAAATTGGAGGAGGTTGGAGGGAGGAGGATGACGGTGGAGGGAGCGGCGGTGGAGGGAGCGACGGAGCAGTGGCGGAGGAGAGGAGAGGAGGAGAGAAAAGAAAAAGAGAGAAATGAGGAAAAGAGACCCCATCGGGTCTCTGTATAATTAAAGAAGCGACGGACAACGTCGCTTTTGTTCATCACTTTTTTAAATGAGTTGACCTCGTATTGACCGAAAAGCGATGGACAAAAGTGACGATGTACGTCGCTTTTCTATTTTTTTTAATATAAATTAAATTTTAAAGAAAGAGACGACCAACGTCGCTTTCTTTAAAATTATTTTTTAATAATTGAGACGTTGTCCGTCACTTATAATAAAAAATAATTATTTATAAATAATTTTGGCGCAAAAATCCACCCAAAAAAATGACGGAAAAAGAGACGTTGTACGTCGCTTTTGTAAAAAAAAATAGAAAAGCGATGGACAGCGTCACTTTTTCCATCGCTTTTCAAGAGCGACGTTGTCCGTCGCTTTCGTATCCATTTCTTTTTGAGTTGTTTTGAGTAGTGCTTGGGTACCATGCCTGGTACGGAAATTACTAACAGTTGGCTCGGGTATCACGCCTGGTACGGGTATACTAATGGTTGGCTCGGGTACCACGCCTGGTACAGAAATTCACAATATCTGGGTATTTTTTAAATTTCCAGGACAGTTCTTGGTGAGGTATATTATTTGTGCTAAGGCACTAACATTCGAAATGGGGGGGGACTAGGCCTTACCCCAGACATACATCACTGATTGCAAGCAACCCAGGCCAAAAAAGAATGTTCTAACAAAGATTGCTATACATTCTCAATCATTCACTGAGGCCATAATTAACTAACAAAAAAATTGGCCTTATTATATCATATCCTAAAACTAGGCATCTGTATATTATCCATAACATATGAGCCTTTGACATCTCCTGGCAATTATTCAAACCTATGAAACAAGGCAGGTTCTTGTAATGTAGATGCAAGTTTGGCGAGGCAGGCATCCACATTATTTGCCTCGCGAAAATAGTGAGAAAAAGTAATGTCGGTACTGCTGATTAACTCAATGGTGTCATCTACAATACTACTCAAGTTAAAACTGTTAGCAACTCTATTTTGCATCATCTTTACTATGAGCAGTGAGTCAAGTTCAACAATGCCCTTTCTATAACCTTGACTTAACAACCAATCAACAGCATATTTAGCAGCCATAACTTCTGCAATATTATGATCTCTAGCAACAATAGGCACAACAAAGCCAAAGATAAATTCTCCAGAACTGTCTCGAGCCATCCCTCCTATACCTGCTTTACCACTTTGCTCGAAGTAACTACCATCACTGTTAAACTTGATCAACCCCTCCTGTGGCTTGATCCAGATCACAGTTTTGACAATAATTTTGGGTCTCATATTTTCCACCACTTCACACAATCGACTCCACTGGAAATTCATCTTGTGTAGAGGGTATGCTCTGTCCATCGCAGCCTTAATATTCCACATTATTTGCTGCTTTATTCTCCTTGTATAAAATCTGGTTTGGTTGCCATATCTACACGAGCATCTAGTTTTCCATAGCTCCCAACAGATGGCCACTGGAGTGATCTGAATCATCATCTTTTGCATAGCATTTTTCCCTGGTGTTTGCCACCAGTCGTGAAGGAAACCTCTCACAAGTTTACTTACATATGGAATTCCCAATGGCTGGCCAAATGATTTCCATATACTCTGGGCAGGTTCACTATCAATAAATAGATGCTTGATGGTCTCCGACACAGGTGTATCACAACATAAACAGTCCATTGTATTCCTATTGCCAAACCTGCAGATAGTGTCATTAAAAGGTAATTTAGCTTTAATTAGTCTCCACATCAAAAAAGAAAATTTGAAAGGAATACAATTATGTCAAATATTTGTGAAAATAGAATTAGACACTCTTTTGTTCCTGATTTGTTCCCAAGCAGATTTGTTGGAGAAGAAACCATCATTGGTGGCATTCCAAGAAATGAAGTCACATCTTCTGTTAGAGCTAATCTTTATCCGAGTGATATATTGAACAATCCATTCTGGAAAGACCTGATGAAGTCTTTGCTCTTCCCAAGCCTTATTATGAAAAAATTCATTCACTCGAGTCTTGGAGGAATGTCTCTGATCAAGGGTGTATGTTGCTAAAACACCTTTTCCTGTCCAGTTGTCCCACCAAAAACTACAGTCTCCTTTATGAACGTTCCAAATCATGTTCTACTCCACCTTAGATCTGGTCTTAGTAAGAGATTTCCATATGTGTGAGTTGCCAGATACCGAAACTTTGGTTACAGGGTGGGCCCTGACACAATACTTGGCCTTTGTGAACTTGGCCCATAAAGAATCTTGACCTCTAAATCTCCACCATCTTTTGATATTGAGGATCTCACAAATATCTTTCATACTTCGCATGCCTAAACCTTTCTCATTTCTAGAATAACAAATGTTCTTCCAGGAGCTCCAATGGTATTTGTCCTTATCAACTGTGGATCCCCAAAAAAATCTAGCAAAATGTCTGTCCATTTGCTTGATTATTCCTTTCGGGGGGTTAAAGCAATGAGAGTGTAAATAGGCAATGATTGAAGGACATGTTTAATGAGAATATATTTGCCTCCATATGAAAGCATGTTGTTTTGCCAAGTACTCAGCCTCTTAATCACCTTAGACAATAATTTCTCAAAATACTCATTTTTTCCCAACGTAGATGGGGCATCCTAGGTACTCAAAAGGGAACTCCTTGTTGAGAAAACCTGTGTATTCCCTGATTTTGTTTATTCTACTAGGGCCAGTTCCTGGAGCAGTAAGAAAGAAACATTTATTCTTGTTCATTTTTTGCCCAGAGCTTTTCTCATACCAACGAATTTATTTCATGATCATCTTAATGGACTTAGTGTTTCCACTAGTGAAGATCACAATGTCCTCTGCATAAGAAAGATGATTAATAATTGGCCCTCTATCAGACATAGAAAAAGGCAAGAAGTGTTCACTATCAATGAGACTGTTAAACAATCTAGCTAGCACTTCAGCACCAATAATAAAGAGAGAGGGAGAGAGAGGATCACCTTGCTTGAGCCCTTAGGAACAGGTAAAGAATCCATTTCTAATTCCATTAATAATGATGGAGTACCATACATTAGAAATGGTCCCCATGATCAGCTTAGTGACTTCTTCATTGAAACCAAATTTATGTAAAACAACAACAATAAAGGGCCAAGACATCCTATCATATGCTTTGGCCATATCTAACTTGATAACTATATTTCCCCCCATATTTTTACACTTGATGTTTTGAACAATTTCTTGAGTTAACAAAATATTTTCAGTAATAAGTCTACCTTTAAGAAAGCCATTTTGATTCTCAGAGATCATTTTAGGGAGTAAGGCATTAAGCCTTTTTGAAAGTATTTAGTAATGATTTTAGAAGAAAAATTACTAAGACTAATGGGCCTAAGTTCAGAAAAATTGGAAGGAGAATCAACTTTTGGGATAAGTGTCTGGTTAATTGTTGATTTACTACATGTTTTCTATATCTTAGTATGTTATGGTTTACTGTTCATATTATGTTTATTGGAGCTAGCCGATGATCCTATCAGTACACGGTATTTGTGTACTGATTCTGCACTTGCTTTTCTTTTTGTGAGTACATGCAATCTTTTGGCGGCTGACACACGACCTCACCTGTAGTCCCAACGCTTTCAGACATCAAGGATGAGCTGCTTCGATCGAGCTACCTTGGTTTCTTTCTGTTTAGTTATAGCCCACTTGTTTGGGACTTAAACTCTTGTTTACTTGGAGTTGCATCCCCGTATTCTAGACATTTGGTAGATGGTTTTGATACGATGACTTTCAGGTTTTAGGGAGAATGTTTTCCACAGATTAATTATAATAGTATTGAGATTGAGATTGAATTGCTAGTTTACTTACTTGCACTCTGGTTTTAAGCTGCTAGAATGGTTAAGTATTGGGTTGGTATTGGTCCGCTCACCCGGGGTATTGGGTGGGTGTCACTCACGGCGGTCTGGGTCGTGACACATGGCCTTCTCTAATTCCATTTCAATGTACCAGCCACAATGTAGCGGAGGCAAAAACAAACTGGTATGGAGAAAATTGGTGTAAAAACTATAGAATACACCAATCTTCTCATAGAACTGGACTCTATCGTGGTCACAGAAATGCTCAAAGATAAGAAGGAAGACAACTTCAGACTCAACAGTAGTATAGAAGACACTTCAGAAATGCTCAAACATACGTTTGTCAAGTTTAGTCATTGCTACAGAAAAGCTAATCAACTACCGGAATTGGCTAGCTAAAATGGCTTTGAATTTACAAGAAATCAACATATACTTATCTGAAGCTCATATATCTGAGCATGAGCTTCCAAATGGTGCAAAAGGACCCTTACGTTTGGATAAGAGACAAGTGCCGTTCATTAGGACTAGATTTGACAAGGCAAACTTTTTTATTAGTTAGGCTAACTTCATGTATAGTAGGAGAATGAGCAATAAGTTGCTATTTGTTGGAAGCTCATTCTTTTTTTTTTGGGTGAATAGTCTATATCTAGTGTTGTTATTTAAATCTTTGGTATGAAATACAACACCCCCAGAGCAACTGGGATTATTTTTTTAAAAAAAGGTAAATTTAAACTTAAAAAAAAACTTGATTATATGTCATCTCACTGTATTCTTGAAAGCATTGAGACAATATTCTTTTCTCATACCATAAACATTACATATTTAAGCACATAATTAACTACAACTATATGATAATTCTACATTCATATTTCCACAAATAAATGCATTATATTGTTACTAATACATTGTGCTATTTGTGAGGACAGTAGAATAAACATTTGAATTTCTAGGTAATAACACTAGCTCTAACTTGTATTTTGTAAAAATAA
This sequence comes from Jaltomata sinuosa, assembly GCA_003996215.1. Taxonomy (NCBI): domain Eukaryota; kingdom Viridiplantae; phylum Streptophyta; class Magnoliopsida; order Solanales; family Solanaceae; genus Jaltomata; species Jaltomata sinuosa. The sequence continues at coordinate 39,880 of QJPP01000636.1, forward strand.
ATTAAACCGTAACCCACATTTGCACTGCATCCGCATGGAGTTATATTTTTTGTATTTTTGACCCTCCCCGCACCCCGCGCCTGCTTATGTCTAAACATATACCGCCCTGCATACAGGACGGAGGTGCGAAGCCAGTGTGTGGGTTGCGGGTTCGGTCGAACCCAGTAACTTTGGTTCAAACTTTGAGTTTGTAGTAAGAATTTTGTTGAATATGTAAAAATTATTAGTTTGGAACCCAGTAACTTAAAAAAATTAGAATCCCGAAATCATAAACTTTAAATTCTGACTTCGCCTCTGCCGGCATATATCTAAACCCTTGTCGTCCCGCACCTGCACCACCCCATTGTCATCTCTAAATATATGCCTTGTTGAAGAACAGATGAAATTCAATGAGTTTTTCAACTAAGAAACTGACGTAACTGTTGAAATTTCTTTGTTTATGTAAACACAGTTGACGATAATAGTACATATCATTGAATGCTAAAAAAGGTAAGCTAGCTAATTAGCTCACCAACCATTGTTATTAATCTCCATTGATAAAGACGTAAGCAACTTATAACTTAATTCATTTGCCAGCCTTTTGACAACTTGTAATTTAAGTTGGAATTCCCAAAATTTCCCACGAAATAAAGACTTTCAAATTCTGAATTCCACTATGAATAAATGAAAACGTGTTGGTGGCATTACTTTCATTGTAGATACAGTTTTATCCGTTAGGTGTTTGCCTTGATTTTTTTGACCATACTTGGTTTTTCATTTTCCTAAAAGGAAAATATTTTTTTTCTCTTGTAAGAAAAGATTTATGACTCTATAAATAAAGGTTCATTTCTTTTAACTTGGTAGCATCCACACTATAGTCTTAAGGGCTTTGAGAAGAATTTATGAGACACAAGTGTTACGTTATCACTTGTGTGAACCTCTTTTATTCTGAGTGAATTTTGTGAAGTTATTTCTTGTGATATTGTGTACTCTCTTTTATATAGTGGATTGCTTATCTCCTCTTGTAGATGTAGGTCGATCGACCGAACCACGTTAAATTATTGTGTCTCTTTTGATATATTTCTCGTTTATCTTCTTACTTGGCGTCTTTCGAAATTTGATTTGTTAGATTTTACATGACACCTGATTATTTTGACTCCAATATTATCTGATATATGGTGATCAGTCACCATCGATCGAGAGGTGTTTTGATCCCTAGACCCTAGTGAGAACACTTGATCGATTTATCTTACAATTGCTATATACCTTTTTTTCTTTATAGATCACTTGATCCTGCTAAGTAAAACTGGTGATTCTATTCCTTAGGGGTGTACTATATAGTACGTAGGGGTGTACAAAATCGAATCTCAAATCGAATTAAACCGTAAAAAAAACCCGATTAATGGTTTGGTTTGACTTGGTTTGGTATTGAAATTTTTTTTTTGACTATAATTGGTTTGGTTTGGTTTTAACTAAAAAAAGTCAAACCGAACCGAACCAACCCGATATTACGTGTATATTATTTTTAAAAATATTTAATACATAAAAATATTTATTGTGATGTAATTTATAAACATTTCTTAAACTTTTTCATAGTTTTTATCTTTCGACATATTGTTTAAAGTTTAAACTTAGAATTTTTAAATGGTCCAATAAGTTTTATAACTCATAGATATTAGTAACTTAAATAAAGCTCAAATCAATACTACTGTTAATAAAAAATTATTCAATTCAACACTAGGAATGACAATCATGTTTGATATTTATTCTTTAGTTTTGATAAATACATAAACTAATTTTATTTTTCTATTTAATATTTAGTCATGTAGTTAATACTTATTAAACTTATTTTAGCATGACTTAATACTGTTAAATTATGATTATTTTTATTATGCCTTATTAATATGCAATATTTATTCTATGCGATTTCATTATTGTTTTGGTTGAATTTTTTATCGTCATCACTCATTTATATTTTGTGTTATTTTTTTTAAAAATGCCTTAGATAGTTGTATCTCACTAGGACTAAAGAAATATTTGAAGCACAAATTAATTATATGTTTGTATAAAGACTTTACCGAAAAAACTCCGAGAAAATCGAAATAATCCAAAAAAATCCGAGGTTGGAAAATCCGACTTTTATTGGTATGGTTTGGTTTATAAATTTTAAAATCCGACACTAATGATTTGGTTTGGTTTTTAAAAAATCCAAACTAACTCGGTCCATGTACACCCCTAATAATACGTAAGACCTTTCTATAACAGTCATCCGCTGTAACAATATTTCATTATAATGATCAAGTTATTTATGGAATCGAATTTGTATGTTATGTTATATTGTAGCCTTCAAGGTCTAGCCAATTGCGACATGTGAAGCTTCTTCCAAGAAATAATCATAAGCATTGGTGTGTTTGATAGGAAGGAAAATGTTTTTCTTGAAATATAAGTAATTTTTTACTTATTTGTTAGTGTTTAGTAAATAAATAGAAAATATTATATTAAAAATATTTATATAGAATCTAGGCAAACACTACATAGGTAGGGCTAGGGGTAGGAATGTGGGGACGGTGAAGGTGGGGCTATGAGGGATTGAGTGTATTGGAGGATGAGGAGAACTGAAATGTTACTTATGGAACTTGTTTTCCTATAATTTTACTAGAAAAATTATTTTTCTCATTTTTAAGGAACTTATTTTTAAAAGAAAATATTTTCCTTAAATTTTGACCAACCAAATACAAAAAAAATGGGCTGAAAAAAGTTTTTCTCCATACCAAACACACCCTTAACTTGTCTAACAATGTTCAATAATATGAATGCATTTAGGAAAGATAGCAACTAAAGTTACTAATGACAAAGACCATATATAGCAAAACATGGCCAGCTAATACTAGTAAAACAAACTTCAGCATGTCACTCTCAATCCATTCGTGATCTCAACAATTGTCCCAAACTAAAAAAACCCTTCACTTGCTCGGACTCTTCAAAACTGTTATAACATCCGTGTCGGATCCTTTTAAATGCATCATTTTTAAAGAATCCGACACGCACCTGACAAAATTTCCAAGGAGTCCGAGCAACCTAGTTCACCACAAAAAAGAGAAAAGGAAGAAAGGATGTGATTCAAAATCAAAACTAAGATCTCTAAATATAGAAAAGGGCTTAAGTAAACTAGCAAAGCACAACATGACATTTTGTTGATTTCAAGTCTTTGAATTCTTGATCCTTTCCTCCTTGAAAAAATCAAGCAAGACAGTGCTCTTGCATTTGGGACATTTTGGATTCTCTTCTGATATGATGACATACATCAAGCATCCAGGGCAACCCACAAGCATCATGGGCATGACAGTCTTCTTTGAGAACTCTTCGTCAGGGCTCGGTTCCCGAGACACACAGGAGCTCGCAGGTGATGATCTTTCCATTGAAATAACCCTAGCTGGTACTGGTGATATGTTTAGTTTCAAGTCAAGATTTGGATGCTTCTCCTTGTATTTCATAGCATGTTTTTCAACAATTTGGCTGTATATATCTCCCTACATTTATAGTAAACACAATTTACTCATAATATACAATTTAGTGAACAAGTTGTTTGTAACAAACTAAAGCTTTGGAATGATCAATAAAAGAATTTACAAGCAAATTGATCATTAACAATAGTAATCATAGAAACAAAAGCAAAATAAAGAAGGGAGGGAGCGAGGTTCTCAGATCTAGAAAGCAACTAAGAAATAAAAGACAACTTCATAGCATGAACACTAATAGATTAACACTCTTCCATATATAGGCATCTTTCCAGGGTTTCAAATGTAATTCGACATATTCCCTGTGCCTTCATCACGGTCATTATATATATATATATATATATATATATATATATTCATAACAATACTTCCGCCCTCAATAAGAACCTTGCCCTCAAGGTTCGTGGAAAGCAACATCGATATCATATCGGTGACGATTTTAATTTCATCATAAAGTTGGACAATTATATTTCGACCCGAATCAGGTGACAAACACAAAACCGTTAAGCAAGGATATATACAAGCACACCAACTAGGGAGTAGGGACGGATGTGCTCACAATTTATGAGGTTCATCTGAATTCAGTACTTTTTTTTTTTGGATTAATCATAGATAAAATATGTGCAAATTTCAGCAAATATTAGATTCCGAACTTATAAATTCTAAAAACTATTATGAACACATTAAGCTTACTTCTTAGATCCGCCTCCATACCTATCAAAAACTTGAACTTCAATCTAAAAAGAATGATCAAATAATTACCTTGATTTGCAGAAGTGACAACTTAATGAAGACAATATTTCTAGAGAAAGGAAATTAAAAGTGAGAAGAAATAGCCAAAATTAGTCAATACTTATAGTGCAAGTTGTGTGTAGGGTGTACATGGACTGGGTTGGTTCGAATTTTTTAAATACCAAATCAAATTATTAGTATCGGGTTTTTAAATTTATAACCCAAATCAAACCAATAAAAGTCGGTTTTCCAACCTCGGGTTTTTTCGGTTTCCTCGGGTTTTTCGGGTTTTTTCGGTTTCCTCGGGTTTTTCGGGTTTTTTCGGTAAAGTCTTCATACAAACATATAATTAACTTGTGCTTCAAATATTTCTTTAGCCCGAGCAAAATACAACTATCTAAGGTATTTCTTCAAAAAATAACACAAAATATATTAATTTTATTTGGAATTTATGAAGTGAGTGATGACAATAAAATATTCAACTAAAAAAATAATGACATCACATAGAATAAATATTGCATATTAATAAGTCATAATAAAAATAATCATAATTAAAAAGTATTAAGTCATGCTAAAATAAAACTAATAAGTATTAACTACATGACTAAATATTAAATAGAAAAATAAATTAATTTATATATTTATGTAAAATTAAAGAATAAATATCTAACATGATTGTCATTCCTAGTGTTGAATTGAATAATCTTTTGTTAACATTCGTATTGATTTGGGCTTTATTTGAGTTACTAATATCTATGAGTTGTAAAAAGACTTATTGGACCATTTAAAATTCTAAGTTTAAACTTAAAATAATATGTTGAAAGATAAAAACTATGAAAAAGTTGAAGAAATATTTATAAATTACATCACAAAAAATATTTTTATGTATAAAATATTTTTAAAAATAGTATATATGTAATATCGGGTTGGTTCGGTTCGGTTTGACTTTTTTTAGTTAAAACCAAACCAAACCAATTATAGTCAGGATTTTTTTTCAATACCAAACCACTAGTCGGTTTTTTTTTTTGCGGTTTGATCCGATTTGCGGTTCGATTTTATACACCCTATGTGTGTGAGAGAGAAATTAACGTATACTTATAGTGCAAGTTGTGTGTGTGTGTCAGAGAAAGAAATTAACTTACGAGTCATAATTTTTGCTCAGAAATTAATAATTGTGATGCAACTGGAGAGGAGAATGGGGTGAAAAAGGAAGGTAGATGGCTTGAAAAAAAATCTGTTTTTAACTTGAAGTAGAAACTTAAGAATCATTTATTTATTTTGTATTTTCAATCAAGAGATTTGCTAAGAGTTTGGAAAAAAATGTATTTGAAATAATGGGTTCCGTACTTCCGTTATTCCATCACTACTTTTTAGGTATGAAATTATAAGGGTTTGTTGGAAAAGTCACCTTATAATTGAATTTTTTATAATTACTAATTACATGCATAATGAGTAGTAATTGTAAAGATTTGTTTGTCTGTCAAAATATAAATAAGGTGCAATTATAGACGTAATATTTGGTTTCACAAATTGTTTACCCTACAACGATATAATTGAATTTGTACATGAGGTCAAGAGCACGTATATCATATCTAACTCTGTTTAGGACCCGTTAGTAGCGGATCAATTATTTAAGTGACAAAAGGATGAACTTAAACACGAATAAAGTAAATGAGAACAATAAACAACAATAAATCTGTAAAATGGAGCCCTTGGTGACGTCCCTCGAGGGCCAGAATCCTTCCAATGAGGGTCGGATATAAGCAGAAAAGTAATAATAAAGCTAAAGCCTGGGGAGAAAGTAAAAGTATGTTGTATTGCTGGAATGGAATGAATGATGTGTTACAAATGAAAGAAAATCTATATTTATAGGTTATAATGGGTGGCTTGTAGCCACTCAGAGAGGTTTATTGCCTGAAACCCTAAAAGTACTATAGCTAAGGATTCAGCGCCATATGTTCTACCCATTGTAGGTGTCAGCCTGTGTCCTTTGCCTGGGTCAGATAGGTGCATTACGCGTCCGTGTACTTGACAGGTCTGATGCTCTTATATCTTGTCCTTTTCTTCCACATCATACAAGCCCTTCAAAAGGATTAGTCTTTATTGGACACGGTCTCCCTGATGGAGTTTTAAATGGGATCCTCCTCGAGGGTACCATCATCACTTAATTAGTTACGGGGAGAATTCTTACCTCGAGGGAGCTCTTCGCTCTACTGAGAAACTCTTGAAAATCTTCTATCCAATACACTTTTATCCAATACAGATAGTCCCTCCGCTCCTTGATTGTTGTATAAAAATCGAGAAGCAAAAAAGACCTTCAATCAAAACCTAGCCTGTTAGACACTTTCCTAGAGTCCGAAGTGTTAGTCGCCATTAAGACATGTCCTGCCTTGCGTCCAACGTTAGTTGCGGCATCTACCCTAATATGAAAAAACCTTCCTCCTTTTCCCGTAATCACCATTGTTTATGTCCTAGTCCTTTTCTTAACTTTCTTTAGTCTTTCCTTATCGACCGCTTCGTACCTTTACCTCCTAGTGGCCGTGATTCCTTGATATTCTTATGAACATGTCTCCTGCAACATCTGAACCCTCCATCTATCATATCTTTCCAGCGATATTTCATTTTCGCAACTGATTCAAAGTTATTTCTAACGAGGATCCCAAACTCCAGCTGGTCGGCGACCTTCGTTCCCTGGTAAAGGAAAAAGATTTCCCTACCATTTATCGTGACTACATATTGCTTAAACCCTTCCATATGGAGACATCACAATGTTTTGAGAGCATCACTTCAACCAGATTTGGTTACTCCTTCGTTCATACCTATCCTTTCACTCTGGGTTTTAGACGGTCAATCGTGAAGTTGATCGCGTCCTTCTATATAAGATTCCTACTGAACTTGGGCCAAATTATCCCCAGCGTGTGGAGGACGGTGGCTTGTCTTCGTATACTTTTGCTCAAAGCCAATGAGATCTTCTCATTGGATCATCTTCTCCTTTTGTATTCACCCCAACTATTTTTGCAGCGGCGTAGTGAAGCTCGTGCGCCAAGGAAGAAGGTCCCTTTTACAAAGTCAGACGATATTTATGATAGAGGTTATACCGACAATTGTGTTGTCGTGGCGTCCTAAGATTTGAATAGAGAGCTCCCCTTATTTTTCTGGAACTCCCATCTTGAGTGTTTCTTTACTTTTGACTCTGTCGTTCTGTTCTTGATTCATAGGTTACATCCTCTACCATTTTTATTTCTATTCCAGCTCAAAAATGGCATCCAGATGCAAAAACTTTGAATGCACTGGTCGACAAAGCTAAGGCATGGATTACCAAGATTGTGAAGATCTCCATCATTGGCAAATAGCCGTGGGAAAAGATTTCTCTTGAGCAAAAATAGAGAGCCAAAAACCACAATTTGATTTCTCTTATCTCGTTTGTTGTTGACTTATTTTCTTCCTCGATGTTTCCTAAGCTTTATCCTTCATTTCCAGACCTATTAGTTAGGCCCATCCTTCTTCCTCCTCAAGGAGCTGCATCTTCCTCCCCCGTCGGTCAGTAATCCATAGATAGAGGCTCCAAGGATTAATCCTAGGAAAAAAAGGCACCTTCAGTAGCAGCTGTCTTTGATGGTGATGACAACAATGATGAGAGTTCTCCTGATGATGTCCTCGTGGATAGAGGCAGAACCTCAGGTGTCAATATGGATGGTATGTTAGATGCTAATAGATTGTTCTGAGAGATGGATCTGGTTGCCAGTGCTGACCCTCACTTTCATTTTTCCCCTCCTCTCTTAAGGAGTTCCTATCATGCAAAGGGTCTCCCTCTAAGTTTGGGCATCAAGTCAGCTCTGGTGGGCCAAGTAGGCACGCGGTCCTCAGAGCCTTCGCTCTTTGTTCATGATTTATTTATTTATCCTTTGCTTTCTCCTTCTCGCGACCTTCTTTCCACGGGCGGTCCTATGCTCGGGGAGTCCTGAGTGTGCAATAATCCTCTTAGCTTGTCAGGCATTTTTCCAGCCTTTATTTCTGATCCTTCCCAGTGGTGAAACATTTATTTGAGGATCCATTCAGAATTTGAATTATTATCGAGGCCGACGTAAGTGACCAGTTACCTGTATCCACTTGTGCCGCATAAAGATTGAGAGTGGGCTAATCAGGTTTCCACTGAGTTCCATATGAATAATAGCGCTCATGTCACCACCCAGGTATGGAATTTTTAAGCTATCTTGAACTTCTCTCTTTTCCCGCAAACTCTTTCTCATCAGGGGCCTCCCCTCGATTCTTTCATACTACAGGACCACGTGCTGACTGCCGATAGCCTCCAGTATTATCTAAGGATGAAAATTGCAACCTCATCGGAGTTTGATGCCTTTCAGGAAAAACTTTCTATGTTTTGTGACCCGTCGATAATTGCCGATATTCTGGCCCTCCGAGGTTTAGAGATTAGGGTCCTGAAAGACAGGTTGTCCATGACCATGGAAGAAAGAGAGGGATACATTTATGATGCCACGAATTTATATGAGGAGGTGATACATCACTGAAGACTCAAAGCTTTCCAAGTAAAATACGTCAAGGCCCTCAATCGCGATGAATCTGCTAGCTTCAGTCTGAGTCATTGCGAGCTATTCATACTGCTTCACCCTCAGTATCATTAGATTCCCTTCATAAGGGAGTGCGCCTCTAAAAAAGGAAAGTGAATTTCGAAAATCAAAAGTTTTGCCTCTGAAGGTACGGATCTGATTTGGATAAAACGCTTATCATTTGGTCAGCCAAACTTTGATCCCTCAAAGAAATGGAAGAAAGAGGCTATGATATCAATGAGAAGATTTTTGAGCCTTGATACCCGATAGACCTTGCTTAAGCTTTAACGTGTCCTGAATACCCCATGTTCGTGTCTGATGAAGATTTCTTAGACATGGAAATTCCAAATTTCCCTCGGGATAGCGACACTAGCTAGCGAGTAGAGTTCTCCCTGAGCTTATATGTTAGTTTTTAGTATGGATCTTTTTATTTTTCCTTGTACATATCCTTCGGGGATCTTGATATATGATAATAATAATAATAATAATAAAAGAATTTTGATGCACTTTTGTTGTTTTCTCTGAGTTTACCTTGCAGAGTGAGAAGATCTAAAAAGATCTTTCTTGGTTACTAGATAGTACTTATGGGGATTGGAAAGGATGGTTCTGGGCACTTTTTTCATGGTTACTAGATAGTATTTATAGGGATTGGAAAGGAAGGTTCTGGGTGCTTCGTTTCCTGCAAATCGTCAGGCCACGTCTTCCTGCTTTAACTGCCGATACCATGTGGTTCTTATCAACTTGTTGTAGGAAAGGCGATTTGCCGAGAACATTTAATAAGCTTTAGCCTATAAAAGCAGTTTCTTCCTTGTTTTCTTTCTCACTACTTTCTACTTCATTGCCATGTTCTTCATAAAACCACACAGGAAATCTCCTTTTTCAAATGAGAAATATTTCTTACCCTTCGCATTTTCCCTGGCCGCTTCTTTCTCCTTGTGTCCGATCCTGGAGTTAGTCTTTATGACCAACTGTTTATTTTATTGATGAAATAAGATAGTAGCTGGAGGTGAGAGTCAAGGTGAGGACGACGAGGACAACCAGTGACTAGCCATCACCCATCTGGGTTACCCGAGGATGCGAGCAATGCTTTAGTTGTTCCCCGACATTCCAAAGTTCTTGGGATTCAAATGCTAGGTCTCTCCCGCTGGGGTTATTCTCATTCAGCCTTCTTTAGGTAGTTATCACGAATTACCTACTATCTCTTTCGGGAGGGCCTTTGAAATAGCGTGATTCTTCCCCATGCTAATGATTTCGGAATCCTCCGTAGTGGAGGAGGGTCAAGCTTCATGGAGAGAAATAGGGAGAGCTTTCAAGAATCTTATTCAATCTCAAACAGAGAAACTCCCCTAGGAACCTCTATTCTTGTTGGTGGCTTCTTCCCCTTCCGATTGTGGCACTAAGGTGGGAGTGCCAAGCAACAGGCAATTGTGAAGCCATTCCAGGATATTTAACTCGTCAAATCCTTTGAAGGATGGTGGCCTCAGGCCAACTAGCCCTCCAGATTTTTGGAGGCCAGACGCGACAATTCCAGGAAATCTTATCGATCAGTCCTCCCCTTTTCATTCCCTTCTTAGGATTGTAATTCCTCACAGGGGAATTTGAGTAGAGTAATCACTTTGACGCGATTCTTTTGTAATTTTAATCCCATTCTGTCAGGAATATTAAATGTATGCCCTTTCTTGGGGTCTTTTGTGAAGGAAATTTCTTATGAATATTTGGCATTCTGCGTGCTTTACTCGTTTTTAATGTTTTTGATATTTTGCCTTTTTATTCCCGTTCCTTCTTCATCTCGATGTGGTTGGTGCTTTCGTGGATCCAATCTTACCGCCCTTCTTCTCTCGTAGCGAAGGGAGGGTACTCTATAGATGTACATAACTAATTATCGTGTAAAAATAATTGATAGTATACAATTTTTGAATAAATAATAATAAATTAAATTAATTAATAAAATTAGTTAAATACACATTTTGCAAGTACATCACAGATGACCTGTTTGACAAAAAATTAATATTTGCAGTCATAATTTCATAATGTTATTCAAATGTGTAATAAAAAATAATCTACGAATTTAACATCACTCAGTATAAGCTAAGTTTGTCTATAACCTCAAACAAAATAGCGGAGTATCTGTCCTTAGGAAAAGTTGTTGATACTAGATAGTGTAGGTTGCCATTTCACAAGGTGCATGCCTATGATGTGGATGAATAGAGCAATTTCCCTGCAGACACGATCACACTGAAAATGCCCTGCTTTGAAGCGGATGCTATTTCTTTCCCTCCATATGGTATAAATCACTACTGCAAAAATGCAGCTAATAACAGCTCCTCGACCAGTTCTTTTCCTTGCCCAGGTACAAGCCCAATCTCACTCTTTATACGACGTCCCGACAGTCCTATGCTTCCCCAACCACCATAGTATTCTACTCCAAAGAACCTTAGTCATCGAACAATCAAAGAACATGTGAGGAAAAGATTCAACCCCTGACCCACCGAACACACAATCCATAGGCACAGTGATTCCAAACTTAAGGAGTCTATCCACAATAGCAAGTCTTCTCCAAGCTGCCAGCCAAAGAATAAACCTGTGATGGGGATGTATATTTTGCTGCAACTCCATAGGCTTCCAAGGAACTTGTTGGTAAAGGGGCATGATGTGTTTATACATAAGCTTTATAGAAAATACCCCATGATGAACCACCGCATATAGCCTTTGAGTAAAATTCCCCTGTACTGTATGTGATAGAGTGATATACCTCCTTGCATCCACTATCTTCCTAACTATCCAAGTTGCATTTTTTGGGATGGGATAATTGTCCATCGAGTCTCCTTTCAAATAATATTCATGAACCCATGTAATTCACAAACTATCTTTCTTTTGATGCACAACCCACAACTGTTTAAAGATTGCAGCCTTGTTCCATAAGTGTAAGTTGATTATGTTGAGGCCACCAGCAGCCCTAGGAAGGCAAAGCTTACTCCATGATACCAAAGCCTTTCTAGAGCTCGCAGTAGAACATGTTCACAGGTAGGTTCTGCAAACTGACTCAATAAGCTTTAAAACTTTCTTTGGTAGGATAAATATCTGAGCCCGGTAAGTCTGCATACCAAACACCACAGCCTTGATCATTGAGACTCTACCAGCATAAGAGAGAAGCTTTGCTGACCAATATCTGATCCTTTCAGTAATTTTTTCAACTAAAGGCATACATTGATCTATGGTGAGCTTCTTGGAGGATAGAAGTACTCCCAAGTATCGGAATGGCATCTCACCCTCAGTGTATCCTAGGATGGTCAGTATTTCCTGCTTCAAGGTTTGTGAGACCCGGGACATATAGATGGAACTCTTATCCGTATTTGCCTGAAGTCCTGAGGCCTCAAAGAATTTCTGAAAAGCTCTTTGGAGAAGTGTTATGGAATACTTATCAGCCTTACAGAACATAAGTAAGTCATCCGCAAAACAAATGTGCACAACCCCAAGCCTCTTGCATCTAGGAAGGAATTTGAATTGAGGATCCTGAGTAAGCATTAAGAGTTCCCTTTGTAAATACTCCATAGCGATCATAAAAAGGTAAGGCGACATAGGCTCACCTTGCCTAATACCCCTCTTCCCTTCAAAAGATTTTGACAGACCTTCATTCAATACCAATGAATAGGATACTCATTACTAAAAAAAGGCCAAAAAGAGACGGGCAAAAGGGACGCTGACCGTCGCTTTTTTGGCCAAAAGTGACGGCCTCACTATCATTGGAAAATGGTCTGTTGCTTTTTCAGAAGCGACGGACAGCGTCACTTTAAAAGTGATGGATAGCGACGCAAAGGCAAAAGCGATGCCTTTTTTTTCATTTTTCCAAAAAAGTGACGCAGTCCGTCGCTTTATTCTTGAACTTGAAGAACAAAGCGACGGACAACGTCGCTTTTCCTGGTAAAGTTTTTCCAGAAAAGTGATGCTCTCCGTCGCTTTTTCTGGGAATTTTTAAAAGAATTCCAGAAAAGCGACGGACAGACGCTGTTCGTCACTTTTCTGTATTTTTTCAAGCTGCAAAAATCTGCATTTTCAATATGCACCACCTGTTATTTCAAAAAAATATTCAATACAGCCCAAACCAGCAATTACAATTCATAAAATAATTAAAACATCAACAACAAACTAAAAACAAAGTAAAAATCTACTAATCACATAAAAGGTCCACCAAAAGGACCTATAAAGTATTCAATAACAAAAAAAAAAGTGTCAAAAAATATCAAATTGTGTCAAAATATAGAAGGAAATGAGGCAATCCTAATGGGGGTAGTATCCATATACTCCTCCTCATATTCACTAGTATCAGTAACGTCGTCACTTGATGACGAGGAGGAAGGAGTAGGATCTATACTACGACGGCGACGACCAACAAAGGACGACATTTGTTGTTGAAGAGCCTGGACGGTATTGGACAAATCATCAGTGGTCTCAGCCCATTTTTTCTCAAATTCTGCCAAGGCCCTAGTAAGATCTGTGTTCTGCTGCGACATATGTGCAAGCTTGACACCATCAACTGCCTCAGCCTGGCGCGAGGATCCAATAGCATCCAGTCCTGACTGGATTCATAACAAATCATTCCTCGAGCCTAGACCATAGACTCTTCTCTTTTGTCTCCCCCCTGCCACTTTTCGGTCCATATTTGAGTGGCTTCCTCATTTGTAGGCTCGGTCGGCAAGCCCAGACCTTGCTGAGTCTGGCTCTAATCAGATAAAACACGTCCAAATGGTAATGGCGAAAGTCTATAACGCTGAGTCAATGGGGGTGTAGAGGTCTGTGTGTCAGACTCAGAGCTGGTATCTCTAAGTCACAAGCCTGATAAGTGTGGGGGGATGGCGTACCAGATGGTAAACTGATAGTCCCACTGCCATGTGGCAGAGGCATAGAGGGTGTAAGCATGAAAGTCATATGATGATGAGAAGTAGTGGATCTAGGACCATGATAATCTGCGGGATTCCCAGTACCATAGGGGATAAACACTGGTGGAGTAGAGCGAATCTGTAGCGAAGATAAAAGACGACCTGGAATATCGGCATGCTCTATAGGCCTCCTAGAGCTCTTCCTAGACTTACTAGACTTGCTAGTACTTTTACTAGGACGACCTCGATCACCATTACCTGATGACATCTGTATGCATAACCCAAAACTAATTCAAAATTTCCAAATTCAAAACACTAATTCAAAAGTAACACTAACCTAAAGTTGAAAACTAATAGCAAGTACTAACCTAAACTAAGGTTCACAAAGACTAACAATTTAATAATCTTATTCAAAAACTTAATTCCAAATTCAAGAACCAACCTAATTCTAGTTCAAAAAATCATTCCTAAAGTTGAAAACTAATTCTCAACTCAAAACTAACAAACTTAACTTAAAAAAACTAAGATTCTTAATTCCAAATTCAAGTTCAAGTCCTAATCCTAATTCAAGTTCCAAATTCAAGTTCCACATTAAAGTTTTAAATTCAAGTTCCAAATCCTAATTCCAAACTCAAGTTCAAAATTCAAGTACCTAATTCAAGTTCAAAAAAGAACGTAAAGTTGAAAACTAATTCTTAACTCAAAACTAAAAATTTAAACTAACAAACTTAACTTAAAAAAGCTTAACTTATAAAAACTAAGATTCAAGAACCTAATTCCAAAGTCAAGTTCAAGTCCTAATCCTAATTCAAGTTCCAAATTCAAGTTCCAAACTAAAGTTCCAAATTCAAGTTCCAAATCCTAATTCCAAATTCAAGTTCAAAATTCAAGTACCTAATTCAAGTTCAAAAAAGAACCTAAAGTTGAAAACTAATTCTTACTCAAAACTAACAATTTAAACTAACAAACTTAACTTAACAAAACTTAACTTAAAAAAACTAAGATTCAAGAACCTAATTCCAAATTCAAGTTCAAGTCCTAATCCTAATTCAAGTTTCAAATTCAAGTTTCAAATTCAAGTTCTAAATTCAAGTTCCAAATCCTAATTCCAAATTCAAGTTCAAAATTCAAGTACCTAATTCAAGTTCACAAAAGAACCTAAAGTTGAAAACTAATTCTTAACTCAAAACTAACAATTTAAACTAACAAACTTAACTTTAAAAAGGTTAACTTAAAAAAACTAAGGTTCAAGAACCTACTTCAAGAACCTAATTCAAGTTAATACTCTAATTCAAGAACCTAATTTCAAATTCAAGTTCAAGTCTTAATCCTAATTCAAGTTCCAAATTCAAGTTCCAAATCCTAATTCAAAATTCAAGTTCAAAATTCAAGTACCTAATTCAAGTTCAAAATAAACCTAAAGTTGAAAACTAATTCTTAACTCAAAACTAACAAACTTAATTTTAAAAAGCTTAACTTAAAAAAACTAAGATTAAAGAACCTAATTCCAAATTCTAGTTCAGGACCTAATCCTAATTCAAGTTCCAAATCCTAATTCCAAATTCAAGTTCAAAATTCAAGTACCTAATTCAAGTTAAAAAAAGAACCTAAAGTTGAAAACTAATTCTTAACTCAAACTAACAATTTAAACTAACAAACTTAACTTTAAAAAGGTTAACTTAAAAAAACTAAGGTTCAATAACCTAATTTCAAATTCAAGTTCAAGTCCTAATCCTAATTCAAGTTCCAAATTCAAGTTCCAAATTCAAGTTTCGAATCCTAATTCCAAATTCAAGTTCAAAATTCAAGTACCTAATTCAAGTTCAAAATTCAAGTACCTAATTCAAGTTCAAAAAGAACCTAAAGTTGAAAACTAATTCTTAACTCAAAACTAACAATTTAAACTAACAAACTTAACTTTAAAAAGCTTAACTTAAAAAAACTAAGGTTCAAGAACCTAATTCAAGTTAATAATTTAATTCAAGAACCTAATTCCAAATTCAAGTTCAAGTCCTAATCCTAATTCAAGTTCCAAATTCAAGTTCCAAATTCAAGTTCTAAATGCAAGTTTCAAATCCTAATTCCAAATTCAAGTTCAAAATTCAAGTACCTAATTCAAGTTAAAAAAAGGAACCTAAAGTTGAAAACTAATTCTTAACTCAAAACTAACAATTTAAACTAACAAACTTAACTTTAAAAAGGTTAACTTAAAAAAAGTAAGGTTCAAGAACCTAATTCAAGTTAATACTCTAATTCAAGAACCTAATTCCAAATTCAAGTTCAAGTCCTAATCCTAATTCAAGTTCCAAATTCAAATTCCAAAGTCAAGTTCCAAATCCTAATTCAAAATTCAAGTACCTAATTCAAGTTCAAAAAAGAACCTAAAGTTGAAAACTAATTCTTAACTCAAAACTAACAATTTAAACTAAGAAACTTAACTTTAAAAAGCTTAACTTAAAAAAACTAAGGTTCAAGAACCTAATTCAAGAACTTAATTCCAAATTCAAGTTCAAGTCTTAATCCTAATTCAAGTTCCAAATCCTAATTCCAAATTCAAGTTCATAATTCAAGTACCTAATTCAAGTTAAAAAAAGAACCTAAAATTGAAAACTAATTCTTAACTCAAAACTAACAATTTAAACTAACAAACTTAATTTTAAAAAGGTTAACTTAAAAAAATTAAGATTCAAGAACTTAATTCCAAAGTCAAGTTTAAGTCCTAATCCTAATTCAAGTTCCAAATTAAAATTTCAAATCCTAATTCCAAATTCAAGTTCAAAATTCTAGTACCTAATTCAAGTTCAAAAAAAAACCTAAAGTTGAAAACTAATTCTTAACTCAAAACTAACAATTTAAACTAACAAACTTAACTTTAAAAAGGTTAACTTAAAAAAACTAAGAATCAAGAACCTAATTCAAGTTAATAATTTAATTCAAGAACCTAATTCCAAATTCAAGTTCAAGTCCTAATCCTAATTCAAGTTCCAAATTCAAGTTCTAAATGCAAGTTTCAAATCCTAATTCCAAATTCAAGTTCAAAATTCAAGTACCTAATTCAAGTTAAAAAAAGAACCTAAAGTTGAAAACTAATTCTTAACTCAAACTAACAATTTAAACTAACAAACTTAACTTTAAAAAGGTTAACTTAAAAAAAACTAAGATTCAAGAACCTAATTCGAAATTCAAGTTCAAGTCCTAATCCTAATTCAAGAACCTAATTCCAAATTCAAGTTCAACTCCTAATCTAAATTCAAGTTTCAAATATTCAAGTTCCAAATTCATGTTCAAAAAAGAACCTAAAGTTGAAAACTAATTCTTAACTCAAAACTAACAATTTAAACTAACTTAACTTAAAAAAACTTAACTTAAAAAGACTAAGATTCAAGAACCTAATTCAAGTTAATAATCTAATTCAAGAACCTAATTCCAAATTCAAGTTCAAGTCCTAATCCTAATTCAAGTTCCAAATTCAAGTTTAAAATTCAAGTTCAAAAAAGAACCTAAATTAAGGTTCACAAACTAATTATAGCAAGCCTAAATTAAGGTTCACAAACTAATTATAGCAAGCCTAAATTAAGGTTCACAAACTAATTATAGCAAGTTTAAACTAAGTTTCACAAACTAATAAAAAGTCTAAATTAAGGTTCACAAACTAATTAGCAAGCCTAAACTAAGGTTCACAAACTAATAGCAAGCTTAAACTAAGGTTCACAAACTAATTATAGCAAGCCTAAACTAAGTTTCACAAACTAATATAAAGCCTAAATTAAGGTTCACAAACTAATTAGCAAGCCTAAATTAAGGTTCACAAACTAATAGCAAGCCTACACTAAGGTTCACAAACTAATTAGCAAGCCTAAACTAATTAAAGTTCATAAATTAAGAATATAATCTAAAAAAGGAATTTTTCACTATCAATTTTTTCATATATCAATTTTCAATATCAATTTCTCAAAATCTTAGTTTAGAATTCAACAACAATAACAACATATACACCATAGTCTAAATTCAACAACAACAACATACCCTAGTCTAGAATACACTATCAATTTTCGAAAATAAAAATACCCAAATTAAACCCTAACCTTAAAATCAACAAAATAACTAACCTCAAAATGGGAGGAGGTTGGAGGGAGGAGGCTGACGGTGGAGGAGCGGCGGTGGAGGGAGCGGTGGTGGAGGTGTAGCGGCGGAGCAGCGTGGTGCAATGGTGGAGAAGAGGAGGAGAGGAGGAGAGAAAAAGAGAAAGAGAGAAATGAGGGAAAAGAGACCCCGTCGGGTCTCTATATAATTAAAGAAGCGACGGATACCGTCGCTTCTTTAAATGAGTTGACCGCATTTGACTGAAAAGCGACACTGTCCGTCGCTTTTCTATTTTTGTTAATATAAGTTAAATTTTAAAGAAAGCGACGGACAGCGTCGCTTTTTATAAATTATTATTATTATTATTTTTAATTTTTGCAACGCTGTCCGTCCGCTTATAATAAAAAAATAAAAATTAATTAATTATAAATAATTTTGGAGCAAAAATCTGCCAAAAAAAGCGACGGACAAAAAGACGTTGTCCTTAAATCGATCTTCATAACACACCTAGGAGACAACCCCTTCCTAGTATACCATTTAAGTAAGTCATGGTTAAAAATGATGTTGTCTCAATTATACTCCTCCCCTCTATAAAGGCAGTTTGTGAAGGGCTGACAATGTGGCTAATAACCTGTTTTATTCTATTAGTTAAGACCTTGGTAATGATCTTATACAGGGTGGTGCAACAGGCTATAGGTCTGTAGTCTTTCACATGGGATGGGCTAGGGACTTTACCACTAAAAACTTTCAGTAACTTCCCAGTTTCAAAAAACTCCTTTACGGCTGCTAACACATGAGATTTAATCACATTCTAGTTCTTGGTAAAAAACTCAATAGGGGGCTTTATCTAGTGTCATATGCTTGATTGCCATCAATATTTCCTGATCAGTGACAGGAAGTACTAACTGAGATCTTTGAGCATGAGTGAGGCAAGGCCCTCTTCTAATAACCTCAATATTGGGACATGGTAGGCATTCAGCAGCAGTACCCATCTAATTATAACTTCTGATGTAAGACCTGTTCCTCCACCTTACTCCATTTGATAAGCTCCTGTAGATATTCCTTTTCTTACTCCATTTTGTTT
Source organism: Jaltomata sinuosa (assembly GCA_003996215.1). NCBI lineage: Eukaryota > Viridiplantae > Streptophyta > Magnoliopsida > Solanales > Solanaceae > Jaltomata > Jaltomata sinuosa. Next base: position 58,721 of record QJPP01000636.1, read on the forward strand.
GAGGTTATTGTACAAATCATAGTGAGGACAGGATAAGTTTCGTAATACTTTATGTGGTAGAATCTTCTTTATGTCCTTTTTAATACTTTGAGAGACTACTGGTGGTCTGCACTAGCTCTGGATTGTAATTTTTCACTTGGTATCAATAAAAAGTTTGGTTACCAAAAAAAAAGAGAAGTTTATCTATAACCTCATTCAATAATGAAATTCAACTTTAAGGACATCACTCTTTATCAACCAAGTTTGTAGATGATTCATTCTTTCTAAGAATAGGAGGTATATTTTCAAAAAATTAAAATAATAACATAGCTAAGAAACAATAATAATATACCTAGTGTAATCTCATAAGTTGGGTCTGAAAAAGGTGATGTATATGCAGTCTTACCCTTACCTTGTGAAGGTAGAGAGATTAATTTTTTCTGATAGATCTCGGCTCAAAAATAGTATGTCAAATAAACACGTATAAGACAAACATAAAAAATAAATAAAATATGAGAATACATGAAAGCACGTGAAGTAAAGGTTGAAAAATGAAAATTAAAGAAATGAAAGATAAATAATGTAAAGAGAATAATGAATTTGTAAAAATATAAATAATAATAAATAAAACAAAAAAATACAAATCAAAATATAATAGAAATTAAAATTAAAACAATAAAAGGAAAGAAATTTAAGAAATAATCTTGTAATTACATCATGTAATAATTACCATCAATTCTCAATCCCCTTTTCTGAATTCGAAAGTTCAGAGATAGATATATTTGACCTTTTTCCGTTTCAAATTTGTAGTAAAATATCTTTTAGGTGTCCTAGAAATTAGAATTAGAAAGGTCTCGTCCCCCGTACTGACGTGAATAAAATCTTCTATATTTCACTCTGGAGGTAATTCCTGGCTTTCATAACTCCATTATTATTTTACTGGTACAATGTCAAACAAATAAGCCAATTCTAAGGTCACATGAATGCATTTAATAGAACCTTAGGACCATTTCATTTAACGATCTGCAAACATCTATTTGTAGTACAAATTCATGGCAAATAATTGATAGCATATAATTTTTAAATAAATAATATTTAATTAAATAATATTTAATTAAATAAATTAATAAAAATTAATTACACACTTTGCAAAACATCATGAACAGTATAATTGACAAAAATAATAATATTTACAATCATAATTTTTATGACGTTGTTCAAATGTGTAATAAAAAGTAATCTACGAATTTTAACATCACCCTAGTATAAAATAAGTTTGTTTATAACTTCATTTAATAATGAAATTCAACTTTAAGGACGTGACTCATTATCAGCCAAGTTTATAAATGATTCATTCTCTCTAAGATTAAGAGGTATATTTTGTTTGACCAAAAAAAGGTATATTTTAAAAAACAGAGAATAATAACGTAACTAAGACAAATGAAGAAAATAAAAAATAAGATATAAATAACAATAACAACAACAATAACAATCACATATCTAATTTAATTTCACAAGTAAAGTCTGGGGAAGATGATATATACACAGTCTTACCCTTAAAGAGTTAACAAATAAGACAATTTTACGGTCATATGAATGCAATTCAATAGAACCTTAGGACCATTTCATTAACTCTCTGCAAACATCTATTTGTAGTACAATTCATGGCAAGTAATTGAAAGTTTATAATTTAAAAAAAAATTACACTCAACTACATGTATATTGCTAGTCTATCAAGCAAATATATATATATATATATATATATATATATATATATATATATATAAAACTGTTGTAATTATATTTACCCTTAAAATTCAATTAGAAGGTGTCTTTTCAAATTTTGTCTTAAAAGTTGCGAGGGTATCTAATTTTAGAATACCTAAAATTTAAAAAGTCTCGTCCTTCATAATAACATGAATAAAATCTGTTGTGTTTCACTCTATAGGTAATTTCCTAACTTTCATAACACCTAATATTATTTTACTGATACTGTGTCTAACAAATAAGACAATTTTACGGTCATATGAATGCAATTCAATAGAACCTAATTAGGACCATTTCATTAACTCTCTGCAAACATTTATTTTATTTGTAGTACAATTCATAGCAAGTTTTAATTGTTTATTTGTTATAACATGAATAAAATCTGTTGTGTTTCACTCTATAGGTAATTTCCTAACTTTCATAACACCTAATATTATTTTACTGATACTGTGTCTAACAAATAAGACAATTTTACGGTCATATGAATGCAATTCAATAGAACCTAATTAGGACCATTTCATTAACTCTCTGCAAACATTTATTTTATTTGTAGTACAATTCATAGCAAGTAATTGAAAGTTTATAATTTAAAAAAAAAATTACAATCAATTACATGTACATTGCTAGTCTATCAAGCATATATATATATATATATATATTAAACTGTGTAATTATATTTACCCTTAAATTCAATTAGAAGGTGTCTTTTCAAATTTGTCTTGAAAGTTTCGAGGGGTATCTAATTTTAGAATACCTAAAATTAGAAAGGTCACTCAATTACTCTTTACGTCTCAAAATAAGTATTGTTTTAGCTTATTTTATGTCAATTAAAAAAAAAAAAAATAAGGTATATTTACTAAGTTACTCTTATTTATTAGATGTTTTTTGTGAATTGAGTACTATTAAGACATAGTTTTATTTATTATAAGAGTATAACTAAAAACAATTACTATTTTTTTCTTGAATTTCTAAAACGACGAGTCTATTGGGAAAAGCGACACTTATTATGGGGCGAAGAGAGTAATACTTATTATTTGTGAAAGTCACTTTCTGTTGATTTCAATTTTCTTCAATAAAGATAGCGTCTTTTTAAGATAATAACTATGAGTTAAGTGACCATCTGAGAAATCAACTCAAAAAAACAGCCACCATCTCCGCCACATTTCCCATGGCTTCTTCACTTCATCGCCACCACAACCGCCATCATCTGTCACTCATCAACACCACCAAAACAACCCCTAAGCACCATCAGAGGGTTTTTGTTAGAATTCAAACAAAAATCTCAGCAAGAAGATGCGAATTTAGTATAAAGTGATACTACATGTAAAATTTTAAAAGTATCACTTCCTTCGTTTTAATTTATTTGTCTGGTTTTAACTTGACATCGAGTTTAAAAAAGTAAACAAACTTTTAAATCTTGTGATCATAAATTAAAGATATGTAGAATGTACCAACATACCATTTAATTTTATGATGTTAAACATGTCATGTGAAAAATTGAAATTAAAGAGTTGTAAAAGGGAAAAATGCATTCTTTTTCAAATGGATTAAAAAGAAAAGTAAAACAAACAAATTGAAATGGAGGGAGTATAAATTGTCTCACAAACACCTTGTATTACAAAAAAAAGGGGGGGAAAATAGGGAGAGAGTATTGTGATAAAGAATTGAAGAAGCTGTGCTATATTAGGGGCCAAAAATGACGGAATTGAGGAAGAAGATGAGAGATAGAAGAAATTTTGGTTTTTTAAAGCAATGTCAGCTCAATTCACAACCTAAGTTTGAGAGAAAATCACTCTAACAACTCAATTCCTTGTTTTGCGTATTTGCTTCTCATTTCATGTTGGAAAAGGAGTTAAATATACCTTTCAATTTTGCGATTTAGACTGTTTTCATTTTCTCTTGTAAAATTTGAATTGGGTTTATGTTTAGCTAAACTAAATCTTTATTACTTCTTGAAAATCGATTTTGGGATGTGGTGGGAGGAGATTCTGCAAACCTATTATTGAAAATGAAGTTCGATGTTGCGTTTGGTAAAAATATTGGACGTATTGTTGGTGGCTGATATCTGATGTCTGATAGTTGAACCGATGAGTTTGCTAGATGGTATTTGAATTTAATTGTGTAGTTAAACTTCAAAAAATCTCTCTCTCTCTCTCTCTCAATGAATACCTAACTACACGCGTAGCTCTGTCCCTATGGACCCATCCGACGTTGCTGATAAGGCATATCTAGACGATCAGCAAGCTCCATTCAAAGGTGCGAGCCCATCCTCTGAAACAAAATTGCATTAAAAACTCTTATGCTTCCACAATCAGCTCACCCCCAAACTTATCCCCTAATTCAAACCTGCATGGATGTGTGACAACTTGAAGAGGTGGTCAAAGCTAAGCATACTACTCATAATGGAGTTTCAGCCGTGATGTTTAAGGCCTATATTATGGTATCATGGTCACAAAGTTTAGACTTACAATTGGTGGTTGGTTTCTTAACTTGAGACCCCAAATCGGCAAAATTCGCTCAAAGTTCAAAGAATAGGTCACCATCAAAGGATTGACAAAAATTGGGATTTACGACAATTTCAATGTGTTCCTTGACTTCAGAAACGAGGAAGACTTCAATGCCATATGGTTCAATATGGTTATATAAATTGAGGGACAACAAATGTGGATCTGAAAATGGACGCCAAACTTCAAACAAGAAAAGGTCTTGTCAATCCCTTCGGTATGGGTTCTTCTCCCTAAACTTCCATTTCATATGCATACATGACAGTATATAAGCATATTGTCAGCTCTGGGTACTCTTCTGAAAATAGATTAGCTACTAAGGGTAGAATTTGGCCAAGTATGGCCAAGGTTAGAGTGGAGATAGACCTACTCAAACCTCAGCTTGAATCTGTCTATGTTGGCTTAATACATGAAAATGCTCCTCAAACTGTTTTTTTTTTGCAAAAACTCGAATATGAGGGATCTCTAAGTACTGTAAACATTTTTATAAACTTGGACATGTAATGACCAATTGCAGAGTTTTAAAAAGAAAAAACATTGCTGAACAACAGAAAGCTGAGGAACAATCTATGGAAAATGATAATGATGAGCAAATTGCTAATGGAAAGGAGACAGAACAGAATGAGGCGCAGAGGAATGGAAGCAAGATTGATGATGTTGCAGAGAAATCTCATGAAAAGGAGGAGGCTATAAAAGATATAAATAACAAAGAGGATCATGAAATCAAGGAGGCAAAGACGAGTATTATTGAGAGGGCCAGCAAAAAGAGAACAAAGGATAAGAAAAAAAGAAGCTCCCAAAAAAAAAATCAAAGTTTTCCTTAAACCCAACTTTGTGCAGCAGGTCAGCAAGTATAGGAACAACAAGATTTCTTCCAAAGCTGTGATTAAGGACAAAGATCTTGAGAATGCAACTAAGACCCCAAAAAATTCAAATGATAATAGAAAGAAGGCTAAAAAAGATACAAACAGAGAAGAAGTGGGAAAAATTGAATCAATTCAACAAGGAGGACTAAACATGACAGAGAAGTTCACAAAGTCCGACTGACAACATGAGTATTTCTTGTAAGGACAATAAACATCTCTCTGAAACACTGAGGGGAGCTCCAATCAGAACCAGAAAAGGCAAGAACATGTGGATGATATAATGGAAGAGTTTGAAAGCATTCCCCCTTTTATTAAAAATATGGCAGGTCTAAACTTGGTAGTTGATCTCAATAAGTACTTAACAAAATCCAAATCAAGTCTCCAACTAAGTAATACATCAGTACATTTTGAATATGCAACTACATAGTGAATGGTGCCTTGGATATATCATCATTTCTGAAACTTAAACATTTCTAAGGGACTCTAGTGTTATTCCCCACAATGATACCCATTTGTTACTTGAATTGAAGCCATAGATCACAGTCAAGTCACATACAAAAGAATTCAATTTACATTCACCTGGCAATGTATGAGTTGATCCTCCTGTATAAGCATGATTAATCATAATAGTGAGCGTCCCATAGGATCCACACTCTACCATTAGTAGCAGTTGAATAATTATTAAGAAGGTTCAGGATAGTAGCAGTTGAATAATTATTAAGACAGTTCAATCTTGAACCAATATTGTTGATAATATGATTGCAATTTGGTTGCTTGACTCTAGTTTCCACCAAACCAATTAGACTAATGTGTTTATTTTTATATAGTTTCTCAACTCTGTTTGTTTGTACTTCATATTTACACCTTTAATATTCCAAAAGACCCAATTCATAGAAGATTTTTGGAATCACTACCTTTATTAGGAGGTAGTGAGAGCTTAGTTCCTTGGTCAACTTGTTTGAGAGCCTCAAGTCCATTTCTTGTTGGAGTAATGGTCTTTCTAAGGGTATTTCCTAAGAGAGGGAAGTTGATCATATCCAAAGCTGGGCTCTTTAGTTGTTGAGTGGCATCTGTTGTTATATGTTGTTAAGCTTCATTCCCTGTTGTTTTTGTCTTTCTATCACAATGGTTTGGGGAGTCTGTGGTGGTGGTTTCAATTGAGTCTTAGTCTGCATGTTTCTCCATTCTTGGACTACTCTGCTTGGTCCCCTCCGTCTCTAGGTTATATCTTTGAGCAGACCTATTATCAAGAGGGCATTTGTGACCAACTTTAAGAATTTATCACAGAAATCAGGTTTCCAATAATAGGAAATTGGTTGTGTATATTATTTCTCAACTATAGTTATCTTTGTAGGTAGCGTCTTAGTAACATTAATTTCAATGAGTACTCTTCAAAGGATATATGTGTTTGCTTAGTTATGCGCACTCATCTACAAACAACTTTTCTATGTCACTAACAATCTTGCTGAGAGAGTTACAGCTCCAACAACTCATAGGGAGATTAGGGAATTTAACCTAGAGAGGGACTTCAGTTAGAAATTCGTTATCAAAATCAAATTCCAAAGACTAGGGTTTCAGTTTTACTGGTTTATTGCTGATGGTTGCAAGGGACAAAATAGAGAACTTCATGCATATCCACCATGTTTTGAAACCTAATTATATAGTAACCATTCTCATGAAGATAAAGGTCAAGTGCTGCAACATTAGCCCATGTACTAGCCACATACTTGCGCATATGAGTGTAGCCTGATAGATCCCCAAATACATAAGCTACTAAAGATGATCTCCACTTAGCCATCTCCTTATCTTCTTCTTCTTTATCAATCTGAATCGCAGGAGCACCATTGACCAGTTGTGGAGGGCGATAAGAAAGTGACATCCCATTTTCAGCCACACAATTTCCAGAAAATAGGCTGGCCCAAGGTCTTTCAATTGAGGTTTTATCATCAGTGGTCTCCTTTGGTTGTTGGATAGACTCCAAGTTGTCGTTATTAGGTGGTGTCCTTATCCCATTACTCATGTACTGCGTTTGGTGTGAAATTGATTCCTCCATGGCTTTCGATTCCCTAGATTTGAGCTCCAGAGTTGACCCAGAAGCTATGGTCTCCATACCCATTTCGGACTCCGGGTAGAGCTTGTCCTTCTCTAATCTGCTTTTGATTGAAGCCGAGGAACCCTGTTCTTGTAGTGGGTACTGTTCCATTGGACTACGAGAGATACTTCCACTCCTAGCTTTCAATTTTTTTGTCTGAGCCTGTAATCACAGTGAGCTACCAAAAGCAACAATACCTCGGCCCCTTCCCATGGCCCGACACACGTTAAATTAATATTTTTGAGTTTTTTTGATATATGATTATTTTTCATTTTCATTGTTGGTTGGTGGTTAGAAATATTAAGCTAAGTCATATTACCTTGGTTTTGTCTGAGAAAGCAAACTAGGATTTCATAGAAATAATGAGCAAGAACATAGGGCGCTAACCCTCGTTTAATAGATTCACTCAGAAATAAGTTGAATTTACTTAGTATATATTGATTTGTTCTTAATAATAACTCCTGTGTATTTGAAAAAATCATTTAGAGATAAAATGTTCAACCATTGAAAAATATTGAGTGATGTTATAGAGAACAAGTTCATATCTAGAACAACCCAATATCAGTATTTGCATGAAAATTTAGGACATTGCATTTCATAGAAGGGGGACACAACCTTGGTTTCTTTAATCATTATTATTTTACAATAAAATCAACATAGCTGTTTTAGTAAGTCAAATCAATCCAAATCTTTCAACACTCACGGGTAAGGGTCACTACTAGAAATAAGGGCTATAGCAACAGTATCAAATTCATTGCAGTAGGCCCTAAAATCGTTTCCGTAGTACTATGGCAACGATTATACCCGCCGCACCAGCTCGCATTACCATAGATCTATTGCAACAGTTATTGCAACGGGTGATAAAAATCGTTGCCATAAACATAACTATAGAAACGGTTATTCTTCCTTCTGATGCGACGAATATATATGTCTATGGCAACGCTTTGTAACCGTTGTTATAGACCTTTATTGCAACGATTATAAATCTATTGTAATGGTATAATTTTATGACCTATTGCAACGTTTCCACAACCTATTGCAACAATTCTCATGCCATAATGATCCTAGTATAATGCTCACAGATTAACGTTCATATATAATAAATTAAAATATAATACAAATTATATATATCACAAAATGAAAGTTTACATTCATAATCCCTCCAACAAACTATAAAAATACACACATAAAAGCAAAATGTACTCAAACCAAAATAATTCATTAAATTTTACATGATTTCAAGAGTTACAATAAGCTCCAATATGGCCAACAGCAAAAATCTTCTTTAAGTAAAGTCAAGTGAACAAAAATCTTCTTAAGTAAAGTCAAAGGTCTTCACTGCTTTTCTTCTTCCTTTCCTTCATTTTTGACACCTACAAAAGAGGATAGATATATATCAATATGCTTTTCCACAACCAAGAACTCCATCAAAGTATTAGCAAAAACTAGAGCAAAACAACAACAAAAATAATATCAAAGCTCAACCAAAACTGCACCAAATAAGACCAAACCTGATCGAAAAATTGAAGCAAAATAACTGAGCAATAACTGCACAAAAATGGGACTAAAACTGAATCAAACAAGATCAAATTTGATTAAAAAATTAAAGCAAAACAACAACAATAACCTGGCTTTAACAACAACAATAACCTGCACAGATATGAGATCAAAACTGGACAAAAAAAAGACCAAAACTGATCCAAAAATTTGAGCAAAATAGCAGCAATAAACTGCACAGAAACGAGACTAAAACTTGAACCAAACAAGACTAAAACTGGTCAAATAATTTGAGCAAAACAACAATAAAAACATACACCAAAAACAAGACCATGAAATTGAACCAAATTTCAATTAAAAAACTACACCAAACAGGACCAAACTGGAGCAAAACAACAACAAAAACAACATCAAAAAGTTCATGGCTGGAGGAAACAAAATGCAAGTAAGGCATTTTATATTTATTGCAACTCAAGGCACATACAAACTGCATAGATGATAGTTATTTGTCTTCATGGGTGACTAATGAAACCTCGGATTGTTGTCAATGGGAAGGAATTGTTTGCAGCAACACCACCAAACGAGTCACTGAGTTGTCCATTAGTACTGGATATAGTTTGGAGAATTGGCTTTTCAATGCATCTTTATTTATTCCATTCAAAAATCTCCTTTAGAACTCTGTGTGTGTTTTGATAGTTGAGGAGGGGGAACGAGGGTGGTGGAGAAGAGAGTTGAGGAGAGAGGGGTCGGGTTTGGAGCGGGTCAGGTAGATTGGGGCAATTGAAATTGAATTTGGTATTTAAAATTAAGCCCAAATTGACTCAATTTAGGCTAGAATTGAAAGAAATTAGATAGAAAGAGGCTAGAATTTAAATATATTGAGGGATAAATTGAAATTGAGCTGCTATTTAATTAACAAGATACTACATATATAATTTAATAGATCAAATAATAACTAACGATAATTAACAAACAAAGAATATTATTTAAAATTATAAATAAATTACGTATACATTTTGTACGTAAAATTAATGACATCTAATATTATATGAAATTTATGATAAAATAACAATAATTAAAATAAATTATATATTTATAAATTATATACAAATTTAAAAAGGTGTCAAGCTAACACAAAACATGTCATTTTATTTAGTAATAAAAGTAATACGTAAGAAATTAAGATCTAAAAATATTAGTAATTAATAAAATAACAGCTCGAGTGAGGTGTAGTATAACTTGAATTGGATTGCTATTTGATAAATATCATATACATATTAAAATATAAATAATTAATAATAATTATCGTACAAAATTAAAAGAAAAATATTATCATTGGCGGGTGACAAAAATAATTGAGGAAAAATATGGACACTACTAGAAAATGAGCCTACGAGAACAGATATGCTAGTAACATTTTTAAACCATTGCTAAAAATAATCTATTGCTACGGTTATGACCGTCACCAAAAGTTTTGAATTAATAGACCGTTCCAACAAATAAATTTTTTTAAACAACCGTTACAATAGATGGATTTACTGCAACGGTTCACTAAACCGTTGCTATAGATAGTCTTATTGCAACGGTTAAATTCCAATGTCAACGATCATATGATTAAGTCGTGTCAATAGCTACCAAACTTTTTGACGACGGTTATAACCGTTGCAATAGACTATTTTTAGTAACGGTTTAAAAATGGTTACTAGCATATCTGTTCCCGTAGGCCCATTTTCTAGTAGTGGGTGTACATGAACCGGGTTGGTTCGGATTTTTTAAAATCCAAACCAAACCATTAGTGTCGGGTTTTTAAATTTATAAACTAAACCAAACCAATAAAAGTTGAGTTTTTCAACCTCGGGCTTTTTCGGGTTATTTTATTTTTTTTGAATTTTTTTGGGTAAAGCCTTCATACAAACATATAATTAACTTGTGCTTCAAATATTTCTTTAGTCCTAGCAAGATACAACTATCTAAGGTATTTTTTTTAAAAATAACACAAAATATAAATGAGTGATGACGATAAAATATTCAACCAAAACAATAATGAAATTGCATAGAATAAATATTGCCTATTAATAAGTCATAATAAAAATAATCATAATTTAACAGTACTAAGTCATACTAAAATAAGTTTAATAAGTATTAATTGCATGACTAAATATTAAATAAAAAATAAAATTAGTTTATGTGTTTATCAAAATTAAAGAATAGATATCAAACATGATTGTCATTCCTAGTGTTGAATTGAATAATTTTTTGTTAGCATTAGTATTGATTTGAGCTTTATTTGAGTTACTAATATCTATGAGTTATAAAAACTTATTGGACCATTTAAAAGTTCTAAGTTTAAACTTGAAACAATATGTCGAAAGATAAAAACTATTAAAAAATATAAGAAATGTTTATAAATTACATCACAATAAATATTTTTATGTATAAAATATTTTTAAAAATAATATACACGTAATATCGGGTTGGTTCGGTTCGGTTTGACTTTTTTTAGTTAAAATCAAACCAAACCAATTATAGTCGGATTTTTTTTCCAATACCAAACCAAGTCAAACCAAACCATTAGTCGGGTTTTTTTTGGCGGTTTGAGTCGGTTTACGATTTGGTTCGGTTTGCGATTTAGTTTTGTACACCCTTACTCACGGGATAGAAAACAAGAAATCAGTCAAGTATTCGTTCGATTCGTAATCTTTTCACGCCTATTCCCTGTGAAATTCGATCTCAACTTTGTTGAATTACTATATTTGACTATGACTGTGTTACATCATCTTATAGGCGTAACTTTTTAACATATCACACACCCCACCCAAATTTGTAGGCCAAAGCACATGCTTTAGGTGCTTCACTCTAAAGCCGGTTCTGGTAAAGGAGTGTGTGCAATATGTCCACTTCCCTGTATTGTTTCACACTTTCGTTCTTTGTGTATAATACCAATGAAGGATACAATTCCTCTTTTCAAGTATTAACTTATTACTAGTATTAACAGTTCGTTGTGGTATCGTTTTTGTTACCATTTGTACCATCTTAAGAAATTTTAAAAGAAAAAAAGTACAAAGAAAAAATTAATTCATTTAGCTCATGATGTATAAGTAATAAAAGCTCATTATAATTGATACCAAGATAATGTCCTTAAGGGGTCCTTTCATTCATTGCATTAAAGCATATTGTCCTTAGCACGTAGTACATAAAAATAGTTTGTTAGTAGAAGACGTTGCAAACTTGCATATATGTCACTTCAAGTAAAATCCTCCGCTTTTATTGTGTGGATGACATTATTTCACCGTTTCAATTTGTTTGGCTTGATTCAGAGAATATGAGAGTCAAACTAACTAATGGTCTATGTGAACTCAGATATGGAGTCTTCAATTTTTTGAAATAAAATTTACATATATAGAAATTATATAAAATATACTCTATAAGTCACAATAGTTAAATATTTTAAAATTCTATGAAAAAGTTATGGTCAAAAAGAATATCCTTTAACTGTACAAATAGCAATTAAGACAAACAAATTAAAACGATAGAACTATGTTAATCAATAAAAATCAAGCATCAAGTACTTTCTTTTGTATCTCACATTTTTTTGTTTCAAACCTCTCTATAACGATATTATTTCTCCCAATATATTTTAACGGCTATAGGAAGATTCTGTTATGGAGAACATATATTTATAACATAAGATGAAAAATAGATTTCAAAAATAATTTGATCGTAAAAGTAAAATGTTAATATAAAAAATGACTGATATAGAGATGTCTCATCAACTATATATAAACGAAGTTAATCAACTGTATAGATTGAATTTTTTTATCAAGAACATTATACAAAAAGAGGTAAAATACATAAATTACACCTTAAACTTGTACTCTCGTGAACTCACTTACACACTTAAACTTTACAAGGGTCATTTAACCCCCCTCCCCTCCCTCCCCAATTCTTACTCAAAGTGATATTAAAAGGCGGGGGCACGAGACGAGGTATTTTACGCAGTACGAAGCGAGGCGTAAGTCCCGAAACACGATGCATATATCTCATGGTATATAGGATTTATTTAGTACTGGATATTTCATCCAGAGCATACCATTAGAGTTTTCTAGTATAGGGTGCATATATGGACCTCATGAGTTCCACATGGGTTCCGACTATATATACTATATAGAAGCGAGCATATACAGATTTCTGGCTAGGTCATATGCATGCATTTCATTTCATCATCACCACATTTCATATGGATTTTGAGTGTTGAATCGATAGAGTGAAGTGGAAAGTAGTTTATTTCCTTCCTGTTGGTTGATATTTTTGAGATAGCTGGTATGATATGGTTGATACTTATAGTGAAATTCTATGATATTAGCTATTTTCGGATATTGGTTCTACTTGATTACTATCTTCATAAATTTAAGGAGTTGAAATGATAATCATGTTGCAGTTTGTGATTCCCTCCTCTGTACTGTTGAATTCAGATGTTTTATTTACCCTAATCTTTTACATTTATGACTGTTGAAATATTTGAATTGACTTGTTTAAATGCCTACACCTAACCAAATGTGAAGAAAAATAGTGTTAGGACCAACCCTTGCCATTACTTCTAGAAAAGGGTCGATTATCGACACTTGCTAAGTACACGTGTTTCTCAAACTCAGTCTACACTTGTTGCATTTTTGTGTGCAGGTTCAGCTCTAAATTCGTGTGCTGTTTGTGTCACCATTTGACTTGAAAAGACTCGCTCGAGTTTAGGGTGAGTTGATTTAATTTGACAAAACCAAAATTCTAGCTCTGTTTTAGTTTATCTGTCTTTCTTCTTTCTGATAGAATTGTAGTGTATTGACTTAAAATTTTTGGATCTTAGTCACTCATGTACTTGTATCACCAGTTCTTGGGATTGTATTTTATTTCCGTGAATGTTTTAGTCTTTATGACTTAGATTTCAGACTTATCAATGTCTTACCTTAATTTCTACATAATTCAACTTTTCACTCATTTTAAATGGTTAATAACTAATGGGGTTTGCCTATAGGGAAAAGGTAGGTGCCCTCACAGCGTATTGTGATTTTTGGATCATGACAACTTGGTATCAGAACATGGTTCATAGGTCCTATGAGTATAAGAATAAAATCTAGTAGAGTCTTGCGAATTGGTACGATGACGTCTGTATCTATCTTCGATAGGCTACAAGATATTTAGGAAACTTCTATTCTTTGATTTCATATAGTGCATTCACAGCCTGACATGACTTTAAACCTCTTATGCATTCTCTCGCAAGTGGTAAAAACACGTTCTGCATTGACTAGGGATTCAAATCCCATACACTTGGTACGCGGTAGAGGTAGAGGATGAGGCAGGAGTAGATCCTGAGCAACAATGTACACCAGAAGTCTTATTAGAGTCATATCTTTGAGGCCAGAAGTTACTCATGATGATAGGTCGGATGAAACAATGGAGTTGAGTTCGGATATACACCATCTTGTTTCATTGCTATTCTTATGCTTCAGAATATCTTGGTATGGATATTGGGCTTCTTTGAAAAGATGACTCAGACTTTCGATCAACACATTACTTCTGAGATTCAGATTCAAGGGACACTGCCAGCCGCAACCACAGTTCCCTCTAGTATTGATGTGTATTGTCGATTATTGCTCCACATTTAGTTACTTTGCCTATCATTTCAATTGAGGAATAGATGAGGTTCAAAGAGTTCAGGAGGATGGACCCCCCCAGTTAAATGTGGATCCAGTGTTGATGGTTATGAGTTTTTGGTTAGTTGTCATGACATGTTACATGTGTTGGGATCGATAGGCTCTCATGGAATGGATTTTTCTGCATTTTAATTGGGTGGGCCACCTTGCGGGCATGACATGACATGACATGTTAAAGGTAAACCAACTGAGTCACCTTCTCTCTCATGGGATTAGTTTACTCAAAAATTTCTAGAGGAGTTCATTTTGAGGCGTGAGGAGCACGCAGAAAAATTTCTCGTGATCTCGACATCTATAGTGTTACTTATGGCATGGGGCAGCCTTCTCATGGATTGTCTTGTAGGCTCGTAGACCGTGAAGGCTATTCCATTCATTCAGATCCTTCTTGATAGATTTTAGCTCATAGGCATTGTTTTTCATGTGATAATTCTGAGCATTACAAGAAAGATTGCCCTCGTGTCAGGTAATGTGGGTAGTATTAGAGTTCTTAGATTCTTTCACCAAAGGTAGAGGCCTCCGATGCGGTTGTTACAAGTATAGTTTGGTATGTTCTCAGCTTGACACAACTTTATTCGATTGTGGGTGTACCTACTTTCTTATTTGTGTTTGTGTACTTTTCCTTGGATTTGGGTATGCTTTGTAAATCTCGTGTTATGTCTGCATGTGCTTCTATACCGTTAGTTGATTCTTAGTAGTGGATCAATTACATCGATCTCATAAAGTTACCTTAGTGAGGTATGATGAGTGAGTAGGGATGATTAAAGTGGATATGGTTGACGTTGACACCATCTTGGGTATGGATTGACTTCCACCCATCCTTGTGGTTTTGGGATTGTCATGCCGAGAATGTGACATTAGCTATGTCGAATACTCCTTCAGTCCACGATGGTGATTTGGTATTGAATTGGAATCATGCATTCAACCCATTTCTATCTCACCTTATCAAATGGCTCCAATAGAGTTGGGAAATTAGAAAGTGTTTTATCTTGGGGTATTCTAGTGCTATTGGTGATGAAGAAGAAGTGAAACATGAAGATGCGTATCAAATATTGGAAGTTGAATAAGGTCACTTTTAAGAGTGAGTTTTTGTACCGTGCATTTACGATTTGTTGGATCAGCTTCAGGGTGCTCCGGTGCTTTCAAAGATTGGTTAAAAGTTCAGTTATTGTCTTTTGAAATTTTGGGTTGGGGATGTCCCTAAGATTGCTTTTAGTGTTTGTTGATAATTTTAGGAGTTTCGATCATGTTCTTTGGGTTAACCAATGTCCTAGCAGTATTTTGGAGTTCGAGGATAGAGTTTTAAGGCAGTACTTGGATTTCTTTGTTACTGTCTCCATTGGCGACTCTGTGATCTATTTTTGTTGCTAAGAAGATCACGAAAAACATTTAAAGACTTAGCTTTAAAGTTTTGGAAGAGCAATTTTGTTACTATCGATGCATTATGGAGGGTTCTCATCCAGTTCATCTTTGTCGTTAGGGTTGGCTAAAAGAAATGTAGTTTTTCGATGGTTATGTGATTATGAAGCGAGATTACAAAAGCTCAAAGACCTTGTCAATTTCAGCTTCTATTTTGACCTCACCAGTGGAAGGTGAAGTCTTTATGGTCTATTGTGTCATTTTTCAATTTGGCCTTGAGCTTGTGTTGATGTAGAAAAGATAGGGTTATAGCTTGTGTTTTGAAATAATGGGAGATTCTCAAGGAGGACTACTTTATTCATGACCTGCAGTTGGCAACGACAGTGTTTTGTGTTGAAAAATTGGAGACATTACCTCTATAGTGTTCATTATGGGATTTTGTGAATCATCACAGGATTTGGTGCATCTTTGATCAGAGTGGCGCAGTGAAAGTATGGTAACAACTACCTTGATCTGTAGGTCCTTCAACATGGATAGTTCAGACAAGTTACAGGTAAAGGAACTACCTTTAACTATGAATATTCAGACTTTGACTGGTAGCCTTGAGAGACTTGATATTCTTGAATCTGATGGACTTATTGCTTGTTTTAAGGTTCGGTCACTTTTAGTATGGCAGAATAGGGCTTGAAAAGTTCAAAGGTGATGAGTTGGGCATGTTGGAGATGAAGTGTTGAAATTGGAGGCTAAAGGAGAATTTTTGGATAATGAAGATGCTTCAGAAACCAAAGGTTGCATAGGGTTCCTAGAGTAGATGTGTCGACTAAGTTGATCATGGAAATGGCTCATAGTTTGGGATAATCTTTTCATTCAAGAGCAACTAATATGTATCGTAGCTTGAGGCAACAATATAAGAACTATGACTTAGAGGATGTCTACACTTGAGTGAAAGTGATGATGTTTGCTATGGACTACGTAGTAGGGTTACCACATGATTAAGGAAATTTGATGCTTTTGGGTCATCGTGATAGGTTGATCGAGCTATTATGTCTACACTTCAAAAATATCGGCTAGAATCTACATTCATAAAGTAGTTCTTTTCCATGATATACCTATTTCCATCATTTCAAATAGAAACAATCAGTTTACATCTCATTCTTAAAGTCAGTATGGAAAGAGTTGGGAGCTCGAGTAGAGTTTGGTAGGTGGTCAGTTTGAACAAATTATCCAGGTATTTGGAAATATGCTATGGGTATGCGTAACTAATTTTGGATGGTCGTTAATATATGTTCTTGTATTTAGCAGAGCTTATCTGAGGTAAGGGCTACCATTTCAGCATTCAGGTTGATCTATTTGAGGTATATGAGGTGGGGAGAAAGGCAATTTACCTCACTTCTTACAATTTCAGTTGAACCCGCAACAAAGCCATATAGGATAAGAGACGTCATTCTCCTATTGGTTGTTTCGATGTTTTTGGGGTCAGTCCATAGAGTACAGACTAGTTGATGAATTCTTTGATAAACTCAAGTTAATTTGAGATCGGCATCTCATAGGTCAGAGTACACAAAAGGCTTATGATAAATGGAGGATTTGTGACTTAGAGTTTGTGGTTGGTAAAGAAGTTTGTAAAAGGTATCGCCTATGAAGGGGTTTATGAGGTTTGAGAAATAGGGGCAAGCTCAGCTCAAGGTCTATCAGTCCAGTTGGGTTATTGCAACATATAAGTGAGAAGGCAGGTGATTTGACTTTGCCTCAAGATTTATCAGATATATCTAGAGTTTCAGGATGTGATGCTGAAAGGAGGCTATTTGATGGTTTTCTTGTGGTTTAGAGAGGTTTCTATACAGTTAGATCTGTGTTTTTGTCCTTTGAGGAACTGGTAACCATTTCTGATAGGCATAATCAAAAGTTTGGGTCAAAAAAGTCAGTATTTGTGGGGTATAGTAAAGGTATCGCCCAGTGGAGGAGGCCACTTGAGAGGTTCTGATAGACATACGAAGCAGATATCCTCAACTTTTCGATAGTTCAGGTATCTTCTTTCTCTTTATATTCAAGAACGAATTAGTGGTAGATGTTGTAACGACACTCATAATCGTTTTATGATTTCTGTATACTTTTCTTATTTTAACCCTTTTCGTAGCTTCAGTATCACATTTGTGGTCTGCAGGAATGAGTGGCATGGTTTCGAGGTGGTTGGACGGGTTTTCAAAATGTTTTTCAGTTTGGAAGGTTAGAAAGTTAAAAAGCTCGACTAAACTCAACATTTGAGGAAGATAAGCTAGGAATGGAATTATGAGAGCTTCATTAGATTCGAAAAGTGATTTTTGAGTTAGTTGAATAGTTGGTTCGGTCTCGAGGAATTTGGATGTGATTTGAGCCATTGATTGGATTTTTGGAAATTAAGGAGATAAGAGTTGACTTCGGCCAATATTTGGTCAAGACGACTCTAGATCGGTGTTTTGATTATTTTAACAGATCCAGAATGTGATTTCTAGTCAAGTTACATGTTTGGTTTATCTTCATAGGGTTTTGAATGACTCCCGAGGGTCTATTAAGGAATTTTGAAGTTGTGGCCTTGCTGGTTTTGTTCTTGCTGATGCAGCTGACAAGCTTTGTTTGTGTTTGTGAGGCCATGGTCGCGATTGCGAAGAAGGAAAGCTTTGTCCTTTGTGATTGTGATGGAAAAGCCTGTGTTTGCAAAGAGTTAAGTGGGTCTGAGTTGAGTTTGTTCTTCACAATCGCGGTGATGGGTTTGAATTTACGAAGGTTGCATCCAGGTCACCCTTGAGACCGCGATGGGGTCGTCGCAATTGCGATAAAGAAATTGCCTGGGCAGAATATTAAAAACTCATTTCTGAACTTGAAGTTCTATTTTCAATTTTTGGAGCCTATGAGCACGGTTTTGAGCGATAAAAAATCCCTAGATTTCTTCGATAGGTATGATTTTAAATTATTAATTACTCATTCCCTGCTAATTTATTGTCAATTTCACCTTTAAATCAGTTTTATAAATTGAGAAAAATGGGGATTTTTAGTCTAAATTTAAGAGATCAAATTTGATTATTTGAGGGTCGAATTAAGCTCGATTTTTTTATGAAATTTTAAATTTAAGTTCCGGTATTCGATTTTCAAAGAAAATTTTTGTTTTAACCTTGGGGGTTCGGGGTTGACTTTTTGGGCCCGAGATAGAAGCATTGAAATATGGGTGTCTACGGTCTTGTTTACTCATCTAGATTTCATATTTGACCAGATTAGGATCATTTGGAGTCTTTAAGAAAGGGAAAACCATAATTTGATCTTTTGGGCTTCGATTAAGGCAAGTTGAGACTTTCTTTGACTATTATGATTTATGAAGTATAAGTGTAATAATTAATTGAATTAAGAGTTAATGGGTAATGGAGGTCTAGTATAAATGAGAAAACGAGCATTTATATAGATATCGGTGCCATGCTACGAGTGATTAGAGGCTTTTCCTGATTTGTTGAACTTTGTGTCTATGCGAGCTTGATCTCTAGTTTTGGCATTAGTTAGATTCTTGTGTTGATCACTTATTATTACCAACATGATTGATATCAGACATATGAAATGCTAATTTGATTATTCTTTCACTATCCTATTCACATTGTTAGTTATTCTATACTTACTTGTAATTATTTGTACTGAGGGTTGAATTTCATAATGGATTTATTGTGCTTGGCATTACATCTCATGCACATAGACATTGAGGAAGAGAAAGGATAACATTTGGTATAGGATCACCCAGAATATTCACGATATATAAGATTTATTTGATACAGGGTGTTGCATCCAGTGCATACCATTAGAGTTATTTGGTACATGGTGCGGATATGGACCTCACGAGTCTCCCACGGATCTCAACTATCTACACTATGGAAGCAAGTATATACAGTTTTTTGGTCAGGTCATAAGCATTGCATTTCATTTCATCATCACCAAATTTCATATGGAATTCGAAGTGCTGAATTGATTAGGTGAAGTCGAAAGTGGTTTATTTCCTTCCTGTTGGTTGATATTTTTGTGATAGTTGGTGTGCTATAGTTGATACTTACTGTAAAAAAATTCTCTGATATTAGTTGGTTTCGAATATTAATGTTGCTACCCTGATTATTGTCTTTATAGATTTAAGGAGTTGAAATGATAATTCTATGGCAGTTTGTGATTCTATCCTCTATATGGTTGAATTCAGATGCTTGGTTTACCTTGACCTTTTACATTTATAACTGGCGCACTGCTTGAATTGACTTCTTTAAAAGCTTATACTTAACCAAATGTGGAGAAAAGAATTGTTAGGACCAACTCTAGGAAAGGGCCGGTTATTAACGTCAGATAAGTACACGTATTTTCTATACTCACTCTACACTTACTACACTTTTGTGTGTAGGTTCAGCTCTAGATTCATGTAATGTTTGAGTCATCATTGGACTTGTAGAGACGCGCTGGAATTGAGGGTGAGCTGCTTTGATTCGGCAGCACCGAAATTCTGCTTGTGTATGTCCTTAAGCCCAAGATTGTTCTTTAACAATTTTGATGAACAAGTATTCATGATATGCAGGGGTAGACTAAAACCTGTCTAATTACATATGATATCTTGTTTCCTTAGGAAAGTTAAAAGAAAATTGTGCACAACTTATTCACAAATGATAAAAGACATAGTCATTATTTTTCAATTTCACATGGCGAAAAAAATCAAGCATCTTGAACCAATGAAGTGAGTGTGTATCTGGGAATAGCAGAACATTAGTTGACAAACCTTTATAGTTTCATTTGTACGATTGGAAAAACTTTATTTCTAAAGCACACAACTGAAGAGACTTCATTGTTATAACATTGCAATCCTCTAGACGTAACACGAGACTTGGAACCACAAGGATCCCAAGTTAACCCTTGGTTATAGCATTCTCAAGCATGTAAAGGAAAACAGAATGAAATCATCATAAAGAAATCCAAAACAGGAAAACATATCATAAATAGATAGTCGAATATGAAATACAACTCGAAGATCAGCTCATAACATCTATGTCTGAAAGCCTCTAAAACTAGCATAAGGAGTTGATGGGACAATACCCCAACTAACTCAACAATCTGAAAGGAAAGGAGATATAGAAAAGATAGAATAAAGTCTATTTCTCGCACTATGAGGACTCACCAAAGCTGGCCGGGAACTCTAGCCATGAAGCTATGAAGGGACACCTGAATCTGCATCATCAAAGGATTCAACACCATATGCGTTAGTACTATGGAATGTACTAAGCATGTGGGATATGCATAGGTCATGATAAAAATATACTTGAAAGCCTGTTTAAAACTGAGATCATGCATACTTTGTGATAAAATATGCTTAAATTATCCTTGAAGCTGAAATCATGTGGTAATAGTAAAATATGTAATGTAATGACTCAATGCAATATCATAAGCTAAAAACATAATCATAAGTAGTAAGTCTGAAATCTGAAAGCAAAGAATCAATACATTTTTAAAGCATAAACTGTTTCTGTGGGAGGTTCTCTAACCGACATAGACCATGTGAGCTACATGGAATTCGATGTATCTGCCCCATCGAGAGGACCCAATATACCTTGCTAGGGTATAAAGGCATAACTAGGCGTGATCACTAAAACTGATGCCCAACAGAGGGGACTTAGAACCTATGGGGGCACGTAGTTCTGGGACATATTGGTACTCTCACCCATCCAACTCGGTGCTAATACTACTCCCAAAACATACATATAGATCATATAATACTTGGGCATGCCTGATGCCGAAACTGTTCAAAACCAATGACATATCTAATGCCAAAGCTGTGTGAAACCAATGACATATCTAATGCCAAAGCTATTTAAAACCAATAACATATCTAATGCCAAAGCTATTTAAGTTCATAAATCTGAAGGCTTAGCTTAGCCATAATTCGAACATACTTTTCTTTCGAAAATCAGACTCGAAGAATTAGACATGCAATTTCATAAATACATAAAGGCCATGATTTCTAATCATGCTAAGTTTCTCTTAAAAATATGCAATTTCATGGGTTCATGCTAGAGATCAACTTTCATACTTGGGCTTTTGAAACCAATAAGAGAATCATAATTAAATAATGAGTAATCA
Organism: Jaltomata sinuosa; assembly: GCA_003996215.1. Lineage (NCBI taxonomy): Eukaryota > Viridiplantae > Streptophyta > Magnoliopsida > Solanales > Solanaceae > Jaltomata > Jaltomata sinuosa. The sequence continues at coordinate 80,610 of QJPP01000636.1, forward strand.
AGAGGAAACTATGAATTTAAACATAGAAACTGATTTCATAAACTTTCCCCAATTTTAGATCAAAACCCCAGTTTCATGAGTTCATAAATCAAAATAAGAATTGGCCTTAAAATCATAAACAGGAAACCTCTCATAAAAACTCATGCAAAATCATGCAATTTAGAGTTAGAATCCATAGAAGAATCATGAAGAAACAATTTTAGAAGGACCCATAAGAATTGAGTAAGAACCCTAGCTTAGAAATTCATGAGTTCAATTTAGAAGATTGGTGTTTTGGGCATAAGGGTGAAGGAATCCCTTATTGAATACCCACATACCTTAGGTGAAGATAACCCACTTTAATGGAAAAGACTTAGGAGACTTGACTTGGAGCTTGGAGACTTTGAGTGGATCCTTTGCTACGGAGCTTGAAACCCTAACTTGAAGCTTGAGAGGATGAAACTCTTTTTCTTCTCTTGAAACTTGTCTGGAAGAATGGGAGATAACTTATGCCAAGTGGGAATAAAAATCCTTCTAAATAGGATTAAAATGAGCTAGTATAGGAGTTAAAAGAGTGGAAAATAACAAAAATACCCTTGGACTTAAGCTTGGAAAAACTGATGAAATGACTCGGCTTCAGGGATTACGGGTCAGTGTACGGACCGTCAAGGTGAATGACGGGCCGTCATTTGATCCGTGATTTTAGAAATCACTTTTGAGAGTTTACTAGAACTCCATTCCATGAGATACAGGATGGTACGTCATTTAAAATAATGACCCATTAAGTCACTCGTGGAATCTAGGGAAGAAAAGCTGATTTTTGACAAACCACGGGTCAATCTACGGACCGTGGTTTTGATCTACGGGCCATCAACCAACCAATGGTTTTGAAAATGAAATTTCAGTATTCAGTTCAGCAATCACGGTTCAAAGTACGGACCCATCGTTCAAAGTACGGAGCCGTCATTCAAAGTACGGATCCGTCGTTTAAAGTACGGATCCGTCGTTCAAAGTACGGACCCGTCATCCGATCCGTCATCACTGACAGCACTGCAGTAAACTTCCTATAATGTTTTACTCCGGACTCGGATTAATAAGAGGTTAGTGGTGTTGGAAAGATAATTCTAATACCTTTAATTTGGTAGGTACTAGGCCACCTAACTCTTTGTATTTTAGGAGAAATAATCATTTTAAGTTGACCCTAGTTTAGTCTTATAAGAAAACTCATTTGGTTGAGGTGCTTTCAACTTATCTAGGTTATAGGAGTCTCTTATGAACATGATTCGCGTTCAAAGCACTCACCACACTAGGGAAATGATCTTTAGACTCATGGAAAAAGGTTCAGGTATTAGCTTAGGATTTCTGGGGTGTTACACTTTGTCAAGTAGATCTTTCAACTGCTCCTTTAGCTCTTTCAACTCTACTGGTGCCATTCTATAACGCGGAATGGATATAGGCCGGGTATCGGGATCTAGGTCGATACCAAAGTCAATATCTCTAACCGGAGATAATCCAGGAAGTTCATCAGGAAACACATCTAGATATTCATTCACAATGGGTACGGACTAAAGAGTTGACACACATTTCTTTGCTTCAAGGTCTCTGACATGGACTAGGTGATATAAACACCCTTTTGCTATAAGCTTTTTTGCCTTAAGATAGGAAATAAACCTTCCTCTAGGCATCACAACATTCCCTTTCCACTCCAAGACTGGTTGCCCCGAGAAATGAAATTGAGCAATCTTAGCTCGATAATCAACTGTAGCATAACAAGAGTACAACCAATCCATGCTCATAATGACATCAAAATCAGCCATGTACAGCTCTATCAAGTTAGCCAATGTATCATGGCCACATACTATTACTAGGCACCTATAGTAGATCTGTTTAGCTATAATAGACTTTCCTACTGGAGTTGATACTGCAAATGGCTCACATAATAACTCTGGCTCTATTCCAAACTTCTAAGCAACAAATGGAGTAACATATGATAGGGTCTCCCCTGATCTATCAATATATAAACATCATAAGAGAAGATGGATAAGGTACCTGTAACCACATCTGGGGAAGCCTCTGAATCCTGTCGGCCTGCTAATGCATATATTCGATTTGGGAAGCTCCCAAATCTGAACCTCTACCTCTACCCCTACCTGTGCCTCTGCCTGTCTATGCCTGAGGATCACGAGATGATGGTGGTGCTGAAGAAGAGGATGCTCCTGTGAAAGACTGGATGCACTGCTGCTAACTCAGGAGGTAAATTAACCTCATGGGCTACTTGGCCAACTCTCTATAGGATTCTATAAGGACCAATATATCTAGGGCTAAACTTACCTTTCTTTCCAAATCGCATAACCCCCTTCATAGGCGATACCTTCAAGAATACCCAGTCATCAACTTGGAACTCTAAATCTATGTGCTGCATATCTTTATAAGATTTCTGTCAGCTTTGAGCGGTCTTCAGCCGCTCCTGTATTAGCTTTACCTTTTCCACTGCTTGATGGACAAAATCTGGTCCCAATATTTGAGTCTCACCTACATCAAACCAACCAATAGGTGATCTACATCATCTTCTGTAAAGAACTTCAAATGTAGCCATGCCAATACTAGAGTGATAGCTATTATTATAGGCAAATTCTATCAGTGTCAAATGATCATCCCAATTGCCTTTAAAGTCAAGAATGCATGCTCTCAACATATCTTCAAGTGTCTGAATAGTGCGCTCAACTTGGCCATCTATCTGTGGATGAAATACAGTGCTATGGTTTACCTGTGTGCCCAAACTCTGTTGGAATGACCTCCAAAAATGTGAGGTGAACTGGGCACCCCTATCTGAAATGATGGACATTGGAATTTCATTCAAGCGAACAATCTCTTTTATATATAGCTTGGCATAATCTTTTGTGGTACTGGTAGACTTGAATGGTAAGAAGTGGGTTGATTTTGTTAATCGATCAATGATCACCCAAATTGAGTCATGCTTATGAAATGAGGAAGGAAAACCTGTAACAAAGTCCATGTTAATGGTCTCCTATTTCCACACTGGAATGCTCATAGTCTGAGCTAGGCCACCGGGCCTTTGATGTTCTGCTTTCACTTGCTGGCAGTTAGAGCATCGTGCTACAAACTCTGCTATATCTCTTTTCATGTCGTTCCACCAGTTGACCTCTTTAAGGTCATGGTACATCTTTGTAGAGCCTGGATAAATAGAATACCGGGAACAATGTGCTTCAGCCATTATCTGCTATCTTAGACCGTCAACATTAGGAATACACAGTCTTTCTTGGCACCTTAAAGAACTATCCCCTGCTATCTCAAATGTTGAAATTTTATGTTGTAGAATCTCTTCTCTATACTGGAGCAATAAGGGATCATCATATTATTTTCCTTTCACTAATGCCACTAATGATGACTCTGCAGTGTTTTGCACAACCACACCTCTATCTTCAGAATCTATAAGTCGAACTCCTAGCCTGGCTAATCAATGAACATTTCGTGCTACTTCATATTAAGCGGGTGACAAATGTACTAGGCTGCCCATAGACACGCGACTGAGAGCATCCGCTATAATGTTAGCTTTATCGGTGTGGTAGAGAATATTGATATCATAGTGTTTTAGTAACTCTAACCACCTTCTCTGCCTCAAATTCAACTACTTTTGCTTGAAGATATATTGGAGACTCTTATGGTCTATAAATATGTCAACATATACCCCATACGAATAGTGGCACCAAATCTTAAGTGCGAATATAACTGCTGCAAGCTCTAAATCATGTGTTGTAATGACTGAGTCCGTCGTTATGGGTAGTCCAATCGTGCCAAGTTTTAGAGTTAGAAAAATCCAGGTTTGGGAGTTTGAAATTCTAGGCTAGGCTAGCCTCGGACGATTTTGGAGTGAGGTAGAGTCTAGGGAAATCCGGGTAAGTATTGGTCTTTGTGTCTTGTTTTGAGCTAGTTTTCCACGTATCCAAGACATAAAGGAGTCTGGGGGACTTTACAGAATTGAATTTGGGTAAGTAGAACTCCGGAAATCGCGTTTGACGTGAAGGGGTTGTTTTGGATCGTTGGGGAAAGCAAGTGTGTTGTAAAATGGATAAAACTGGGAGATTTCCAGACATTATATCTGTGATGAGCGCAATGGTCCACCGTAGCAACCTCCGCTATAGTGGTGGAAAATACTCTATAGCGGTGGTCAAGGCGGTCAACACCTAGTTAAGACCGCTATAGCGGAAGTCATCCGCTATAGCAGAGCAGGGACCGCTATAGTTCAGTTTTCTATAATTCATTGGGAGAAGAACTAAGGCGATTTCAGGCGATTTTTCTCCTTTTTCCTTTGAATTTCTTCCCTAAGGTAAGGTTTCTACTCCCCAATCTTTGTACTACATTTCCTATACGGTAGAATTGCTAGGAGGGAACTTGGGGAAAGGTTGGAATAACCTAGGAATGGTAGAATACGGGGAAGAAAGGGGATTTCAAGCATGAATGTTTTTGGGTATTGTTAAAAGTATATTTTTATGATCATAGGTTGGTTAATTCTCTATTTTATCCATAAAAAAATGATAGAAGTAGGTAAATTAATGGTGGAAAGCCCGGGAAAAAGGTGGGATAATCATGGGTCGCCTGGGGTTTGGGGATTTGGTGTAATCTGGGTATTTTGCAGGCCTCGTGTGTTAATTTTATCTACTTGTGTGTTATTTTAGACCAAGAACGAGAAAGGAATCCGGAACATGGGAAAGCTCGGGTTGAATAGAGCTTGGATCATTTCGAGGTAGGTGATGGCTTACGATTTCTGTGAATGTTGTATATTCTTGTACTCATATCTAAGTGATTGTATGAATTAAATTGCTTAGGGAAGTTGTGTGTTCATGCATTTGACTGTGGATTATTGACATTCGGTTGGCTCGGGTACCATGCCTGGTATGGGTATAACAAATGGTTGGCACGGGTACCACGCCTGGTACGGGTATAACAATTGGTTGGCACGGGTACCACGCCTGGTACGGGTTTACTTTTGTTGCATCATTGCATTGATATTATCGTGTGTCATTGATTGATATTGGTTTTGTGAGTGGATCGGGATGCTTATTGAAATGTGTTATTGGTTTGGTGGTCCTTGAGAGGCCAGGGAAATTCTGGTTAACTGTTTTTTTGGTCTTGGTTTAGGGCGGGTTGTTCATTGACATTTGTGTTGGTCTTGGTTGAGGCTGGGTTGATTCAAGGTACATGTGTGTTGTCTAGAGGGGATCCCAGGGTGGGTCCGAGCTAGACAAAAAGGTATAGTTAATGGTATATGGTTGTGGCTTAGAGTTAGGTGGTGGATTTCATGCGGGAACAAGCTAAGTAAAGACTGGTAGTCTAGGTGTGTATGTGGCTATTGTGCATTTTTTCCATACCATCTACTTGATATTGTAGTACTGCTTATACACTGTTTATTTGGAAACTGGCTGATAATCCTATTAGTACAAAGTGGTGGTGTACTGATACTGCACTTGCTTGTCTTTTGGTGAGTACAGGAAATCTTCTAGCGGCTGAGACGCGACCTTATCTTTAGTGCCGACGATTTCTGACTTTAAGGGTGAGCTGTTTGATCAAGCTACCTTGGGCTTATCTTTAGAGTTGCAGTCCACTTGTTTCGGACTTGAACTATTTCGTATTTTCTTTTGGGGTTGTTGATGTGCCGCCATTCTACGGCACTTTTGACTCCTTTAACTAAGAATAATCGTGAGTTTTCAAGCAACCGTTGTCGTTTTTGATGTTTTATTGTTATATTTGCAGGAAATGGAGCTAGAGATAGAAACGGAAGAATATACGATCAAAGATCCCCTCTGGATAAGTTTGACGGTTGGCATGACGACCGGTCACATGGGTGACGGACCGTCAGCCAAGCCGTCAAGTGGAAGCTCAAGGGGAGCCTGTACTGGATAGCAGCGACGGTTGGAGTGACGGCCCGTCACATGGGTGACGGACCGTCAGCCAAACCTTCAAGTCAGATCTAAAAGATGGCGTGCACTGGATAGTGGAGACGGCAGGGAGTGACGGCCCGTCGCAATGGCGATGGTCCGTCAGGCGACCCGTCAAGTTTTACGCGGATTCCGAAAATGTCTATGTTTGGGTTTATTTCCTGGACTGCTATAAATACCCTGTGTTAGGGTTATTTTACGGATTCATTAACCAATAGTTCTAGGATTATTTTTTGAGCGACTTTTTGAGAGGAAAACACGACACATACACGTTTCGTTCTTCTTCTTCGATTGTTCTTGGGATTTTCACCATTGGTGCTTGGATTCTACGAAGTTCAAAGTAAAGTAATAATTTTCTATTGTAAGAATTCTTTCTTCTCATATGAATACTATTATTTATTTACTTCGTTTTGTTAGCATGAGTGGCTAAAATCCCCACAACTAGGGTTGTGGGATCCATGGAAAGAGTAACAACGTAGATTTCGGGTAGCATTGGGTTCAATTTATATGTTGTCGCGTGGTTAATCATTCGTTATTAACGTTTTCTAGTGGTTGCAAATATTAGGACATGCCTAGGTTTAATTTGCTTGAACAAAGAGATTAAAACCGAGAAATTTGATTAACTACGAGGATTCGAGACTACCAACTCTCGTCTTATGATTAATGCTGTAACTAGATTAATCTACTTGATATTTAGGATTGAAATAAGAAATTTCACCTTTTCAAGTTCGAGAGAATTGAAAAGGAAATTCGTCTATTTGGTTGAGAAACGTTTAGATGATACCATTAATTCAATCACATCATGATATACATATAGAAAGAACCCGGTTAAGCTTTGAGTCAAAATTGTTACGACGCCATGGTGAACACTTCCCTAGTTCATCTCTTCTACTGAATTTTACTCGTTAAAACTTGCAATTTGTTATTTGAAACAATCAAAATTTGATCCATACAAACCCCCCATTTACCAGAAACTATTGATTATTAGTCATCTAATTCACTAACAACTTAATTTGCACCTTATTCCCTGCGGGATCGACCCCAACCTCTGTTGGGTTCTATATTTGACGACGACCGCTTACGCTTCTTAATTTGAAGTCGTAATTTGGGCGTATCAAATTTTGGCGCCGTTGCCGGGGAATACGGTCGTTTATTAAGTCTGGTGTGTTTATTTGACTCTTAGTCATACTTTCCTGCTTTTACTTTTATTTGTTGTTTTTGTTTGTTACAGGGTACAGAGTTGTGCATGCCAAGTACCCGACGCTCGGGTGAACCAATATTACCCTACGACCCCGAGCTCGCAAGAACGCTAATGCAAAACATGAATGCACAAGCAGGACAACAACACTTGAACGTTGATGATATTGAGGTAGATGTTGCATTGGGTGATAATGTTGCTTGCACCTGTTCCAGAGAATGCACCTACCTTGGAGACCCCGATGGTCTCCAACATCGTACCACATTCTGAGGCCTAAGGGCTTCACAGGTATTCCTTTCTCTCACTGTTTTAGCTTTCACATGTATGCATTGGAGATAATGCATGAATCTAAGTTGAGGGTGTTGGGATACCTGTGAGTCCAACACCACCGAGAGTTTTTATTGTCGTGTTTCTTTTCCCTCCAGTGTGCTATCTAGTAGAACCGACATGTTTAGGTTGTCGTTTAAATTTTGGTTATGTTGTGATGTCTATAGCAAGCATGGCTTTTTGAAAGTTGAACTAAAAGGAGCCCCCTCTGAAAAAGTTGATTTTGTACTTATGTTTGAAACGAGTGACTGTTCTGGATCCTTGAATGTCATTGTGTGGTTGTGATTGTAATAATTATGCTTAAGCCGAGCTGATGTTTTGATAGTTGGTAGTGGTGTGGTTTCTTGGTGCCAAGTGTGTGTGAGCTTATTGTTATAAACTCTTACTCTGTGCATGCATCTAGAACTTTCCCGGTCTATTTTGTTAAGCTTGAAGTTGGTTGCTTAGGAAAGGATCGCAGGCCCTTTTTGTGTGCAGTCCACTTAGCCTATAAGACCGTCCAAATGCAAATAATCCCTTTGATCCCTGTTTGAGCCATATTGACCCTATTCTTTCAATAACCTGTCACCGTTTCTTTTTAACTTTGAATCCCTATTTTGGCCCTGGTCCTTCCTTGGACATCGTGCACCTCAACTCAGGCAATCAACCTAAGTTGAGGGTGGCTACTATAGAGGTAAATGATAAGAAAAATAGGATGGATAAAATTGGTTGTGGATAGAATGAAAATATCGGGTGTGTGCCTAAGAAAAGAAAGAAAAAGAAACGAAAAAGAGATGAAAAAGAATTGTCAAAATAAAGAAGCCGCACCTGTAGCTAGAAAGAAGGGAATAAAAAGGTGAATAAGGATGGACGAAGTAAAGTTAAGTGGAAATAGTAGGTCGGTGATTCCAAGGAGGGTTTAGTCACTATTCTCCAAACGTATCCTACCTGCACCCGAAGCCTCATTACAAGCCAAAACAAGTCCTGTAGTGATCCTGAGCGGCTTTCTGAAAAACTAAAATAGAATAGCAAGGGCAAGCTTATGGCATCGCATGTGCATTGTTTGAAATCATTTGTGAGTGTGAGCGCCTTACCTAATCCCAAATCTGGTGTGTGGGACTTCTTTGTAGTGAGGGCACCGAGATTTCTGTATCATCTATTGACTGTTGGGATAGCTGTTGTGTGTGTATGTAGAATATTCTATCATATCGGAATGACATGTTTGGATCCTTACAAGTTAGCGTTTCATACATTTGTGTACTACCGGGGGGGGCTTGATTTAAATTTAATAGACTGTTGAGTGGCCATGATTCGCTAAAGATATGTGTTTGTATTCTTAGTTGAGTCGTCCTTTTGTTTTTGTTGTCATGTTACTTGAGGACAAGCGAACGTTTTAAGTTGAGGGTGTTGATGTGCCGCCATTCTACGGCACTTTTGACTCCTTTAACTAAGAATAATCGTGAGTTTTCAAGCAACCGTTGTCGTTTTTGATGTTTTATTGTTATATTTGCAGGAAATGGAGCTAGAGATAGAAACGGAAGAAAATATGATCAAAGATCCCCTCTGGATAAGTTTGACGGTTGGCATGACGACCGGTCACATGGGTGACGGACCGTCAGCCAAGCCGTCAAGTGGTAGCTCAAGGGGAGCCTGTACTGGATAGCAGCGACGGTTGGAGTGACGGCCCGTCACATGGGTGACGGACCGTCAGCCAAACCGTCAAGTCAGAGCTAAAAGATGGCATGCACTGGATAGTGGCGACGGCAGGGAGTGACGGCCCGTCGCAATGGCGACGGTCCGTCAGGCGACCCGTCAAGTTTTACGCGGATTCCGAAAATATCTCTGTTTGGGTTTATTTCCTGGACTGCTATAAATACCCTGTGTTAGGGTTATTTTACGGATTCATTAACCAATAGTTCTAGGATTATTTTTTGAGCGAGAATTTGAGAGGAAAACACTACACAATCACGTTTTTCTTCTTGATCATCTTGTTCTTGATCGTTCTTGGGATTTTAGCTTCTTGTTCTTGAAAAGCTTGAAGCTTGTGTTCATCTATTTTGTAAGAACTCTTTCTTATTATTATGAATACTATTTCTTCATTCTTTCATTTTGCAAGCATGAGTAACTAACTTCCCACAACTAGGGTTGTGGGAGCCATGGCAAAAGTAGCAATATAGATTTCGGGTAGCGTAGGGTTCAATTTATCTTTTGTCACGTTGTTAATCATTCAATTATTAACGTTTTCTAGTGGTTGCAAACATTAGAACACGCCTAGGTTTTATTTGCTTGAGTAAAGAGATTAAAACCGGAAAAATTTGATTAACCACAAGGATTCGAGACTACCAACTCTCGTCTTATGATTAATGCTGTAACTAGATTAATCTACTTGATGTTTAGGGTTGAAATAAGAAACTTCACCTTTTCAAGTTCGAGAGAATTGAAAAGGAAAGTCGTCTATTTGGTTGAGAAACGTTTAGACGATACCATGAATTCAATCACATCGTGACATGCATATAGAAAGAACCTGGTTAGGCTTGGAATCGAAGTTGTTACAACGCCATGGTGAACACTCCCCTAGTTCTCTCTCATATTGATTTTCACTCGTACATTATTACTTGTTTTTGTTTACATATTGATCACACCAACCCCCCCATTACCGAAAACTATTGACTACTAGTCATCTAATTCACAAACGACCTGATTTGCATGTTATTCCCCGTGGGATCGACCCCAACCTTAGTTGAGTTCTATATTTGACAGCGACCGCTTACGCTTTGTATTTGGAGTCGTAATTTGGGCGTATCAAATTTTGTAAAATTTGATACGCCCAAATTACGACTCCAAATTAAGAAGCGTAAGCGGTCGTCGTCAAATATAGAACCCAACAGAGGTTGGGGTCGATCCCACTGGGAATAAGGTGCAAATTAAGTCGTTAGTGAATTAGATGACTAATAATCAATAGTTTCTGGTAAATGGGGGGGTTTGTATGGATCAAATTTTGATTGTTTCAAATAACAAATTGCAAGTTTTAACGAGTAAAATTCAGTAGAAGAGATGAACTAGGGAAGTGTTCACCATGGTGTCGTAACAATTTCGACTCAAAGCTTAACCGGGTTCTTTCTATATGTATATCACGATGTGATTGAATTAATGGTATCATCTAAACATTTCTCAACCAAATAGATGAATTTCCTTTTCAATTCTCTCGAACTTGAAAAGGTGAAATTTCTTATTTCAATCCTAAATATCAAGTAGATTAATCTAGTTACAGCATTAATCATAAGACGAGAGTTGGTAGTCTCGAATCCTCGTAGTTAATCAAATTTCCCAGTTTTAATCTCTTTGTTCAAGCAAATTAAACCTAGGCATGTCCTAATATTTGCAACCACTAGAAAACGTTAATAACGAATGATTAACCACGCGACAACATATAAATTGAACCCAATGCTACTCGGAATCTACGTTGTTACTCTTGCCATGGATCCCACAACCCTAGTGTTGGGGATTTTAGCCACTCATGCTAACAAAACGAAGTAAATAAATAATAGTATTCATATGAGAAGAAATAATTCTTACAATAGAAAATTATTACTTTACTTTGAACTTCGTAGAATCCAAGCACCAATGGTGAAAATCCCAAGAACAATCGAAGAAGAAGAACGAAACGTGTATGTGTCGTGTTTTCCTCTCAAAAAGTCGCTCAAAAATAGTCTCTAGAAGTATTGGGTAATGAATCATAAAATAACCCTAACACAGGGTATTTATAGTAGTCCAGGAAATAAAGTCCAAAAATAGAATTTTTGGAATCCCGCGTCGCGTTGACCGGTCGCCTGACGGACCGTCATGCATGTGACGGGCCGTCACTTGAACCGTCACTGCTAAACAGTGAGCTTCCAGGAAAATTCTCAGGTAAGTCGTCCACCAGGTGACGACTTACAACTTTATATGCGTTTTATGACAAATTTTCAGGTAAGTCGTCACCTGCTCGACGACTTACATGTATATAGGGTAAAAAATGTATTTGAGGAGTGCGTTTTATCTTGGTGGCTTGGGTGACGGTCCGTCAGGTCAGTGATGGGCCGTCAGACGGGCCGTCACTCCTGGGCAGTGCTTCGATGACTTGCTGTCTCGTCCTGGTGGCCTGGCTGACGGCCAGTCACAAGTGTGACGGTCAGTCATGCCAGCCGTCAAGCTTAACCAGTTGAGGTTTTTTTGAACATTTTCTTCCGTTTCTATCTCTAGCTCCATTCCCTGCAAATATAACAATAAAACATCAAAAACGACAATGGTTGCTTGAAAACTCACGATTATTCTTAGTTAAAGGAGTCAAATGTGCCGTAGAATGGCGGCACATCAGTTGCATCCCCATATTTTAGATGTTGGTAGTGATGTTTGGTACAACAACTTTCAGTTCCTAGGAAGGATTTTCTGCAGATTATATTAAAGCTTTAGTTTTGCATTGTTTAATTGCTAGTTTGCTTTCTGTTTGCTAGTTTTAGGCTGTTAGTCGAGGCTTGAACTCTACTGGTTTGCTCATCCGGAGGTTGGGTGGGTGCAACTCACGATGGTCTGGGTCGTGATATGTGTGGGGTAGTTCTGTTCATGCTTTTTCAATTGTCGAGAAGCGTATATTATAACCTTCCCATGTTGCATCAAGACGCATCCTAGGACGACACCCGAAGCATCACAATATATGGCATACCCTTTTGTGCCCTCTGGTAAGGCCAATACAGGAGTTGTAGTCAATCTATTTTTTAGCTCTTGAAAGCTTCTTTCACAAGCATCTGACCACTGAAATTTGGCTACTTTTCGTGTTAATTTAGTCAATGGGGCGGAAATGGAGGAAAATCCCTCCACAAACCTTCTGTAATAACTGACGAGCCCCAAGAAACTACGTACTTCTATTGAAGTGGTAGGTCGAGGCCATCTCTTCACAACCTCTATCTTTTGAAAGTCCACTTTGATACCTTCACCAGAGACCACAAGACCAAGAAAAGCCATTGAGTTCATCCAGAACTCACATTTAGAAAACTTGGCATAAAGCTGGTGTTCTCTAAGAGTCAGTAGAACTGATCATAGATGGTCTGCATGCTTTGCCTCATCACGTGAATATATCAAGATATCATCTATAAATACAATCACATACATATTACGAAAACCCTATTCATCATATCCATGAAGGCTGTTGGGGCATTCATTAGTCCAAATGACATGACAAGGAACTCAAAGTGCCCATATCTAGTTCTGAAGGTTGTCTTTGGAATATCTACTTCACGTATCCTCAACTGGTGATAACCAGATTTTAAGTCGATCTTTGAAAAATATTTAACATCCTGCAATTGATCAAATAAATCATCTATTCTGGGTAGGGGGTACTTATTATTTATTGTCACTTTATTCAACTTCCTGTAATCTATACACATTCGCATTGTGCCATTCTTCTTACGTACAAATAGTACTGGAGAACCCCATGGCGATATGCTTGGTCGAATAAAACCTTTGTGTTACTCCCCGAGGTTACCCTCTATACATAACACGGGACTTGGAACCGCAAGGATTCCAAGTTAACCCTTGGTCATAGCATTCTCAAGCATGTAAAGGAAAACAGAACGAAATCATCATAAAGAAATCCAAAACAGGAAGACATATCATACATAGATAGTCGAATAGGAAATACAACTCGAAGATCACCTCATAACATCTATGTCTGAAAGCCTCTAAAACTAGCATAAGGAGTTGATGGGACAATACCCCAACTAACTCAACAATCTGAAAGGAAAGGAGACATAAAAAAGCTAGAATAAAGTCTAGTCCTCGCACTATGAGGACTCACCAAAGCTGAGCGAGAGTGGCCGGGAACTCTAGCCACGAAGCTATGAAGGGACACCTGAATCTGCATCATCAAAGGATTCAACACCATATGCGTTAGTACTATGGAATGTACTAAGTATGTGGGATATGCATAGATCATGATAAAAATATACTTGAAAGCCTGTTTAAAATTGAGATCATGCATACTTTGTGATAAAACATGCTTAAATTATCCTTGAAGCTGAAATCATGTGGTAATAGTAAAATATGTAATGTAATGACTCAATGCAATATCATAAGCTAAAAACATAATCATAAGTAGTAAGTCTGAAATCTGAAAGCAAAGAGTCAATACATTTTTAAAGCATAAACTATTTTTGTGGGAGGTTCTCTAACCGACATAGACCATGTGAGCTACATGGAATTCGATGTATCTGCCCCATCGAGAGGACCCAATATACCTTGCCAGGGTATAAAGGCATAACTAGGCGTGATCACTAAAACTGATGCCCAACAGAGGGGACATAGAACCTACGGAGGCACGTAGTTCTGGGACATATTGGTACTCTCACCCGTCCAACTCGGTGCTAATACTACTCCCAAAATATACATATAGCTCATATAATACTTGGGCATGCCTGATGCCGAAACTATTCAAAACCAATGCCATATCTAATGCCAAAGTTGTGTGAAACCAATGACATATCTAATGCCAAAGCTATTTAAAACCAATGACATATCTAATGCCAAAGCTATTTAAGTTCATAAATCTGAAGGCTTAGCTTAGCCATAATTTAAACATACTTTTCTTTCGAAAATCATACTCGAAGAATTAGTACATAAAGGCCATGATTTCTAATCATGCTAAGTTTCTCTTAAAAATATGCAATTTCACGGGTTCATGCTAGAGATCAACTTTCATACTTGGGCTTTTGAAACCAATAAGAGAATCATAATTAAATCATGAGTAATCAAGAGGAAACCATGAATTTAAACAGAGAAACTGATTTCATAAACTTTCCCCAATTTTAGATCAAAACCCCAGTTTCATGAGTTCATAAATCAAAATAAGAATTGGCCTTAAAATCATGAGTAGGAAACCTCTCATAAAAACTCATGTAATTTAGAGTTAGAATCCATAGAAGAATCATGAGGAAACAATTTTAGAAGGACCCATAAGAATTGAGTAAGAACCCTAGCTTAGAAATTCATAAGTTCAATTTAGAAGATTGGTGTTTTGGGCATAAGAGTGAAGGAATCCCTTATTGAATACCCACATACCTTAGGTGAAGATAACCCACTTCAATGAAAAAGACTTAGGAGACTTGACTTGGAGCTTGGAGACTTTTAGTGGATCCCTTGCTATGGAGCTTGAAACCCTAACTTGAAGCTTGGGATGAAACTCTTTTTCTTCTCTTGAAACTTGTTTGGAAGAATGGGAGATAACTTATGCCAAGTGGAAATAAAAACTCTTCTAAATAGGCTTAAAATGACCTAGTATAGGAGTTAAAAGAGTGGAAAATTATAAAAATACCCCTGAACTTAAGCTTGGAAAAATTGATGAAATGACTCGGCTTCAGGGATTATGGGTCAGTGGACCGTCAAGGTGAATGACGGACCGTCATTTGATCCGTGATTTTAGAAATCACTTTTGAGAGTCTACTAGAACTCCATTCCATGAGATATAGGATGGTACGTCATTTAAAATGATGACCCATCAAGTCACTCATGGAATCTAGGGAAGAAAAGCTGATTTTTGACAAACCACGGGTCAATCTACGGACCGTGGTTTTGATCTACGGGCCATCAACCAACCAGTGGTTTTGAAAATGAAATTTCAGTGTTCAGTTCAGCAATCACGGTTCAAAGTACGGACCCATCGTTAAAAGTACGGATTCGTCATTCAAAGTATGGATCCGTCGTTCAAAGTACGGACTCGTCATCCGATCTGTCATCACTGACAGCACTGCAGTAAACTTCTCATAACGTTTTACTCCGGACTCGTATTAATAAAAGGTCAGTGGTGTTGGAAAGATAATTCGAATACCTTTAATTTGGTAGGTACTAGGCCACCTAACTCTTTGTATGTTAGGAGAAATAATCGTTTTAAGTTGACCCTAGTTTAGTATTATAAGAAAACTCATTTGGTTGAGGTGCTTTCAACTTATCTAGGTTATAGGAGTCTCTTATGAACATGATTCGCGTTCAAAGTACTCACCACACTAGGGAAATGATCATTAGACTCATGAAAAAAGGTTCGGGTATTAGCTTAGGATTTCTGGGGTGTTACACTTTGTCAAGTAGATCTTTCAACTGCTCCTTTAGCTCTTTCAACTCTACTGGTGCCATTCTATAACGCGGAATGGATATAGGCCGGGTATCAGGATCTAGGTCGATACCAAAGTCAATATCTCTAACTGGAGGTAATCCAGGAAGTTCATCAGGAAACACATCTAGATATTCATTCACAACGGGTATGGACTGAAGAGTTGACACACATTTCTTTGCTTCAAGGTCTCTGACATGGACTAGGTGATATAAACACCCTTTTGCTATAAGCTTTTTTGCCTTAAGATAGGAAATAAACCTTCCTCTAGGCATCACAACATTCCCTTTCCACTCCAAGACTGGTTGCCCTGAGAAATGAAATTGAGCAATCTTAGCTCGATAATCAACTGTAGCATAACAAGAGTACAACCAATCCATGCTCATAATGACATCAAAGTCAGCCATGTCCAGCTCTATCAAGTTAGCCAATGTATCATGGCCACATACTATTACTAGGCACCTATAGTAGATCTTTTTAGCTATAATAGACTCTCCTACTAGAGTTGATACTGCAAATGGCTCACGTAATAACTCTGGCTCTATTCCAAACTTCTAAGCAACAAATGGAGTAACATATGATAGGGTATCCCCTGGATCTATCAATACATAAACATCATAAGAGAAGATGGATAAGGTACCTGTAACCACATCTGGGGAAGCCTCTGAATCCTGTCGGCCTGCTAATGCATACATTCAATTTGGGCCAGCTCCCAAATCTGAACCTCTACCTCTACCCCTACCTGTGCCTCTACCTGTCTATGCCTGAGGATCACGAGATGATGGTGGTGCTGAAGAAGAGGATGCTCCTATGGAGCCTGTGGATAGTGGTCTATTACCTCTTCCCTCAGCTCTAAGTCTAGGATAATCACACATCTTGTGACCCTTGAATTTCTATGACCAGAGTGTGAGTCAGAAGTAACTTTCTATGACTTAGCTCTACTGCACGATCTAGATTTTAATAGAAGGTTAGATTCCTAAATGCCTGTGTAGTCCCTTAATTATAAATGTGGCACGCAACACATTCATAAGTAAGGTCCTAATAGACACGGCTTCTTAGACTCCCTGGGACACTTGAACCTTGTGCTCTGATACCAAGTTTGTCACGCCCCTAGCTAGGAGGGGCGAACATCAAGGAGTTATACAAGAACCTATATGCTAAAGTTGTAAACTGACAAGCAACAACATGGACATCAACATATGATTACATATACTGAAACATAGATAACTGAAGGGCCTACTGGACTAGCTGTACAACTGAAGCAAAACTATGTCTAAGAAGCCTCTAAAGAGTCTGCAACTGAAAATCTGATAACTAGTCGGGACAGGGCCCCGACATACCCAAACGATATGTACATGAATCAAAAACATGTGACCTAGGCATCTGATAGCTCCAGAGAGAGGTGGAGCTTACCAACTGATCAACTAGAAGGCACTGGTCTACTATGGATCTCTGCTAGCCTGAGTATCACAGCCTGCATTCATAAAAATGCAGCTCCCAAAAATAAAGGGACGCTAGTACATATAAAACATGTACTGGTATGTAAAGCAAATTGAATAACAAGTAGACATGTAAGAATGCTCACCGAATTGAATATCAAAAATAGGAAAATCTGAGCATACACATACAGAGAAAGTAATCTGAAACTGAAACTGAAACTGAAACTGATACAATGACCAATATCAGGGGTCCTTATATAACGTCCTACACATTACTTAATTACATATAATTAAAATTCCTAGAATTTGCCTAGGTGACATCTTTACCCTTTTATATAGCTTATCTATTCTTTATGTAATACTAACTGTCAGGAAGTCACAAAATGGCCTACTGTCGGCGATCTGTGGCACCTGTTTTGCATCTGTATCCAACTATCATAACCATGTGTGAAATCTCATAGTCTGGGTAACGTGGTCTGTCAAGGTACACCCTCCTGGGCTCCTATAAGGTCTGCCCTCAGGCCTGTGTAGTCAGGGGAATCCACGATGAGAAGTTCCAGCTGACTCTACCTGAATTATGTGCACAGAATAACGTCGCATGTAGTGGCCCTAAAGATACCCACCCCATACTGTAGAGTAGGCTATAATCTCATCTTGCTTGTAAAGGCCCATAGTAAGCAACTTATGAATCATATAACTCGTTATCTGAATATTGATTACTTCTTTTTAGCTAAAGAATAATATATCTATGTGATCTATATACTCAAGGCTATTATGTGGCCAATTACTTTCTCTAAGTTTCATGACATATATGCTCGGTAACTTCTAAGAGTTTCAACTGAAGACATGTATGGTCGTGTGAAACAACATGTGATTTCTTTGACTAGAAATGAGTACTATAGCTCTATAGATTTATAACTCCACCCGAGAGATACCTATAATAGCAATGAGCTTTGCTTTCAAGCAGCATATAATCTATGACGACCTTTATAGGAGGAACATGTGACTCTAGGTCGTGCCTTGATGGCGAAAAAGGTTTTAGCTTTACATACCTTACTTAGAGACTCTCTCTCCTTTATGTCATGTCGTTGGTTCCCTTCAAACACTCCTTATCTATGACATAACAAAATATGCAATAGTATAAATGACTAACCAAGAAATATGGCGAGGTTGGAAAGACGATAATTGCTTACGAGCGACTAGCTTAGCAAATAAGATAACTAAATGGTGTATCGCCACACCTCTCTATTTACCCCTTATCAACTAAACTATGGACACCTATGACGTCAATACTAATCCCTCCATTCTTTCCTTACGATATACAACCCATTCCATATCCCAAACAAGGTCATAAACTTGACCCCTCGTCTTCCAAACACCACCTCGGGAGTTCTTTATCTAGTAGCATTTAAATGGCCCTTTAATCTCATAGGTTAAGTTGAGAGAGAATTATATTATTTAATACAGTGATAGAAAGCCAAATAACATATAAACAACATCCTCAATCCATTTAGGCATTTTATCAAACACTTGATGAGCGACAAGCTTGCAAGAGCTATAAAAATTGTGTTTGCTATACCTAGCGTCCCTTCTTATCGCAGCAAGCTTGCTGCCTCAATACACAAATATACACACCTCATTTAGTCAATAATACAACTATTACAACCCTCTACATAGTCCCTCCTCACCAATTATATCAGTTACAATGGGCGAAATATGGACTCACGGCTTCTTATCACCATCCCGTGAGTCCTACCCGTAAACTATACTTAAAATAACTCTTAGAGTCATATTTATAGGGATAGAAGAGCCGCCATACCTTTATCAATAAGAATACAATCCCTTCACCCTTTTTATTTTCAAGAACAACACATTTTCCTTCAAGAAAACACTTGACTAAGTATGTTTCTGTGACCTACGATGAAAACTACACTTGATTCTTGAAGGAATTCACTTACCTTAGGCTAGGGAGGGGTTGAGCTAAAGAAGAACTGAAGAAAACTAGTATTAATCAGGTCCCTTATATTCTGATATGTATGGGAGATGAAATCCCAAAGTTTCAATATAAATACACAACTTTTGACCGACTTACCCAAGGTTGCCACATGTCCCATAGTGATTGGGCAGTGTGTGTGTCTGTAGTAAAATGCGCATAACTGTTTACTCTGAACTCGTATAGATGAGTGGTTTATTGAGTTGCAAACTAGACTCAAATACCTTTAATTTGGTACTTCATAGGACCTCTAAATCCTTTTATATTAGGAGATATACCCATTACAAATAAGACCTTGTACGATCTTTCTTGAACTAGTCCACCGTAGTGAATCCTTCAATTTGAAATTTTGTTTCAAGCCTTCCTTTGGTATATAACCTTAGTCTAGCACTTCAAATGGATTAATATAAGTGTCCCTTTGCATAATTATCCATTCACAACCTTATTCTCTTGGTTCATAACGATTCCTTCGCGTTTACGAGTTGCACGCGTATCTTAAGTTTGGGGGCATTACAGTCTGCGACATATAAATGGGTTAGTTTTAAAGATTTGTATTTGGTGTGGAATCCAAATTCCTCCGTAGTGGACACCTTCCTCATAATCCAAGAGAGGTAATCCATACATATGACAAACACTAAGGGTGAAACTGGGTCTCCCTGTGGTAGCCCTCTTCTCCTTTTAATATCCCTATACAAGCGTCCATTAATAGCCAATGTAAATTGTGGTGTTGTAATACAATTCCTATTCCAGTTGATGAACTTTTGTGGGAAGTTTAGGGCGTGTAGAATCTCTTTCACAAACTCCCAGTATAATGTGTGGTAAACTTTCCTTAAATATAGCTTGATCAAACAACTCTTCATAGTTTGCTTCTTGTTGTATAGGCTCACAAGGTCCTGCCAAATTAGCACATTCTGGGAAATAGTTCGACCATCCACAAAGACACTTTGGTTTTCATTAATATTGTCTGGTAACACTAGCTCTCTTCAATCTATTGCATAACACTTTTAGAAATCACCTTATAGATTGTATTACAATATGCAATTGGCCTGTAGTCCCCCACCCTCTCAGCATGGTTAGTTTTTAGGATCAAGGTAATCATTGTTCTATTCCAAACTTTTAGTATTGTTCCAGCACCTTCAAATTCTTTCACCACTGCTACCATGTTCATCTTAATTGTTGCCCAAGTGTCTTTGAAAAATTAACTCACATACCCATTTGGCCCGGCGCCGTATCTCCTAAAATTGCCCACAATGCTTCTTTCACCTATTTTTTCAGTGAACCCATTATCAACATGGTTGTTTGCTCATCAGTCACTAATGGCCCCTGTTTTACTATGGTGTTGCATATGATCTCTCCGGTTTATGGTTGTCCCCAATAACTAAGTGTAAAAATCTATGAAAGCTTCAGTGATACCCTTTATCTCAGTGTGTGTTACCCCTGCTTGATCCTTGATAGCAAAGATATTATTCATACTTATTTTGGCATTGAGCATGTTGATCATTATCTGCTAGCCGCTGGATTTTGCATTGTTGTTGCAAAAATTTTGCCCTGACTTCTTTCCATTTTCTACACTCCTTTGCCTGCCTTGTTCCCTCAGTGATCAGTGTTAAGTTTGTGGGATCCCTTTGCAACTTTAACTATAGTATTATGTTAGCATTTGCAATGCCAACTCAGGTTGTATTACCATATCTTTGAATCTCTTCTTGTTCATTTCACGCCTTGAGCCTACCCTTTAGACGTAACACGGGACCTGAGACCACAAGTGATTCCAAGCTAACCCTTTGGCATTAGCATGACTTAAACACTGAACATAAACATATAGAACGAAAGCTTAATTGAAGTAATGGAAAACTTAATCTATTCTATAAATGAAAGTCTAAGAATGACAATTTGAATACAGCTGAATATCTGACTCTATGTTTGAAAGCCTCTACTACTGACGAGCTGCTGCGACAAGTCCCCAACTAACTCTAAATACTGAAAACTGAACAAACAAACTAAAATACTAAAGTAAAGCTAAACTCCAAGTCCTCGGATAAGGAGGACTCACCATATTGGATGGATGTGTTGCTTATCTACTAGCCATGAGTCTGGGAGCGGGCTACAGAATCTACATCATAATAGGATGCAACACAAAGAAGTATGCGGTCAGTACTATGGATTGCACTGAGTATGTGAGATATGCATATGGTATGATAAAATACACTTAAAAGCATGCTTAAAACTGATATCATGCATAATTCATGGTATAACATGCTTAAAATATCCTTGAAGCTGAAATCATATGATAATGGTAAAATCTGTAATGTGATGACTCAATGCAATATCATAAGTTGAAAACATAGTCATAATCATAAGTCATAAGTAGTAAGTCTGAAATCTGAAAGCAAAGATTCAATACATTCTTTAAGTGAAAACTAATTATTGTGGAAGGTTCTCTTAACCAACATAAACCATGTAAGCTACATGGAATCTGATGTATCCGCCCCATCGAGAGGACCCAATATATCTTGCCAGGGTATAGAGGCATAGCTTGGCGTGATCACTAGTTCGAATGCCCAACTGAGGGGCTAATCAAACCTGCGGGTCCACGTAGTTCTGGGACTAAGGGTACTCTCACCCTGTCCAACCCGGTGCTAAATACTACTCCCAAAACATACATATAGCTCATATAGTACTTGTGACATATCTGATGCCAAAACTGTTGTAAAAGCATAAGGACATGTCTAATGTCATGCCAATCACAAATCATAAGTCTTAAACCTTAACATAGCCATAATTCAAAACATACTTTTCTTTCTAAATTCATAGCTTGAAGAATTAGGCATGCAATTTCATGATACTTGAGGTCATGTTATCTAAACATGTCAATTTTACTTGAAAATATGTAATTGGGTGAAATCATGCTATAAATCATCCTCAATGCATGGATTTTTGAAAACACTTAAGGAATATCATATAAATCATGGGTAAAGGATTAGAAACCATGAATTGATGCTAATAAACTGAATTCATAATAATTTCACAAATTGGGTAAGAACCCTAGTTTCATAAATTCAAAGTAAAACTTGAAGGTTTGGGCATAAGGGTGATAGGAATCCCTTATTGAATACCTACATACCTGAACTTGAAGCTTTATTGACTTAGGACTTAAGGATGGAGGATTGGAGAAGGAACCCTAGGCCTTGGAGCTTGAGAGAAGAATCTCTTTCTTTCTTTTTGAGGTTGGATTGAAGGAATGAGGAGAAATCTAACTAAGTATGAATAAATACCCTTTAAATAGGCCTAAAACGACTTAGTATAGGAGTTAAAAGAGTGAGAAATTATAAAAATACCCCAAAGAAAAGAGTCTGAAAAACTGCTGAAAATTTCGTCACAGGCTTCTATGGACATGAACCACGAACAGTGGAATGAACCACGATCCGTGAATGGAGGTCGTGGTTCTCAAACCACTCTTTCAGGATTCTGGGCAGATTTCACGAGTGGGTTTCATAGCCCGTGGGCAATTCCATGACCAGTGAAACCCTCCCGTGGAATTCAAACAAAAATTTGAGTTCCAGGAAAATTTTCAGGCCTCTGGACTTATTTCCACGAGGGAAAATCATGGTCCGTGGTTTGATCCATGACCCGTGGATCAACCTCGTGAATCTAAGGCCAAAAACTGATCTGAAAGTTTGATTTCACGGACTCAAACCACGGGTCGTGGTTTGATCCACGAGTCGTAGATGGCTCTCGTGGTTACTGTCTGTCAAAATGACAGACATACACCTTTTAGTAAAATGTTGATAACTTCTCACTCCGGACTCGTATTAACGCGCGGTCAGTGGCGTTGGAAAGAAAACTCGAAGTTATTTAATTTTGTGGGTAGTAGGTCACCTAGCTCTTCATATTTTAAGAGTTATGATCGTTTGAAATTGACCCTTGAAAAATCTTACACTAAAACACAATCGGTAAGAAAGCTTTCAACTCAACTTTGAACTAGAGGTTTTTTATGACCCTTATTCATATCTAATACACCTCCAAAACTTAAGAATAGGTCTTAATACTTAGATACATAGAAAATTTATCTAGTTCGTATCTAACAACACATAAAAAACGGTTCAAATTTGACTTAGAATTTCTGGGGTGTTACAGTTGAACTCCTTTAAGGTCACTTTCAATCTATTTAGCTTGCCCACTAGTTGATACATTCTCCCCCTCTTATAGATCTCTCCCAGTTGGTCCTTACCATGTCTTTGAAATTCGATGCCAAGCTCCACATATTGTAATACTTAAACCTTCATGTAACACTGTGTGTCCCGACCCATTTGATTATTGCTGGGCAATAATAACAATTTCATTGATTGAGTAAATTAATGTTAACTCTCTTTCATCTTCATTATTGACTTTAGAAGGTGTTCAGACTGAAGAAAGAGTTGGGATGGGTATAATTAGAAGGGTTCACGATTTGATTAAAAATTGAAAATCGAATCAAACCAATTAAATAGATTGACTTTTATTTTATTTTATTTTATTTGAATTTGATTTTTAAAATTCTATAATATTTGATTTAGTTTTATTAAAGACAAATCAAAAGAAAGATCAAACTAAACCTATAGTTTATAATATACACAATTTTATATATATGATATTAATTTTCATAAATAATTTTAAATACTTTGTATATTTTTCATGAAAATCTTATTTATTTCTAATAGACTACTGAATTTTACACCTTAAACTCATTTCTTAAAAGAAAGTCGTGAATTCGAACTCATTTATGCAAAAAAACAACTATGAGATTTACTTTTTTTTCTGTGTTTCTTATTAACTTTATTCACTTGATTAATGCTTATAAATGTTAAGCATAATGTTTATAATCCAAAAAAATTATAATCACCGCAATAAAAGGTCAATAATGGGTTATAAATTGAAAAAGGATAAAAAAAAAATATTTTTAAATTGTAAGGAGGGAGAGAGAGAAATACCATTAGGTTTCTAAAAATAATCAAATCAAATCGCAACAATCAAATCGATCAATATAAATTATATTTAATTTAATTTGAATTTAATAACTAACTAAAGTAGTTTAATTTTTATTTTAACTAAAAATTGATCCAAACTAAACTATGGGCACCCTTAGGTATAACAATACACATGCTTAGTCCTAGAAAATGATTGAATTAAGGTGATCTGGCTATAGTTTTTCAGGGTGAAACTAATTCTACTTTGAAATTGTTTTGAGGTAATAGGACAAAGGGGTCATCTGATAGTTGGTAGGAGATAAATTATTTGTATGTTAAATTTTGCATAACTAATATCATAGTTGATAGTAATTTCTTTTACTATGTACAAAATTATTATTATGTTTCGTTTAAAATTTAGAAATTCATATAATAAATATATGTATAAGTAATGAGAGAATACAATCAAATCTCTTTATAACGATCCTTCACTATAATGGCATTTCAGTATAACGGTTTGATTTTCTCTCAAATTAATTTTTCATGTTATATTTTACTTCTCTATAACAGCATTTTACCTATAACAGTAATGACATTCATTTTAGCAGTGCATTCTTTGTAATATTACACATATATAACAATCATATTCAAATATTGTGTAATAATATTTTGTAAGAAAATATATTATGTAGAAGATAGATGAATATGAAAGTGTTGATGAAGAGTATCAACCTACTACTACTTGGGGTGAGATAGAAGAGTAATTGTTAAGCTATGCCTTCAAGGGAAAGCTATTGGATAACCTTTTGCCGAAAGTTTGGACAAAAGTCTTTTCAATTTTTAATTAATGAAATATGAAAATCAATTGAGATTTTAAATTTAACAAGTATTTTATTCTCATTTATACCATAAGAAGTACCAATTATTTTTTTTTAAAATCATATTTTTGTTTGTAACACCTAAATGAGATCGAAATGTCAAATGTCACTATACATATATAACAACACCTTATTATTATAGCTATAAAATTTTTAGACAAACGTTGTCATTATAGAAAGGTTTAACAACACCTTACTATAGCACCAAGTTTTTTACTCCCCTTTTTTTTTTAAAAAAAAATACTAATGCATTTTTCCCAAAAAAAAAAAAAAATCCTTTAGCTCATGTGTAGTCATAAAAGCTCATTATAATTAGATACCAAGATAACGTCCTTAAGGGGTCGTTTCATTCATTGCATTAAATTCTACTGACTTATTTGTCCTTACTTTGTTCGTGGGAAACGTTGTATGTCACTTCAAGTAAGATCCCCAGTGTTAGTAATTTGTTGTGTGGATGACAACGTTGTATGCCACTTTAATTTGTTGTGTGGATGACAACGTTGCATGCCACGTCAAGTAAAATCCTAGAAGTCGTTTGATAGGAGGTATAAGAATAATATTTAATAGAGTGTATTTATAATGTTAGAATTAGTAAATAGAGATTAGTTATGTTGTGATCAATGGCGGAGCCAAGATTTTCACTAAGGAGGTTCAAAATATAAATATGTATACATAGAAATCAGCCGAAGGGGGTTCAACCTCTACTATACATACATAAAAAATAATTTTAATCATATATAAATAGTGTAATTTTTCACCAACGAACCCCCTTAGCCTAAGGTGGTTCCGCCCCTAGTTGTGAGTATTTTTATTCATTATTTAGTTTGATGTATTAAAGGAGCTCTATCTTTAACCATGCTTATTCATATATTAATAATCATTGTATTCAGGAGACGGAGCTAGCAAGGACCCGAGAGTTCATCCAATCCCCTTCGATAAAAAATTACACTATTTATATATGGTTAAAATTATTTTTTATGTATATATAATATATGTTGAACCTCCTTTAACCTCTTCGTGTGTTTACTTTTTATATTTCGAACCCCCTTAGTGAAAATTCTAGCTTTGTCGCTGCTTGTATTATTAATATTGTGACTTACTATATGTTTTAATTATGCACTCTATAATATTGAATAAGGTGTATAACTAATATATATATTAGTTATACATAGACAGAAAATTCTAGATTATAATGCTAGAATTATATATAGTTATACATAGACAGAAAATTCTAGATTATAATGCTAGAAATCTAGAATTAATAATATGGAGATTAGTTATATTGTAATTGTCTTTTATTCATTGTTTGGTTTGGTGTATTAAGGGAAGGTTTGTTTTTATCATGCTTATTTATGTATTAATAACCCTTGTATTACTAAGGGACCTATTACTAATACTATAATTTGTTATGTTTTAGTTATGCACCCTACAATACCGAATAGAGTGTATAACTAATATATATATATATATATATATATATATATATATATATATATATATATATATATATATATATAATATGTGCTAGTTATAATACATAGGCCGAAAATTCTACCAAATAAAAGATTAAAAGGATCATGACTAAGGGTGTGTTTGGTATGAAGAAAAATGATTTCTATGCAAAATGTTTTTCTAAAAAATATTTTTATGAAAAATAAGTTGGTTTCTTATAACTTACTTTCTCATGTTTGTTTGGTGAGTGAAAAGTATTTTTCAAAAAATATTTTCTAGTGTTTGATTGATGAGTGAAAAGATATTTCAGAAAATATTTTTTAGCGTTTGTCCAGAGAATAGAAAATATCTTTTAGAGAGTAAAATTGGGGCTATGGGGTGGGGTGGGAATGGGTGGAGGTGGAGGGGTTGGGGTAAGGTGGGAGAAGAGTACAAAAAAAATTATATTTTTTTTAAAAATGTAGGTAGGGTGGGGTGTGGGGGGGAGGTAAAAAAAGAAATTATTTTTAAAAAAAAAATTGAAAAAAAATTTTAAAAAAATTGGAGTGGGTGGGGTAAGGTGGGGATGGGTTGGGGGTGGGGTGGGGTACAAAAAAGAAATTAATTTTTAAAAAGAGATTGAAAAAAAAATAAAAAACAATTGGGGTGGGGTGGAGTGGAGGTAGGAGGGAGGGGGGTAAGGTGGGAGGGGGGGGGGGTTGAGGGGGTGAGGTGGGGGAGGGAGACAACGCAACTTGTTTTCCTTACTCATTTTCCTTATTTTTAAAGAGCTTATTTCCTAAAAAAAATATTTTTCAAAAATTTGACTAATCAAAAACGAGAAAATAAAAAAATATTTTCCCCATACCAAACACACGCTAATGCATGTATTATTTTTTCTATTACATCTTATCAAACGATCTCTAATGTTTTTGTTGTGGGGATGATATTATTATAATGTAATACACTATTAAAAAACAAGAATTATCGATGAAAAAAATTCTATATCTAAATAACAAAGTTCATTCTTAATTTTATTTAGTAACAAATTAGTAAAGAATTACAAAAAAAAAAAAAATTGTTAGCCACTGACAATATAGGGACGAATTTTATAGAAAACTATAATCACCTTTAAATCATACTTAATTAAATATATTCAAAAAAAATTTGAGGGAAAGATCATTCAATTGTCGAAAGATATTGAGTGATATTTGCAAGATCATCCTTCACTTTTAATAACCTAGGAGAGACTATATTGATGTGAATAACCATTTGAATCGACCTATTACAAGGTAAGCAATCCTGGATCGCACTAAATATTATTTATTAGGCATTTTCATACGCAATCTAGATATAGATAAGTTTTCTCAAAAATCGGTTAAGAAATAGGAACTGACATAGAGTGAAGTAAATTAAACTATCTTAAATGTTACCTTTCTTACCATATTTTATGTGCAAACGATTGTTGTAAAATATAGTAACCCAGCGCTAGGTTAGAGGCGAATCCCAAAATTTTTAACAAAATTTTTGAAGCTAACCTTACTCCATAACGCTAAGTTCAATCGAATCTTACAGTTCTTACCTTCAAAAATTCGGTTAAGTTTTTAATTTTCATTAGGTTAAAGGGATCAAAATCACATGCTTATGATAATTGAATGTTGAATATGCTTAGTCAAATTATACCAGGACCAAAATTGAATTATGACTATAACTCAGGGATTAAAATCACCATTTCCCCTATAAACTATATATAATTGTACAATATTTTTATATATGTATATAATTATTACTTATTTATTTTTATATAATAAGTAGTTTACCGCAACAAATTAAGTAATTGCTACCGGCCAGAAATTTGATGATCTCTGTTATTCATATTTATAGAAGATTATTTTTGTAGCAGATATTACGCTCACTTCCCTTATTTTAAATTTTTGTAATCAAGCTTATTTTAATAATAAAACTTACCCGATATTTTAGAGTTGCCCTTTCTTAACATTATATTGAATATTAATTTTGGACGAAAATGTTCAAAGTTAACTTTACATTTTAAATATTCACCTATAGTGCTCCACTTTGCACCATTTTTCATGGGATACATTTATTTATTTCTTGTAATAAACTACACAACTTAATAATTCCTACTTCTTAAACATATTAAATTTTAGATATAATCGTTTCAGTTACACATGTAATATTTTAAGTACAAAAAAATGTTAATAATTTATTATAAGTAAATACAATTTAGTATTGGAAAAATAAAATAATATCGGGTGCCAAACAGTGTAACTTTTTTATATTTGAACATGATTTAATTTGTATTTTTAAGTCCAAATACCTATTAAACTAAAAACGTATTATTTGATGTTGAAAAAGTAATATTTACTTCAATATTTGTAGGCCAAATAGGTGTGTAGCATTTTATATCCCAAATGGAACTTACCCGTTGATTTGTACTTATCATTTCTAATGGTTTCTCTAGATTTTGATATATAATTTCATTTTTTCAGGCTGATTCATTTTGTGAATCAAAATTCAAGTTTAAAAAAAAAATATAGTATTGAAAACTTGAACGAAATATTGCTTGGATTATCAGAAAAATAAGAGTATTAAACAATTATATTAGTGTCACAAAAGAGTATTTTTGAAATGTATTTGAAAGATTATCATTTAGACAAATTTGATTATAAAAAATTCAAAATAAAGTATGTGAGTAAAATATTCGAAATCATAAGGAAAGTGAATGTTATAGGGTTAAAGTGTAAACATTATATATATATAATAAACTGTAAAATGAAAAGGGACCCAATAATGGATTGTCAGGTTTAAATTTTGACCAGCAACTATAGGCACCTGAGTTGGGTACAAATTATGAATATAATGTTGGTTTAGTACATTAACCTTATCTATTTAAGCAAATGAACTAATTTGGCTGCCACATGTCGCCATCACTTTTCAAGTGAGAGTCTTATAAAATTTGATCAAAATGATTTTTGTGATAACTGGAGTAAAGTAAAATAATTTTTATCTGACAAAAATAAGAAGTCATTTTCTGTAATAAACACAAAAAAACTTGATGACCGCCCATAAAAGTTTACTCAGCATTTCTTCACGTGTTGTGAGAGATATTGTTAGAGTCACATTCTTTTGTATAGTTTCGAGTCTATCAAAAATAACCTCAAAAAAATAAAGATAACATCTGCGTACTCTCCACCTTCTCTGAGCCAACTTTTGAAATCATATTGAATATGTTGTTGTTATTATTTTTTTTTTTTAAAAACTCCCTGATCTAAAATGTGTCTCTGATTTGATTCAGGATGTACAAGCCTTTTGCGCCTTCATATATTTAGTGTATAATTTTGCTATGTAACTTATCCTTGTTAAACCGTTATATTAACAGGGAACATACCTTCTCAGTAGGCGAATTTAAAATTTAAACATGATAGATTTAACTTTTAAGTTTTTACTATTAAATCTGTTGTACTTCTAAGATTATTGGCTCAAAGAATGTAGTAATTGACAAAATGTTTTAAGGAGTTGAGGATAAGCATAGGTTTAGATCGATCGACTTGTCACAATTGATTTCTCATATACAATTTGTTGAAAATCTTACAGAAAATACTTCAACTCGAACACTTGTTGGGAATTCATCAAAGCTTGAGGCATGCCGATTGACACTGTCCTTAAGGATATTTCACCCGGTATTGGTGTATTCCCCAAGATTCAACAAGCTCATCTAATATAAAACTAGGAGCCAGAATCTGAAAAAGATTAAATAAGAAAGAAAACCCAACAATAGAATATAGGAGGAAGGACAACACAAGATACTATAAGAGGAAGGATTATATCTTCATCTTCTTCTCTAACCGGAGAACTTGTGATCATATATAGGTAAGGAGAAGGTTGAATACTTATGAGAATATTAATGACAATAAAGGCTAATAATCATCACAATGAAGAGGCTAAAATCTGTTACAATGACAAGTAACATTTGATAATGGCTATTTTGTCATATAATGACACCAACTTAATACCATTCAATGGTAGATGATTTTCAAAGGCTAAAGGTAGAAATATGTTTAAGAACATATTAAATTCTCATTAATAAGGTATGAAGGAATAAATCTTAGATAATAATTTTTTTTGAAATATAAGATTATTTATCCAACAATCCCCTTCATATTTTAAAAAGAATGTTAAGGAATAAAATAAAATAAGAAATTTTGCTGGGTTTCTACATATAAGTACAATGCATCGAATCTGGTGTCTCGTAGACTATGAACTAGACCTAGATAGAAACAACATTAAATTTACAGAATAGTTAGTAAAGTTTAGAACTTCTATGAACCAAAATTTCTTTTGTAAGCACATGGTCTTATTCTATCACATTATACTTGCACAATCTTTGTCGTTATCACGATTTTGCACTAAAAGGCCATGCGCGTGTCCTGATATTCATGAGTACCCTAGAAATTTGTCACAATTTCATAGGAGCAGCACCACTCTACACTCATATAGGTCCAATCATCAAGTGTATTCTGCAGAGCAATACACCACCTATAAAAGATATGATTTGGATTAAGAGTATAACTCAATCCTCATTTTATCTTGCAGTGCTTGCTTTATATTCACACATCATAGGAGGGACATAATTTCATAGTGCTTACTTGATCAACTAATGACTTGTTATTACCCATATGAATCTAATTCATGGGATCTTCAATCATGTAGGTTGGGTTACCATCATTGTTGATCTTCTCAAATTGACTTAAGTCTCACTCCTCTCGATATTTCTTTTAATCAGTGAATTGATCAGATTCACCTCTGAATACACATAATTTATTTACGTAAATAATTTTATCTCACAGTATAGCTATTTTATCACATTATATCCCAAATGAATATGTCTCACATTGCCAATAAAAAAAATTATTTTTCACTACAACTATTTCTGCTTGGTAATCACAATACTAAAACATAAAATATTAATTTTATTCCAATTGAAATATTTACTAAGTGTTTCTTAATCACTTAGCCTCATCACCAACCAACTCCAAAACAACAAACTCTATTTAGCTTATTTTCATCATATAATCACTAGTAATTTTTTTTGAGATTCACATTACATCATTGTACCCCTCTAATACAACAAATATATAATTCACTTTATGGCCATATTATGATACCTTTCAAATATAATGTTATCCTCTTTAAAAAGAAGACATTCTCAAGAACCAAAATAAAATTTCCAAGTTCAAGTAGCATCACATTTGCAATATACACCCACACTTTAAAATATTTTAAAATAAAGAAAAACTTTTTCACAATTCATAAAGATTCCAATTTTGTATGTAACATGTGTATTTATACACCAAAATATTTTAATTTCAACATTCCGATAGTGTGACAAATCTCAATTATCAAAATAATATAGAGGTCATTCAATATGTCATTCAATACCATTCAAGACAATAGTCAATTACAATTGAATTGCTGATAAATGATATGTTATATGATTTCACAATGTAATGTAAGAATTCTAAAGAATAATTATCATATAAAAACTCATATTAAAATAGGTAGTAAATCTAGACATGAATTATTATTTTTTTCATATAAAAGACAATCTAAATTTGTATTTTTTAATATAAAGACAAAATTAATATGTCCAAGGACAAAATTAACATGTCCAAGTCTAATATGTCATAGATCATAAGAATCAATCAAGTAAACATAAGTACTAACATTTTCATCTTGAAAAATATTAGACACAAATAAATCATGGTTAGAATACTCATTGTCCACAAACATATTAATTTTGTTAACACTTTATCAAGATCAAATAAAATCTTCATTCAAATTTTCTAATTATCACATAGAAATTAAGTTGACACAAATATTAAAAACATGTATCACCTTAAATAATCCCAATGTTTTTCATATGTGAGCTTAATAAAAAGAATTTCTTTTTTCATTCTAAAAACTTGAATAGTTCTAGAATCACCAATATAAGTAAATCACTACTTCTTCAACATAAGTAAAATCATTTTTCAAGAACGTGTGTGTGGGGTGGGTGGGTGGGTGGGGGGGGGGGAGTGTTCTTTTGGCAATCTCAAATACACTACTAGCTAATAGATTATTTAGCCTGATCGAAATAACCTAGAAAAAGTTATCCGCCTACCTAATCAACTTTTCAAAATACTTCATATGTTTGTCTGTATCCATTTATCTTACATGTGAAACTGACTGTACTAACCATTTAAATATATACTGAATGCATGCATATCCAGCTAACAAAGAAGTATGCACAATTTCTGTGTTAACTGCAGAAGTATACCAATGATATTAAAATCTCTAGTTTTTGAATGAAGAGATATTGAGAAATAACAATAATAAAATTTTAAGAAAATGAAGTCCCACTTTGCAAGTACTAATGTACAAATAATAAATACAATAAGGGGTCAAGAAAATTAATTTAAGTGTTCAGAATTGCATTTATGTTTGAAATTTCAGTTCATGGAAATTTCAAGGTGACAGTTAATTATTGCAGTGGTTGCTAGCAAACTACACTAAATTAGTGTATTTTTTTTTTACAACCAACTAGCTATTTGTATTAATGTATAAACGGTCTCAATACAATACAATATTTGTATTAAATTAGTGTAGTCAATACAATATTTATTGTTTGTTTTTCTCGCGGAGTATCTGAAAGTACTCCCTCCGTTCATAATTACTTGTCATTTATTTTTTAATTTAATTTTCATTTTTACTTGTCATTTTGACACATCAAGGAAGGATAAAAAAATTTCATATTTTATCCTTAGCATTAATTGTTTATTCTCCAAACTAATTTCAAGACACAATAGTAACCATCAATTAATAGAGCTATTATGGTAAAATAGTCATGTTAATAATTATTTTCTTAATGGGTGTGCCAAGTTAAAAAGTGACTTTCTTAATGGGTATGTCAAGTTAAAAAATGACAAGTAAAAGTGAACGGAGGGAGTATCTCATTCTCATTGAGTTTATTACTCAGTCATCAATAGGATCTTGGTACAAAGTTAAGTTTTTTAGGAAAACTAGGTAAATAACTAAATATTTTTATCATATCTATTAATTTTTATACTTTAAAATATTTTTTCCGTGCCTTTTTAGTTGTCATGATAAAACTTTGCACAATCATTAAAAAAATTAATTAGGAGTGTAACTTGACTCATATACCCCTTATTAATCTTTGTCTATTTATGTGTCTCTTAATTCTAGAATAATTAATGCTAAGGGTAAAATTGAAAAAAAAAATTAATTCTCTCTTGATTTTTTAAATTGACAAGTATTTAGGAACATTTATTTTTAATATACATGACAACCAAAAAGAAAAGGAGGGAGTAATTACATATTCTCTCATCACTTAATAGTTTCCTACTATATTTCAACTCAAATACTTCCTCTTCCCTTTTTCTCGCTCTCTCCTCTTCCCTCCAGCTCCAGCAAAACCCCACTGCTCCACCATAACACCACTGCTGCAGGACAAAAAACATTAGGTGCCATTTTTGTTACTTAGAAATGTGGATTATTCTTTGAGAGATTCTCGAGGTTCTTGACCCCTTTTTTGCTTTTGAGGATATGCACGGATATATATATATGTATTTATGCAAGAAGATGTAACATCTGATTTTCAAGTTGAGGAATATTTATGCACGAATATATGTATTTATGCACGGATATAACCTTATTAATATCAGATACACTAGATGTTGTCATGCTCTGAGGCTATTCCTTAGACGTAACATGGGACCTGGAACCGCAAGTGCCCCAAGTTAACCCTCGGTCATAGCATATCTCAGATAAATACAAGAAACATAGCCGAAGCATACTAAATGAAGATAGGCAACCATAACTAAATAGGAACAAGGTCTAAGAAACACCAAATCCAAAACACGGAATACAAGTCTAGCTATGTCCGAAGCCTCTAAACTGTCATAAGAGTTGATGGGACAAGACCCCAACTAACTCGAGAATCCGAAAAAAAGATAGAAAAAATAACTAGATTGATACTAGTCCTCGAAGGATGAGGACTCACCAACAGAATCTGGATATTCGGTGTCATCTAGCCACGAGCCTGAGGAAGAGAGCCTGAATCTGCATCATCAAGAGGATGCATCACAAAATATACGTCAGTACTACAGGATATACTGAATACGTGAGATATGCATAAGTAAGGTAAAAACATGCTTGAAACATAATTAAGACTAAGATCATGCATAAAAGAGATATCATAAATAAATACCATAGGTTGAGCTCAAGCATGAAATAGGATAGCTTAATGCTTAAAACCTTCATACAGGAGTTTCTTATAACCGACAATACACCATGAGAGCTACATGGAATCCAACTATATCACCCTAGTTGGCAAAGCTATCCCAAACCTTGCCAAGGCACGAGGTACTATACATATCATAGCGTGGAACCACTTTCGTAAGGGGACACTCTCAACTAATGAGGACCCTTCTTCATGAGGAGACACTCTCAACTAACGAGGACCCTCTTAACCTATGCTGGCAACATAGTTTTGGATTTGGGTTATCTAGACCGCTCATCGCTCGGTGCTAAATACTACTCCTAAAATATACATATAGCTCATAATATACTTGTGACATATCTAATGCCAAAATCTGTTGAAAAGCATAAGGACATATCTAATGTCATGCAAATTCAAATCATAAGTTCTTGAAGCTTAGCATAGCCATAATTCAAAACATACTTTTCTTTCGAAATTCATAGCTTGAAAAATTAGGCATGCAATTTCATAATACATAAGGTCATGCTATCTAAACATGCCAATTTTTACTAAAAACATGCAAATCGAAGGAATCATGCTAGAAATCATCTTTATTGCATGGGCTTTTGAAATCAATTAAGGAACCTCAAATAAATCATAGATAAGCAATGAAATACCATGAATTGATGCTTAAAAACTGAACCTATAAGTTTTTCCCAAATTGAGTAAGAACCCTAATTTCATAAATTGATAAATCAAAGTAAAAGCTTGGGGTTTTGGGCATAAGAGTGAAAGGAATCCTTCATTGACTATCCACATACCTTATTGAAGCTTGCTTGATCTAGGATGAAAAGAATTGGAGGCTTGAACTTGGAGATTGAGACTTTGAGCTTGAAGGAGTTCTTTTCCTCTTTTGGTAGATGAATGAGGAATAATGAAAGATTTAGGCTAATAGGAGTAGAAACCCTACTAAAAGTGGCCAAAATGACCTCACTTAAGAGTTAAAAGGGTGGGTAGTTACAAAAATACCCCTGGGATTTAATTAGAGAAAAGCTATTAAAAACTTTGACTTCAGGTCCCACGAGTCCCTTTCACGAGCCGTAAAAGTAACTACGGTTCGTGGATTGGAGTCGTGATTACTGAGCCAAAAGAAGAAGCTACAGAAGAGATTCCATGAGTCAACATGATGACTCGTGGAAACTTCCACGGGTCGTAGAAACCTCTCGTGGTTTCTGGGGAATTTGACTACCCTCAGTCTGAGTTCTACGAGTTGGTTCCATAACTCGTGGAACTATTCACGGACCATGAACCTGACTCGTGGTTCTCAGACCCGAGGATGATCTGCAGGGCTGGTTTCACGAGTCCTTTCTACGACTCGTGATTCCATCCATGGATCGTGAACTTGACTCGTGATTACTGAAAGTTCTGAATTTCGCAGAGTTTCTAAGTTTAAAAGCTAAATCGAATTCTGAGGTGTTACAATATCTCCTCCTTGGGATCATTCATCCTTGAATGAAGACTAAGCAAGGAAAACTGGAGAGAAAATAGCTCAACCAACCAACAAAACATAAATTTCAAGGATAAATATGAAAACTGAGCCTTTTAACTTAAAACATGATTTGAACTAACTTCGGAAAACATGAATGCATGCTAGGATCATGAGAGAAATTAATGAAATAGAATCGGAGAGACATACTAAGGAGAAAACTATTACCTCAAGCTGGAACTGAATCGGAAGGAAAGAGATAAGGGTACTTGGCTTTCATGGCTGCTTCTGCTTCCCAAGTAGCTCCCTCGACTAGCTGATTTCTCCAAAGGACCTTCACCGAAGCGACTTCTTTATTTCTCAACCTTCAAATCTGACGATCAAGAATCTCCACGGGAACTTTCTCATAATTAAGGCTATCCTTCATACTCACATCCTCCAAAGGAACAATCAAGGTCGAGTCACTAACACACTTCTTCAACAAGGAAACATGGAAAACCGGATGAAACACTTCTAAATTTATTGACAACTCTAACTCATAAGCAACACTACTAACTCTCCTCAGAATCTGATAAGGACCTACATAGCGGGCACTAAGTTTTCCTTTCTTACCAAATCTCATGACACCCTTCATGGGTGACACCTTTAGAAACACCCAATCATCAACCTCAAACTC
Organism: Jaltomata sinuosa; assembly: GCA_003996215.1. NCBI lineage: Eukaryota > Viridiplantae > Streptophyta > Magnoliopsida > Solanales > Solanaceae > Jaltomata > Jaltomata sinuosa. Next base: position 117,311 of record QJPP01000636.1, read on the forward strand.
CAACTTTCTTCTCCTCACATCTGCATGTGATTTCTGTCGACTATGAGCGGTCTTCAACCTCTCCCTAATGATTTGAACCTTCTCCATAGTCTCATGAACTGAATTTGTACCAATCAAAGCTGCCTCACCTACCTTAAACCAACAAATAGGAGATCTATACCTTTGTCCATAAAGTGCCTCATAAGGAGCTATCTGGATGCTAGAATGAAAGCTGTTGTTATAGGCAAACTCGATAAAAGGTAAGTGATCATCCCAATTACCTTTGAAATCAATCGCACAAGCTCTCAACATATCCTCCAAAGTCTGAATAGTACGTTCTACCTGGCTATCCGTCTGTGGGTAAAAAGTTGTGCTAAGCTTGACTTGAGTACCAAGACTCTTCTGAAACAATCTCCAAAACTGAGATGTAAATTGAGTACCCCTATCTGAAATGATAACACCATGCAATCTGACTATCTCTCAAATGTAGAGTCTGGCATAGTCCTCTGCTAAATTCGTGGTCTTAACAGCCAAGAAGTGTGCTGATTTAGTCATCCTGTCGACAATCACCCAAATAAAATCATATTGTCTGTGAGTACGAGGCAAACCTGTAATGAAATCCATATTGATCGCTTCCCATTTCCAAGTAGGAAGATCAATATCCTGAGTCATATCATCTGGTCGCTGATGCTCTACCTTCACTTATTGACAGTTGGGACACTTAGCCATAAAACCTGCTATGTCCCTCTTCATGCCATTCCACCAATAGACTTCCCGTAGGTCACGATACATCTTGGTGGCACCGGAGTGAATAGAGTACCTAGAGCTATGAGCCTCCGTCAAAATCCGATGTCTCAACCCATCTATGTCAGGAACACACAATCCACCCTGATATCGAAGCACACTATCTCCCCCTTGGGAGAAAACCTCTACCCTTTGCTGATGGACCGCACCCTTCAATTGGTGCAAAATAGGATCATTGTCTTGCTTTTCTTTCACTTCAGCTACCAAAGATGATTTGAAATCATTCTGAACAATAACACCATCTTCGGTCGAGTCCATAAGGCGAACTCCCAATCGAGCAAGTCAAAGAACATCCTTGGCTAATTCCTTCTTTATGTCCTCCACCGAAGATACACTACCTATGGACAACCTACTAAGTGCATTCGCCACGACATTGACCTTACCCGGATGGCAAAGCACACTCATATCATAATCCTTAAGAAGCTCAAGCTATCTCCTCTGACGAAGATTCAATTCCTTTTGAGGGAACACATATTGAAGACTCTTATGATTGGTGAATACATCCACATGAACATCATACAAGTAGTATCTCTAAATCTTCAAAGCAAAAACCACGTCCGCTAACTCAAGATTATGAGTAGGGTAGTTCTTCTCATGAATCTTAAGTTATCTCGAAGCATAAGCAATCACCTTACCACGCTGCATCAACACACAATCCAAACCAATTCTAGAAGCATCACAATACACAACAACGTCATTTAAGCCCTCGGGTAGAGCCAACACTGGGGCTGTGGTTAATCTAGTCTTCAATTCCTGGAAGTTCTTCTCACATAGATCAGACCACTAAAATTTAACCTTATTTTGAGTCAACCGAGTCAATGGGGCAGCAATGGAAGAAAACCCTTCCACAAATCTCTTGTAGTAACCAGCCAAACCCAAAAAGCTCCTAATATCAGACGGGGAAATGGGTCTAGGCCAGTTCTTTACTGCCTCAATCTTTTGAGAATCAACTCGAATACCATCTCTAGTCACAATATCACCCAGAAAAGTAACAGACTGCATTCAAAACTCACACTTGCTAAGCTTAGAAAATAATTGTCGATCCTTAAGAGTTTGCAACACAACTCTCAAATGGTCCACATGCTCCTCCTTACTCCGAGAATAGATAAGAATATCATCAATGAAAACAATCACAAGCATATCCAAATACTGTTTGAACACACGGTTCATCAAATCCATAAAAGTTGCGGGAGCATTTTTAGTCCAAAAGACATAACCACAAATTCATAATGACTACACCAAGTTCTGAAGGCTGTCTTCGGGATGTCAGACTCTTTAACTCTGAGCTGATGATAACTGGATCTAAGGTCGATCTTGGAGAAGTAACTGGCACCCTGAAGCTGATCGAACAAGTCATTAATCCTACGAATGGGATACTTATTCTTGATATGTGACCTTGTTCAACTGACGATAGTCGATACACATTCTGAGGGAACCATCTTTTTTTCGCACAAATAAAACTGGAGCACCCCATATAGAGATATTAGATCGAACAAAATCCTTATCAAGGAGGTCTTTCAACTGATCCTTTAATTTCTTAAGCTCCGCGGGAGCCATATATAGGGAGGAATAGAGATAGGATGAGTATCTGAAAGAATATCTATTCCAAAGTCGATCTCCCGCTCAAGAGGGACTCCGTTCAAATCTTGGGGAAACACTTCTGGAAACTCATTCACAACAGGAACTGGCTGGAGAGATGGGGTTTCAGACTCCGTGTCCACAACCCGAACTATATGATAAACATAACTCTTAGAAATCATCTTCCTAGCCTTAAGATAAGATATAAAATGAACCTTCGAGAATGGAGGACTACATTGCCATTCTAAGACAGGTTTATTTGGAAACGTGAAACCGACAACTCGAGTACGACAATCAACTGAGGCATAACATGCATACAACCAATCCATACCAAGAATAACATCAAAATCAGTCATCTCCAACTCTACTAGATCCACTGAATTGAATCTATGAAGGACTGAGATAGGGAAATTTTGATAGATTCTTTTGGATAGGAAGGACTAAGATAGGGCAATTTTGATATATTCTTTTGGCTAGGACTGACTCACCAACAAGAGTAGAAACACAAAAGGGTTCTAAGAGCTGATCATGACTAATCTCAAACTTTCAAGCAACATAAGGAGTCACAAAAGATAAGGAGGCACCGGGGTCTAATAAAGCATACACATCGAGAGAGAAGACTTTCAACATACCGGTAACAATATAATGTTTGGTGAATTCTCCTGTTCCTAGCGAGAGAACATGGTATAAAGGTAGTTCTGGCGCTGACCACCAGAACTAGAAGCAGTGCCCTGTAGGGCCAGTCAACCTAATAGGGCTGCTGGGGCAGACTGAGTTCTGCTACCTCCCTGTCCCTTCTTAGCTAAAGGGAAATCTCTAAGCTTGTGTCTAACCTGACCACATCCAAAGCATCCACCTGAACCAGCTAAACACTCACCAAGATGACTTGAACCACACTTGTTGAAAGAAGGGTAAGGGGTCCTCTTTGCAATACTCCCCTACGAATAGGAATCAGATCCTCTACCCGTCTGATCCTGATGAGGCCTGGGAGTTTGGGTAGGAGCACTAGGTGAAGAATGAATGGGTCCTGATGATTCTTCTGAAATGAAGAGCAATGTCCACCTCCGGACCTCTGATAGTAAAAACCTGAACTCTCTGATATAACTCTCTTGTTCTCCCTTGCCATCTCCCTCAACTTGTCTCCCTCAATCTGATGGGCATGAGTCATAAGTTGAGAAATATCCATGTCGCCCAAAAGCATCGCGGACCTACACTCTTTCTTTACTAAATCTGACACTCCATAAATGTGCTTACTCATCTCATCCCACGAGTCATCCACCATGGAAGGAGTATACCAAGAAAGTTGGGTTAACTTCAATCCGTACTCCTGAATCGACATAGAAACTTGCCTCAAATTCATGAACTCTTTGGCCTAAGCTTGCCTCAACTCCCTCGGGAAGAATCAGTCAATAAAAGCCCTCTCAAAGCATTCTCACATCATAGGGACCACATCATTATCCCTAGCATTCCTCCATTGAGTGAACCAAATATGAGCCACGTCCTTGAGTTGATAGAAAGCTAGCTCAATACCATTAATGCCAACCACTTGCATTACACCAAAGATCTTCTTTACCTCATCTAAGAAATTTTGCGGATCCTCACCAAATTTTGAACCCCAAAACTCAGGTGGGTTCATGCGAATTAAGTGTCAGACTCAGGCCGCAACTCCACCTTGAGGGTGAACGGGGATAGGAGCCTGTTGATTGGCCTGGGCGGCCATAGTCTGAGCTAGCATATGAATAGCATTCCTGAACTCCATATTTGTGATTTCATAGTCTGAAATTGGAGGGTCAACATTTCGAGCGGCTCTGCGAGGAGGCATAATCTGAAATGCATAAAGATTGTGTTAAAGAAATAATAGAGTTAAACTCTATCGCATGGTATTGATCAAAAAAGAAGTAAAGTTTTTTCTAAGACACCTCGTAACTTCCCTCTCATAAGTGTGTCGCACTTCACACACATGAAAGAGATTCTACTCGATGCGACTTTCAGACACCCTAGGACTCTTGAACCTGAGGCTCTGATACCAAGTTTGTCACCCCCCGAGGCTACCCCTAGACGTAACACGGGACCTGGGACCATAAGTGCCCTAAGTTAACCCTTGGTCATAGACTATCTCAGATAAATACAAGAAACATAGAGGAAGCATACTAAATGAAGATGGCAACCATAACTAAATAGGAACAAGGTCCAAGAAACACCAAATTCAAAACACAGAATACAAGTCTAGGTATGTCTGAAGCCTCTAAACTGTCATAAGAGTTGATGAGACAAGACCCCAACTAATTCAAGAATCTGAAAGAAATATAGACAAAATAACTAGACTGATACTAGTCCTCAAAAGATAAGGACTCACCAACAGAATCTGGATATCCGGCGTCGTCCAGCCATGAGCCTGAGGAAGAGAGCCTAAATCTGCATCATCAAGAGGATGCAACGCAAAATATGTGTCAGTTCTACAGGATGTACTGAATACGTGAGATATGCATAAGTAAGGTAAAAATATGCTTGAAACATAATTAAGACTGAGATCATGCATAAAAGAGATATCATAAATAAATATCATAGGTTGAGCTCAAGAATGAAATAGGATAGCTTAATGCTTAAATTCTTCATACAAGAGTTTCTTATAACCGACAATAAACCATGAGAGCTACATGAAATCCATCTATATTACCCTAGTTGGCAAAGCTATCCCGAACCATGCCAAGGCACGGGGTACTATATATATCATAGTGTGGAACCACTTTCGTAAGGGGACACTCTCAGTTAACAAGGACCTTTCTTTATGAGGAGACACTCTCAACTAATGAGGACCCTCTTAACCTACGCTGGCAACGTAGTTTTGGACTTGGGTTATCTAGAACCCTCATCGCTCGGTGATAAATACTACTCCCAAAACATACATATAGCTCATAATATACTAGTGACATATCTAATGCCAAAATCTGTTGAAAAGCATAAGGACATATCTAATGTCATGAAAATTCAAATCATAAGTTCTTGAAGCTTAGCATAGCCATAATTCAAAATATACTTTTCTTTCGAAATTCATAGCTTGAAGAATTAGGCATGCAATTTCATAATACATAAGATCATGCTATCTAAACATGCCAATTTTCACTTGAAAATATGCAAATTGAAGGAATCATGCTAGAAATCATCTTTAATGCATGGACTTTTAAAATCAATTAAGGAATCTCAAATAAATCATAGATAAGCAATGAGAAATCATGAATTGATGCTTAAAAACTGAACCCTTAAGTTTTTCCCAAATTGTGTAAGAACCCTAATTTCATAAATTGATAAATCAAATTAAAATCTTGAGGTTTTGGGCATAAGGGTGAAAGTAACCCTCATTGATTACCCACATACCTTATTGAAGCTTGTTTGATCTAGTTTGAAAAGAATTGAAGGCTTGAACTTGGAGCTTGAGTCTTTGAGCTTGAAGGAGTTCTTTTCTCTTTTGGTAGATGAATAAGGAATAATGAAAGATTTAGGCTAATAGGAGTAGAAACCCTACTAAAAGTGGTCAAAATGTCCTCACTTAAGAGTTAAAAGGGTGGGTAGTTATAAAAATACCTCTGGGATATAATTAGAGAAAAGTTGTTAAAAACTTTGGCTTCAGGTCCCACGAGTCCCTTTCACGAGCCGTAGAAGTAACCACGGTTCGTGGATTGGAGTCGTGGTTACTGATCCAAAAGAAGAAGCTGCAGAAGAGATTCCATGAGGCAACAGTACGACTCGTGGAAACTTCCACAGGTCGTAGAAATCTCTCGTGTTTTCTGGGGAATTTGACTGCCCTCAGTCTGAGTTCTACGAGTTGGTTCCACGACTCTTGGAACCATCCACGGACCGTGAATCTGACTCGTGATTCTCAGATCCGAGGATGATCTGCAGGGCTGGTTTTACGAGTCCTTTCCACGACTCGTGGTTCTATCCACGGCTCGTGGACTTGACTCGTGATTCCTGAAATGTTTTGAATTTCACAGAGTTTCAAAGTTTAATGCTCAATCGAATTCCGGGGTGTTACAGATGCACAGTTCACAAATACGCACAATGCACAGATATGTATATATGCACAGATATACTATATACATCACGAATACACTAGATACAGAAAAGTAGAGGGACGAGAGAGGAAAAGAGGTGGGCGAGAAAGGACAGAGGCGAGATATATTCGTCAGATACATGTATCTAGAGGCAAATACAATGTATCTAACAAAATATGTAATTATTGAAACTATTGGCATGTTCAGTAATTAGCACCTATATTAGTGTGCTTTATGAAAAAGTTGCTCAATTTTTTATTTCCTCTGTTTATTTTTACTTATCCACTTTGGGCTTTGTACGCCTCTTAAGAAATGATAATTGACATGAGTATTTTACCACAATTTTCATATTAATTGAAGTTTACTATTAGGTCTTGAAAAATGATTTGAGGAATAAGTAATTAATTCTAAGGGTAAAACATGGAGAAAAATAATTATTTTTTCTTGATATGTTAAAAGTGACAAATAAAAGTAATTTTTTTTTTAAAATAGTGGACAAGCAAAAGTGAACGGAGGGAGTAACTAAAAAATCTACACACAATTGTAATAAATAATTATTTCACCCGTTCTAATTTATGCGAAGGTGTTTGACCATGGTGAATCTAGAGGGGAGGAGGGGGGATGTCACGACCTAACTATCGGCCCGTGCGGGCACCTACTCTAATCCACCTAGATAGGAGAACCCTTACCACCCGAACCAACAGGCAATGCAAAAAAGAAAATAAACCATTAAATAAGTCTCTTAATACACGAGGAATCCCTTTACAAACGTTTGGAAAATCTTTATACAACAACTTTTGAAAATTACACAACCTTTAAAACTTACGGAAATGTATTAACAATATAAACACCCTCCTCAGAACCTAGTCTAAGCCGGTACAAGAGCTTCTACAAGATGAGCTTATAACATAAAATGGACACAACTCCCACCATAGAAGGAAGTAGGAGCTGCTGAAAGATCTCCGCAATCCTGAACCTGTGAAACATCACCCCCGAATTCACTCATACCATCATATAAAAATCAAGATAAAATTCCCAATGTAAATGCTCCACCCCTTCAACATTACTTATATCAATTCCCCCTTTCAGAACCGACCTTCCTAACTTTTAGTCTTACCAAGTCGTCTTGTCACCTAGACTTCCCAAGTCTCACTTAATCTTTACCAATAACAATGTCCATACCTGGACTACCCTTCCCTTACCCAAGTCAACCGCCTTGATTAGATATTCAGACTTAACCCGGCTAACTGCCCAACCAACCACTTATACACGTAGTATTACTTACCAGTGTCCGGCCCTTCCCTTGACCTCTCGGACAACTTTCCATCCTGGTTATAACATCCCACAACTACAACCCCAGACTTTCCGTCTTACTCCCAATTGCCCAATCACATGAAAATCACCTAGCAACCATTGACACATTCAATGACAATAACAGAGTTATATCTAAACCCCTTGTTAATCCCGAAACCCAGACCCTCCAAGGATCCTCTAACCACACCTAAGTGTTCAACAGGCTACCCGGTCTACACCAAGACCCATCCGTAGCTTATTAACAACAACCAATTCTTGATCATCATTAATACACTTAACGATAATAAATTATGAACTTATAACCTCTTTTACATAGTTCGGACCCACTCAGATCCCCCTAACACATCTAGGTGTTAACATGACAACCCGGTCTACACCAAGACTAACTAATAGTTAACATCATAACCCGGTTTACCCAAGACCAACTGATAACATAATATGACAACCCAGCCTACACCAAGACCAAACTCACAATATAATACCCGGCCTACACTAAGACCAAAAGCACAATATAATATAACAACACGGCCTACACCAAGATCAAACTCGCAATATAATTACCCGGCCTACACCAAGACCAAAAACATAATATAATAAAATATCCACGTTATATGTATCATAAGACCAACCCTTCAACCCATAGAATTCCCAATTCACACATAACCAATATTGAATCCACCAAACTCCGTGCCCGAAGGCCTAATCATGGATTCTCCCTTTCATTCTACACAATAATAGGAAATAAAAATGATCAATCTACTCTTGGAAAGAAACCTAGCCTACCAAGATGTCGAGCAACTGTTCAATGCCCTTTCTGACTCCGTGAAGGCGTTCCCTGACGATTCTGTAGGCCCGAATTCGTGGTTTTACGTCCCTTTCGCTGGAATCCCTCCTCCCCATGGTTCCCAAGCCTTGGAGCAGCCTAGGAGGGTTTTTGGAATAGATCTCATTTGTTTTTGGGGCTGAAGGGAAGAGAATGAAATAAAAAACTCATTTTCTGGGTTTTCTGGTCCCGTTGCTCCGCTATAGCGGTTCTTGCTCCGCTATAGCAGTACCGTTGTACTGGAGTCAACCACTATGGCGGAGGTTGACCATCTTGACTTTCGCTATAGCGGAGGTCACCGTGGTGGAGCGGTAGCACTCGTCACGGACAAAAACTCAGAAAATTCCTAAAAAGATCCCTTTTTACAACACACCTTAAATCCCCGATGTTCTGGAATAACCCCTTCACGTCAACCTCGATTTCGGGAGCTCTTCTTACCGAATTCGATTCTGAAAAGTCCCTCGGAATCCTCTATGTCTTAGCTACACAGAAAACTAGCTCAAATTAAGACATCAAACCTATTCCTTACCCGGATTGCCTTGGACTATACCTTGCTCCAATTCCGGCCGAGGCTAGCCTAGCCCAGAATTTTCAACTCTCAACCCAAAAGTATTCTAACTTGAACTTGGCACGAAAGTTTACCTGTAACGATAAACTCAGTCGTTAGAACAGATACCAATTTACCCATCGTTCATCCCCGAATAATCTCTAAGGCAAAAAGAGAAGAAAGAGCCCTCCCTCTGAACCTCGACGCTCTATCATGACAGCGTAATTCTAACTTTATGCAAACCACCAAAACTTTTGAATCCCTTGGTATACCCAATTCAACCAAAATTTAATTCACTTCCACTCTGTCAAGAAATCTCTTCCTCCGAGATACACAAGGTAACTAGACTACCCCTCCCCGAGTGCCCAAGAAATTTGGGGCCTCGCTGAAACACCAGAGCCAAAGAAACTTAACTAACGAATGACACAATTTTTCCCTGCCAAGGGGACTAGATCCCACCATGACTATCCCTTTTCCACTATACCCGAAATTTTACTAGCCCGAACTCCATTCCAGAAGCTTCCTACGGGGTACTATGCCCCTCACATAGGATCCTGTCACCTTACTCCTATCAACACTATGCCCCGAGACACCACATATCTCTAAACCATGCAACAATGAGGATTTCATTAGGCTCATCCTACCTTGAGATTTTCATCAATTCTCGACTTAGAGGGGAATTTCTACCCGGGCGCTTACACCCTAACCAATGTTATGGCAAGAATACGCTCACCACTTAACGAGCAGTAACACTGGGTATTATCATGGTCATAAGAGACACAATAATGGTAAGAAACCCATTTAATAACCCCGCTCCTTCAATCGACCCTACCATTAAGGATCACCAACACTAAACCAGTCAATAATCACCTCATTACATAGCCTATGAGCAGTGTCCAACACTACTCGATCAATCGCAGGTCATTTTGTCAAACTCTACATAGGTGACTATTCCCACCAATGGTCAGTCATAGTTTTACCAATCCCCCGGGCTACAATATCTACCTTTTCCTTTGGTCGCGTACGGATGCTAAGTATGCAGGCAAAATCACCTTATATATATATGCTATATAAGTTCTATAGTCGATTTCTTTGTTTCACCTGGCAGCCCGTAATACAACCATTTCCTTTAGATGCCCCAGGAACGAATGAAAAATAAGGGAAAAACAGGGTGAGGCTTCTGCCTCGCGCTCTTCCGCTATAGCGGTGGCCGCTTTGCTATAGCGGTTCCGCTGTAGCGATTACCATACTGCTACCGCGGTCCCGACGGTAACAGCCCAGAAATTTGAAATTTTTAGTAAGTGCATCCTTTCCCTTTCCCAGTTACCTTTGTTTAGTCCTGTAAATCCCGTCATGGTCTTAAACCACTCTTAAGACCATTCCTGGCATCAAACGCATCACGATTCAGCATAAAATAGTATCAATTACAAAGCGTTAACACTAGGCAATTGTTCCCAACAATATCTTCCCGCCATTACACACTAATGACTCCCTTGTTCCCATGGTTCCCAACCAAGTCCCGACTGTCCTGAAACCGAAGCTTTCCTACAGTCACAGTTTCAAATCCCTTATCATCTTAACCAATGATAAGCCTTTTTTTCAAAATGCAGTACCACTTCTTAAATTGGAACGTTTAACAGATTACCACAGCCTAAGGTACACAGAATTTTCAACTTAGTGACCCTCTGCAGACTCAACATGCACGGCAGACACAATTTACACAAATTTCAAGCAATTCACACGAGAGTTGTACAACACAACATCTTCAAGTTACAACCAAATCAAGTCACAACCAAATCAAGTCACACAATTTACTCTCTATTCGTCCCATGGATGACCATTAGTCAATCATCTATGTCTTACCATAACTCCCGCTATTAAGCAATAATAGCCCTTTTCCCTGGTACTTATTCACATACCAACCACTTGAAACCTGAGTTCCCACAAGTGTATATATCCTTTTCTCTTATTATTTTTACCAACGATAAGACTCTGCCTAGCATTTAGCATATTGTTTTCCACGTGAATTACAAAACAAGAATTCCTTCAATCATTAATACATAACCAAGTTAAGACTCTTCACTAAATACAAATTTCAAGGCAACTCAGCAATTACACACCACAAAATTGTAGTCATTCAAACAATGCAATACATACAGTCACGAGTCTCAAGCTCTGACACTTAATCAAACTAGTTTCATTACCTTTCATTCGCTTCATGGATGACCGTTAGCCGATTCATCCATCCTTTATATAGCCTCCTAGGCCAGATACCAATTGGAACCTCTCCGATTCCAATTTTCCTTGCTTGTCTTACTGCAATCGGATTCCAAAGACATCCTTACTTCGTTGAGATACCAATTGGAATCGAGAGATACCAATTGGACTCAACCCATACAAGCAAGTGAAAGAACCGCACGAAAAGGAATGAAAGAAGGGAGATGTTCCTAGAATGCTTCATAGCTTCCCTAGGATTAGATGTGGACGTCTACACACCAATCCACGGGACTCTATTCGATATTTTGATCTTGTACTGGGAGACCGGTAACCTGGGCTCTGATACCATTTGTCAGGACCCAACTACCGGGCCGTGCGGGCACCTACTCTAATCCACCTAGATAGGAGAACTCTTACCACCCGAACCAACAGGCAATGCAGAAAAGAAAATAAACCATTAAATAAATCCTTCAATACACGAGGAATCCCTTTACAAACGTTTGGAAAATCATTATACAACAGCTTTCGAAAATTACACAATTTTTCAAACTTGCGGAAATGTATTAATAATATAAACACCCTCCCTAGAACCTAGTCTAAGCCGGTACAAGAGCTTCTACAAGATGAGCTTATAACATAAAATTGACACAACTCCCACCATAGAAGGAAGTAGGAGCTACTGGAAGATCACCGCAATCCTAAACCTGTGAAACATCACCAACCCTACAACCAGACTATACCCAAAAGGGTATAGCAAGAGTAGAATCAGTACAAACACACGTACTGGTAGGCATCATCGGCTGACCCGAATTTACTCATACCATCATACAAAAATTAAGATAAAATGAACAATATAAATGCTCCATCCCTTCAACATTACTTTTATCAATTCCCTCTTTCAGAACTGACCTTCCTAACCTTTAGACTTACCAAGTCGCCTTGTCACCTAAACTTCCCAAGTCTCACTTAATCCTCACCAATAACAATGTCCATACCTGGACTACCCTTCCCTTACCCAAGTCAACCTCCTTGATTAGATATTCAGACTTAACCCGGTTAACTGTCCAACCAATCACTTATACCTGTAGTATTACTTACCAGTGTCCGGCCCTTCCCGGGCCTCTCGGACAACTTTCCATCCTGGTTATAACAAACCACAACTACAACCCCAGACTTTTCGTCTTACTCCCAATTGACCAATCACATGAAAATCACCTAGCAACCATTGACACATTCAATGACAATAACAGAGTTATATCTAAATCCCTTGCTAATCCCGAAACTCGGACCCTCCAAGGATCCTCTAACCACACCTAAGTATTGAATAGGCTACCCGGTCTACACCAAGACCCATCCTTAGCTTATTAACCACAACTAATTCTTGACCTTCATTAATACACTTAACGACAATAAATTATGAACTTATAACCTCTTTTACATAGTCCGGACCCACTCGGATCCCCCTAACACATCTTGGTGTTAACATGACAACCTGGTCTACACCAAGACCAACTAATAGTTAACATCATAACCCGGTCTACACCAATACCAACTGATAACATAATATGACAACCCAGCCTACACCAAGATCAAACTCACAATATAATTACCCGGCCTACACCAAGACCAAAAGCACAATATAATATAACAACCCGGCCTACACCAAGACCAAACTCGCAATATAATTACCCGGCGTACACCAAGACCAAAAGCACAATATAATAAAATATCCACGTTATACGTATCATAAGACCAACCCTTCAATCCATACAATTCTCAATTTGCACATAACTAGTATTGAATCCGCCAAATTCCGTGCCCGAAGGCCTAATCATGGATTCTCCCTTTCATTCTACACAATAATAGGAAATAAAAATGGTCAATCTACTCTTGGGAAGAAACCTAGCCTACCTGGATGCCGAGCAGCTGTTCAATGCCCTTTCTGGCTTCGTGAAGGTGTTCCCTAACGATTCTGCAGGCCTAAATTCGTGGTTTCGCATCCCTTTCGCTGGAATCCCTCCTCTTCATGGCACCCAAGCCTTGGAGCAGCCTAGGAGAGTTTTTGAAATAACTCTCGTTTATTTTTGGGGCTGAAGGGAAGAGAATGAAATAAAAAACCCATTTTCTGGGTTTTCTGGTCCCATCGATCGGCTATAGCGGTCCCTTCTCCGCTATAGCGGAGTCAACCGCTATGGTGGAGGTTGGCCGTCTTGACTTCCGCTATAGTGGTAATTATTCCGCTATAGCGGAGGTCGCCGTGGCGGAGTGGTAGCGCTCGTCACGGGTAGAAACTCAGAAAATTCCTGAAAAGAGCCCTTTTTACAACACACCTTGAATCCCCGACGTTTCGGAATAACCCCTTCACGTCAACCTCAATTTCGGGAGTTCTTCTTACCCGAATTCGATTCTGAAAACTCCCCCGGACTCCTCTATGTCTTTGCTACACAGAAAACTAGCTCAAATCGAGACATAGAACCCAATCCTTACCCGGATTGCCCTGAACTATACCTCGCTCCAATTTCGGCCGAGGCTAGCCTAGCCTTGAATTTTCAACTCTCAACCCGAAAGTATTCTAACTCGAACTTGGCACGAAAAGTTTACCCGTAACGACGAACCCGGTCGTTATAGGGGAGGGGCAAAGGTGTTCACATGAACCCTCTCGATACAAGATTACAGTGTCTAGATAAAGTAATATTTAAATTTATTTATGTATATATAGATTTTGAATCTCCCAAACACAATACTAGAGGTTGATTCAATGATTTAGGGGTTCAAAATTAACCTTGAGATTCCAAAATTTAAATTCCAAACGTAACATTTTTATTTTTTAAACTCCTTACTGAAAATTTTGAATTCGTCAGTGTGTTTCTTGGGACTAAGAGCATGTTTGGATTGACTTATTTTAAGTTGTTTTTAAGCATAAGCTATTAAGTTGGAAATGTCAACTTTTCACTTTTTAACTTTTTTTTTGGTTACTTCGACTTAAAATGAAGTGTTCAAAATCACTTTTTTTTACCTTACCCATATTAATTAAAACTTAAAAACTATTTTAACTTAAAAGCACTTAAAATAAATCAATCCAAACAGGCTCGAACTAAGAAAATATATCACATAAATTAAAAAGGATAGAGTACATCAGAAAAGAATGCAAATTGTATAAATAAGAAGAGCTTATTACAAAGAGTTTTTAGTGTTGATTTGACCCCCTCTTTTGTGTATTATTATGCGAGTTCATCATCTTCTCCCCTTTTCAAATAATTGATTTCTTGAAAAAGTCGGTGGATAAAGAGAGGGCGAGATTGTCAACTTATGAGCAAATCATCTAATCTCATCACAATTCATGTTGATTTTTATATCTTTTCAATATGAATATATAAAGTTGATCGCAAAAGATCATTTTCTTTATATGCCTGTTTAATGATGTAAATGGACTACTCTAAATTTGGTTATTTTTCATTAGTGACGAAGGCATAAATTTCATCAATGAATTCAAAGGTATCTTGAAGTATCACAAGTAGGAGTCTAACTCATAACCTATACTATTTCCTAACTATCTTTGCCAGAAACTTTCTCTTGTCTTAGAAGGATTGATATAAAAAATATTTGATATATATAATATAGCTTTTAAGGGAAGGAAATTTAGGTTTCATTTGTTTGCATAATAAAAGTCTTAATTTTAATTATGCAAATTTTATTTTGTTGCTTGTTTTTTAAGTCTAAATTCTAATCATTTAGATTTTACCTCTAATTATCACCGTCAACCACCATTCACAACCACTATTGCCACTAATCACTATAGTCGATTGTTACCATCATTAACTATCATTTACAATCATCACTACCAACCATCACTACAGTCACAAATCACTGCCTACAATTACAACCATTTGCCACCACTATATGCCACCACTACTAACTATATATCAATATCGTCCTCCACAATTATTAGTTGTCACCACTAACTACACCATGATCAACATAACATTCCCTGCTAATTATTATCGTCATTCATCATCACCATTAGCTACTATTCACAATCACTACCATCACCAACACAATACCTAATCGACACCAAAATTCACCACCGTTAATCATTATCATCACCAACTGATATATAATTTTTAAAAATATTAATTTGTTTGATATAGTATTAGATTTATTTAATATTTATTTGAATTTTATATTTATTAACTTTTAAATAATACAATAGTTTACATGTTTTACATAATAAAAAAAATAATAATTTTAATTATTTCATATTTAAATCTTGATACTATATCTTAATATTCATATGTGTATTAAGATTTCAGTGGTGGAGCCATCTTATTCTAAGGGTCGTCATATCGTAGAAAAATTACACTGTTTAACTAGGTTAAAATTTTAATTCTATGTATAAATACTATATGTTGACTCCCCTTATTTTTTATGTATGTCTACTCTTTTTTAAAAAATTTTTAACACCACTTAGTAAAAATTCTGACTCTACCACTATCAGATTCAAACATTTAAATTGGAATGCACATCTAATATTCAGATGTGCATTCTAATTCAGTCGCCTTAATTAATCTTAATAAAATAAATAAAATCCCTAATTATTATCAAAGAGTGTGGCGGGATCCCTTTCACCTTTGATTAGAGATCACATGTTCAAATCCTAGAAAAAGAGGAATCCTTCTTCGCCGGTAGTAGCGAGAGCTAAGGCTGCTCACCGGACCGGAATGGGATGACCGGACCGGAATAGACCGATACCGGACCGGATCGGTATGACCAGTACCGGAATGGTGACCGGTACCAGAATGGACCAGATCGGTACCACCGGTATGAAAACTGGATCCCATCCCATTCTGGTATAAATCGGTATGGACCGGTACTGGACCGGAATGGGCCGGACCAGGTTACCGGAATGGAAATTTTTTTTTTTAAAAAAAATAACTTAAATTTTGAATTACATTTCGAATTTCAAACTTAATATTCAAGTGATAACTTATAACTTAAAAGTTGTTTAAGTTTTGAAATTTTATAACTTATATAAATTATATTTGAAGTTTATTAGTTTGTAATATTTTTATTTTTTA
This sequence comes from Jaltomata sinuosa, assembly GCA_003996215.1. Classification (NCBI taxonomy): domain Eukaryota; kingdom Viridiplantae; phylum Streptophyta; class Magnoliopsida; order Solanales; family Solanaceae; genus Jaltomata; species Jaltomata sinuosa. The sequence goes on from QJPP01000636.1 coordinate 133,700, forward strand.
GTTTTTCAATTTATAAGCTATGAGTTAAAACTTATAAGTTTTAAGTTTATATATATTTTTAAGTTATATATTTGAAGTGTTTTAGTTTGTTTAAAGTTTTTTATTTTTTATGTTTTCAATTTATAAGTTTATGTTTTGAAGTCTACTAGTTTATGTTTTTAAAAATTATTAATAAAAGTATAAAACTATAAAAGTATAAAACAATGATAAAAAAGATAGGCAATGAATAAAAGTATAAAACTATAAAAGTATAAAACAATGATAAAAATTACAAAAAATTAAAAAAAAAATTGACCGGACGACCGGATCGGACTGGACCGGAACCGGAATGCTACTGGTATGAACCGGTACCGATTTCCCGGGTATACCATTTCGAACCGGTATCCGGTAGAATTCATACCATTCCATTCCGATATAGACCGGACCGGTACCGGTACCGGAATGGACCGGTTTGGTACTGGTTGAAACCAGTCTGGCGGTCAGCCTCAGCGAGAGCTAAAGCTAATTCGTTTCTAATTTTGTAGGAAGCCATAACATAAATCCGCTCTTTGACTTAGTTAAGGAAGAATTGATTCACTTTATATTTTACTGGGCTATCCGGAGTGTTGAAAATATAGTAATATTTTTTATATTTTTGATTTCCCTAGACATAAATTGGGATAGGATTACTACTGACTTGGTCTTTATCTACTTCCCACGAATACTTTTTTACAATTTCATGCATCTTTTTTAACCTAATACCTTTACATAAGGGGCCGCTTCCTCCTTTGATGTACTCGACACACTGCATTTTAATTAATAGTGCAGTACATTTTACCGATACCAAATTTTAGCATCTCAGTACATTTTGGGTGCCCCAGATAAAAGGTGCTGCAATCATAAATTGAAAGGACAAAAGGAGATTGCAAATTAGTGTAAAATAATTATTTGAATATTTATTTATGAAATTTGAAATTCCTAATAATAATTATTTTTTCTGTTATAATTTAAGTGCTTTAATTTGATTAGACACAAAAAAAATTAAAAAAAATTAAATCTTATAATCTTAAATTAAAAATGTGTGTAATCTTTTAAATTTTGCGATCTTAAACGTGTCTGGTAAAATGTTGAAATTGATAAACTTACTAAGTATAGAAGGAAATATTCTTTTTGGGACATATAAAAAAAAATATAAAACACTTAAAATTGGACCGAAGGGAGTAATATTTTTTGATTACATAATAGAAAAGTTAACAAGGGGGTGAAGAACCTTAAATTGGGACAAATTCGGGGTAGTTTGGTGCATGCATGGAATAGGATAAACAAAGATATCTCATGTGATTATTTTATCACATCTTTTATATGGGATAGTAATTTTATTATTTAAATACAAATAATAAGATAAAATAATTCTGAAATTAGCTAATACCTCAAATTAAGTATGAAATAATAGTTAAATCTCAAATTTTATCTGAAACTACTATTCTTATTCCACGTACCAAACAACAATCGACACTTCTACGGAAAAAATTAAATAAATACTCACTATGTTTCAGTTTATATGACTCACTTTCTTTTTTAGTCAGTCCCAAAAACAATGACACATTTGTATATTTAATAATAATTTAACTTTAAAATATCTATTTTTATCCTCAAAATGAAATGATTTATAGCCACACAAACATCTATGACTTATTTTAAACCACAAATTTTAAAAGTCTTTCTTTTAATTCTTAAACTCCGTGTGAAGTCAAACTAACTCATATAAATTGAAACGGAGGGAGCACTGCTTTTGTTACTTGTCATCAGCTCTCTTCACATTAAATTTCTCCATTTAGGTCTTTTATGTCCCAGGAATGAGACTCATCACAAAGAAGAGTTAATCTAAATAGTACTATTCATAAGGGACACAATGTGTCCCCTACTAGGAGTAATGCAGGGAGGTAGACGTATCGAGAGGCAATGGCACAGAAATCAAGGGGGAGAGCATATCATCCTTGTTTCTGACTATACAAGGAAATGATGTTGGATAACATTGCAACTTAATTAATGCTCAATAAAATTTAAAAAATACAATACTTAATCAAATCTTTTATCTTTATTTCTAGAAGAAAAAAGGGTTCAAAAATACCTCTAAATTATTTGAAATAGGTTTTTTTTGGTTATAAGGTTCACGAACAAACTCTACTTTTTTTTACTATGTTTGCAATTCTCTCTTACAAGTCCAATTAACGAACCATAAATAATATTTGATAGTTGGCAAGAAAATTAAATAATTAAGACACTCAAAGATGAAAAATTCAGTATATATAAATGACTATCAAACGTCAACCATTATGTCAATGACAAAACCCTAGAACAAGATATTTTAGTTTCTCATGATTCTCATACAAAGATCAAATTCATGAATTTACAAGAAAAAATGAAAAGAAAAAAAATCGAAAAAAGAACTCGTCTTGCCCTAGCTTATGCGTGCAAATAAGGTGTAACCCTTTAAAATCTATATAAAAGACCTATTTATCGAGTTTAGGAAGCCTTGGGCTTTTAAAAAACTCATTCCAAAATGGACTAGGATCCTGGTGGCTCATGCCATCTTTGTTACGCAAGAGTGTGGCCCAACAGGCAAAATGAGATTCAGACTGCAGGCTTTTCTTACGCCACTACCTCCACAACAACTATTGGTGGCTTGCCCCACTCTTTCTATGCAAGGGTGACGTGAATGGTTAATCCATTTCTCTATTTTTCTGCTTCTTTCGTGATGCTTTGCAACGTTGATCTGTCCTTGATCATTTTTGGTCTTTTCTTGCGCATTTTTCTCTTGTTTTAATTTCAAGTCTCTCAAAGCACTCCTACACATCAAAATATATGAATATTAGTACAATCTATAGAATTAGAGCTCAAAATTATGATAAACGTATTAAATGTGAGACACATAGTGACTAGATTATACGTATTTTTGCCCGAACATCAACACCTCACACTTAGACTCTTGCTCATCATCGATCAAGCAATTATCTCAATACCTTATCTCTAGCTAGACATTTGCAGAGCTACACCAGTTGAGGTATACTCAGGCTCAGGCTACTGCGATCACAATAAACAATAAGTTCTCATCACGACATGATTCAATCATCAAAGATAATTAACACTCACAAACAACCCCTTCAAGACAATCTAGTTTCAAGAACCGACTCAAAGAATATAAATACCGACAAACCCTTCTATGTCACCAAATCAAGATATCAAACACTTCACTTATCTTTTGTCAGTCATGTGCCCTCACCAAAAAAAAGAGTTGCTCACTTTCACTCATAAGAATATAAAACAACACATATTTGGGCGCCATAGAAATCAGATTACACTCTTTCTCACACAAAATTTCACATGTAATATATAATGAACCATACTCTTGCCCTTAATGTAAATACTTTACTAATATAAGAACTTCAAACTTAGAATCAAGCAAGGACTTTAAGGATTGTAATGTAGGCTAAGGAATGAGTAGGAATTATTTGAATGAAATAGTGACTATTCTTCCTAAGCACTTTAATACATCACAAATTTTTTATTCATTTAACGCACTCTTCAATTTACTAACTCTTCTTCTTTCCCTTTGTTCAGCCACTATTTTTATTTAGTTTTCCATCTCTTTAAGCACATTCTTATGTTATTAACAAGGAGTGATCAATTATTGTATTTTCTTTCCTCTCTTTTTTTCTGCTCCCCACAAATAGCATACATATTTGTTTACAACAATTGCTCCCTTAATCTCTTTTTTTCAGGCTTCTATCCTTAACTATCCCCTTTTTTCATTCTTACTTCTGTCAAACGCTTATTTTTTCAGTTAAAGTGCTTTAGGAGTTTCGGAATTAAAATTAGCTTAATTAGAAATAAAGGGATTAAGCTTCAGATGTGGTTACCAACAAAATAGGCTAAAGGCTGAACGAGACTAAGGATTTCACATAAGGGTAGGTACAGATAAGGCAAAAAAATGACTAATCAAAGAAACGTTTATATCATCTCCTGGACTCAGCATTCTTTGTTCACTTTGCGAATACACCATTCAAGTTCTAGACATCAATATAAAGGCATTCAATATCGTAAAAATTCTCTCACACACGACACATAATTGACTCAAGACAGATTCATATCAACCCTCGATTAAGCAAACAACAACAAGATTTCACTATTAAGCCAATACAATTCAAATAAGAGTCAAGAAAATGAGTCTAGGCATCTCAATAGAGGTCATTCACTTTTCAAAGCATGTTTTTGAATTTAAATACTAAAACTTGCATCATTCAATTAATTTAGCACCTAACCTGAGCACCTAGCATTCAAATAGTCCTAAGAGTTAAAGTTCCCTACCTAATTCCCAATGACTAACTTTCTTCATTTATATAACAATATGAATGTCTATGAACTTGTATGCCCATGTAGACCTTGTATTTAAATAAAGTGGGATTATTTGAAGGTTTTGAGGAAGGGCAAAGTTGTTTCGTGTAGGACTTCAAAACTAAGACAAGTTAAGACTTTTAGAGCTCGTTAAGTTGGAGAACAAGTTATTCTGGCCTACCCTCAATGTGCGATAAAAATAACACTACAATCCTAGGATTAATTAATTCCAAAATAAGTTATCCAATAATTTATCCCAACTAAACATAGATAAACTAATTTTATAATTAATTTTGAGATTAGTTATCACTTATCCCTCGTACCAAACGAGCCCTTAGACTCTAATTAGAGGTTGTTTTGTGTATAATTGATTAATAAGGGGTATGTTTATTGGGTTCCGCATGTATGAGGTGACAAACATTTTTATGTGTATCGATTTCATGTTATGGGGGTACTTTGATGGTTATTTGATTTATTTGTGATTAATTGATTGATGATATCAATGGATGTTGAAGCATGATTTACTGAATAATAGTTGATGCATATGATACTTGATTATTTGATTACACATCACTCCTGATAACTCGTATTCTTGATGAAAATGAGCTGCTGAAGAATATCTTTCATGTACCATGCATGTGCCATGTGTGTACCTAACTTTCATGCTTTCACGTGATATCTCATGCATATAACACTTCATTAATTATATGGTTATAGTTCGATGTGATCTGGTTGGATCTGGTTTCAGATGAAGTAATGTTATTTCAGCCTTTCATGGTTGGTTGCTCAATGTGATCTGGTTGAATCTGATTTCGATTAGATATATGGATCTCACGAATCTTCAATGAATCATGTATATCTATTGTAAGAGCGTATACATACTGGTATTATATTCATGGATATCTATTGCATTGCATTATTCATATATTTTATTTGATCATGTTGATTTAAATTTGAGGTATTTGTCGATTTCTTGTGAAGAACCGAGTTGAGATCACACTATTTGATTCTTGGGAATAACCCTGCTCATTTGCCTTATCTACTTTCACTAAAATGGTTGAGCTCGTCTTTGATTCTCGGAAAGAATGTCGTTGAAACACTTTATATGCAGAAATCTGAATTTTCATGTGATTTTATATATGATTGATTTTTGTCTTGTCTTTGGATTATTCTTATCTATTGAGACTAACATGAGTGGTTGAAGAATGTGTATCTAACCTCAACAAATGCTTTTAAGAAAAATAATTAAAAATTATAATTCAAACCTATTACATTCACTCAAGTGGACACAAAAGAGAATCTAATTTGACAACTTCTGGAATGAACTTAGAACATTGGTCCAACTCTATTGTGTACTTAAAACTTTTTTCACTTGAAATTAAAAGAGAAAGAGCATGCTGAATTATTTTGTGAATGTTTGAATTCTGAAAACATGGTTGGACTCATTTTATGGATGTTTAAGCTCATAGGATCTATTAGAGTCCAAATTGAAGAGGAATATCAATTAGAACTTAGAAGAAGTCAACTCAAACTCTTTTCCTTATCCGATTATGATCTTGTTGACTCTTTGCAATTCTAACTCCTTTTTGCTATATCCTTGCAGCTGGAAACTTAATTATAATATAGGATAATTATTATATTGCCCACATGGTGATTTAGTGACAAATTATATCCTATCTGATAATAAATTATTGTTAAATTTATTTTTCCCTATTCTTTTTATTTCTCGACAATCTATGAATAAAATACAATTTCAGGACAAACATATTTTCTTTATCATTATTAAAAATATACTCAACACAATCCCCATAATTAAAAATAATTTTTCTAAAATCTCACTTATGAAATTTGAAATCCAGGATAGTAACTACTTTATCTATCTCACTTTATGTGAAGGTGTTTGATTTGATACAAAATTTAAGAATAAAAAAGGACTTTTAAAACTTGTGTTTCAAAATAAGTCATAAATATTTGTGTGACTATAATCCATCTCTTTAAAATAGAACGTTTGAAGTTAAATTGTTACTAGTAAATATAGAAAAATGTCATTCTTTTTTTAAATAACTAATAAAAAAAATCACATAAATTAGGACGAATAAAGCATTTTTGTAATTTAAGAATAGAAAAGTGATCAGCTAGTACTGCTATTTCTAGGAGAAATGCATAAGTAACCCTACTGAGTTATAGGGAAATTTCAAGGATACACCTTATTTTTACAAAAATTTTATTACGCCCCTAAACTTTTTTTGAAGGCATGTGAAAGTTACAAAAATAATTTTGAAATTGATTAACAAGTACAAGTGTCATCTTTTGATTGGACATTACACAATTAATTATATCTAATTAATTAAAGCAGATTTTGGCTAAATTCAAAATTGGATTGCAGAAGTTGGCTATGTATGAAAACTCTGAAAATATGCAACAATGTTCTTCATTTTCTTTGTTTTTGGATCTCTGAATTCAATATAAAAAAATAAAAATAAACTTGGTCAAATTCGCGCTAATCAAGCTTAAATTTCAACTATAACTTCAGTACAACATCAACATCAAATCTAGTAATTAATTTGGCCAACAACCAAGAATTTTGACAAACTCATTTTTTGTTTTTCAAAGATTGATGGTTTCGAAATTCTTTCTCCATTTTCAAATCTCAGCAGCAACTAGGAATTTAGAATAAGTTTAGCTCTTGAATCTCGACTTCAAAATTTCAACAACTTTCAAATCTACTCAGCAACTCTAATTCTTTTTTAAATTCATACAAGAACAATATCAATTATCTTTTGCATATTTTCTAAATATAAAGTGTATTTCCATCTTAATAGTTTAAACTTAATTTCTTAGAATATTCTTTGGTATTGCAATTGTGTAAATAATTGACTCTTCTATAGAAATTTTAACATGCTTTTGTCGATTTTTTGTTCAGTCGTTATCTACATTATATTAAAATTGGAACTTACGAAACAAGAATCTATAAATTTTTGGTTTGCATCTTCTAAACCTCTTCCTCATCTTAACATCGAATTTTGTTAAACGTATTGTATTTTGAAATTAAAAAGAAAACAAAAAAGAAGAAATGAAATAGATTTTAAAAAATTTAATAAAATTATAAAATTACATGTGGCAATGTGTGTATTTCATTGCATGCCTACTAAAAATTTAATTATCTATATCACATCAGCACTTAAAGTGGTATTTATTTCATTTTAAAAACGCTTAAAAAGTAGCAAGAATCCCATAAAAATAAGATATGTTCATAGAATTTCAAGTATAACTCAAAGATACTTGTGTCTTTTCCCTTATTTCTACGCAAAAAAATATATATTCTCGTCGTGTATTTTTACTTGTCCACTATTGACTTGGACGCATCTTAAAAAACAATAAATAATATGAATAATTTTACTATATCACCCTTTGAATATAATAAATTAAATGCTTTGAAAAATGCATTGGGTAATAAATGGTATTTATTAACAAAGATAAAATAGATACAAAATGATAAATTATTAATTTATAAACTAGACAAGTATTATTAAACATCTATTTTTGATAAACTGAACGATTAAAAATGAACGGAGAGAATAGTGCTTTTGTTACTTGTCATCAGCCCCCCTTGACATTAATTTCTCCATTAGGGAAAATGGTGCTTTTAATCCCTGAATTATCGCGTTATTTTAGTTTTGGTTCTTGTGATATTTGATTAAGTATTTTTGACCTTTAATTTAATCATGTGTGCTATTTTGATCTGATGACTAACAGATCTAATTAAATTAAATGGAATAATAATTGTTAGCAAGGGTACTTTGGACATTTAGAAAACTGTGTCTTTTGCAACAACAACAACAACATACCCAGTGAATTCCCAGCGTGGGGTCTAGGGAGGGTAGATTGTACGCAGACCTTATCACTACCTCGTGGAGGTAGAGAGGCTATTTCCAAGAGACCCTCGGCCCAAGTGCAACAAATCCAAATACAAGACGGAGAAAATAGTGAAGAGAAAACAATACAACAATAAACAAAAAGGTGATCGACACAAAAACAACATATGGAAATAGATATCAAAAGCAAGACTACAGAGTGTGACTAATACTACGACAGACACCAACAACCCTAAACCTTCTAAAGACAACACGACGCTCTACTCCGTACTACCCATCTAGCCTAATACGCGACCTCCACACCTTCCTATCTAATGTCATGTCCTCGGTAAGACGAAGTTGCGCCATATCCTGTCTAATCACCTCTCCCCAATACTTTTTAGGTCTACCTCTACCTCTGCGCGTACCCACTATAACCAGCCGCTCGCACCTTCTTACAGAGGCGTCTATGCAGCTCCTCTTCACATATCCAAACCATCTCAGACGTGCTTCTCTCATCTTGTCCGCCACAGGAGCCACGCCCACCTTTTCTCGGATAACCTCATTCCTAATCTTATCACTCCTGGTATGCCCACACATCCATCTCAGCATCCTCATCTCTGCAATGTGCATCTTCTGAACATGTGTGCTCTTAGCTGGCCAGCACTCCACCCCATACAACAAAGATGCCCGAACTACTATTCTGTAGAACTTACCTTTAAGCTTAGGTGGTACATTTTTGTCACACAGAACTCCGGAGGCCAGCCTCCGCTTCATCCATGCCGCACTAATGCGATGTGTGACATCATTGTCGATGTCCTCACTTCTCTGAAGCACAGACCCAAGATACTTAAAACTTTCTTTCTTAGGAATGGGTTGAGTGTCCAGCCTCACTGCCACACCTGCCGCATGCATCGCATCACTAAATTTGCACTCCAAATATTCCATTTTGGTTCTACTCAACCTGAACCCTTTAGACTCCAGAGTATGTCTCCAAACCTCAAACCTAGCATTAACGTCATCCCGAGTCTCACCAATCAAAACTATATCATCCGCAAATAACATACACCATGGCACCTCAGCCTGAATAAATCTCGTCAACTCATCCATCACCAAGGCAAATAGAAAAGGGCTAAGGACTGATCCCTGGTGCAATCCCACCTCAACTGGGGAGTGCTGTGAATCCCCTCCCACCGTTCTAACTCGAGTCTTGACCCCATCGTACATGTCCTTAATCGCCCTGATGTAGACCATCGGTACCCCTCTAGCCTCCAGGCACCTCCAAAGAACATCCTTCGGGACTTTGTCATAGGCCTTTTCAAGGTCAATGAACACCATATGTAAGTTCCTCTTTCTTTCCCTATATTTCTCCACCATCCGCCTTACAATATGTATGACTTCCGTAGTCGATCGACCTGGCATGAAGCTAAATTGATTCTCAGAAATGAACACCCCTCTCCTCACCCACATCTCCGCCACTCTCTCCCAAGCCTTCATAGTGTGGCTTAGCAACTTGATACCCCTATAATTTCTTCAATTTTGGATATCGCCCTTGTTCGTGTACAGTGGGACCATTGTACTCCACCTCCATTCGTCAGGCATTTTAGCAGTCTTAAAAATAACATTAAACAACTCAGTTAACCACTTCAAACCGGCTCTGTCTGTGCTTTTCTAAAACTATGCCTTTTGAAATATACAATTATCGAAAAAAACACTGCTTCTTCATACCCTAATTCTGTACATATTTAGACGCCCACAAAAGTCCTCGATAATCCTTAATTCAACTACAGCGATGGAATTGCATTCTAAAAGTGAATTACGCTTCACTATATTATGGAATTGCATTCTAAAAGTGGATTATGCTTCACCGCATTGTGTTTAAAGTTATTATTCCGTTTAATTTGATTTAATTTGTTAGTCATCGAATCAAAATAGCACGCATTGCTAAATTAAAGATCAAAAATACTTAATCAAATATCACAAAAACTAAACTGATATAACGCAATAACTGAGAGACTAAAAATGACATTCCCCCTTCTCTATTAATTAGGTTTAAATTATATCCTAAGAGAGTGTCCTACCAGAAGTAATGCAAGAAGGGACGTGTTGAGTGGGCAAAAGGTAGAGAAACCTTAAGGCACAGAAATCAAGGGGAGAGCATATTCTTGTTGCTTCTGATGACTATAGTTGCAACTTAATTAGTGCTCAATAAAAACAAAATACTCTCTCCGTCCATTTTTACTTATCCACAATTGACTTTATAGATTTCTTAAAAAACTATAAATAGAAAGATAATTTTATCATATCACCCTTTGAATATACTCCCTCTGTCCCATATTAGTTGGTCATTATACTAAAAATAGTTGTCCCATATTAGTTTACCAACTTACTAAATCAAGAAAGCATTAATTATATTGTTTTCCATATTACCCTTACAATTAATTTTTTTTAAAGTGTTCACACTTGTTTGTAAAGTTCCAAAGAAGTTTCTTAAGGATGAATTAGTAAAACTATATTTTTATTAATGATTTTTAAAATACGTGTAAAAAGAAAAGTGACCAACTAATATGGGACGGGAGGAGTAATAAATACAATATCTTGAAAAATGTAATAGAAAAATGACTATAATTAATGATAAGGGTAAATTAGGAACTAAATATAAAATTATCTCTTGATTTCATAAACTGGACAAGTATTATTGAACATCTATTTTTAATATAGTAAAAAGTAAAAATAAACGGAGGGAGTATATATACTTATTCAAATTTTTACTTTGTTTCTAGAGATCGACTCGAACCCTAAATTAACATGATAGGTAATATCGAGTTGATTTCTCAAATAGTTATTCAATTGATAGTTATTATCTTAGAAAGTCTTTTTTTTAGAGTAATTTTTTTTTATTATTTTAATTAAAAGAGGCCAAAGAGGCCATTCCATAAATAAAAAGGAGTTCAGAGGGCAGAGCCCAATAAAAAGGAGTTCAGAGGGCAGAGCCCAAAATTACAAAATTGGGCAAGGCCCAAATGAGCCTTATCCATAAAAGAAACAAGTGAACAAAAGAAAAGGAAAAGAAAGGAAAGAGTTCAGGAGAATTCTAGAAGAGAAAACTCGAAAAGGGAAAGTGCACGCCGCTTCAAATATTCAAGCAACCTTAGCCAAAGAGCTTCGCTTCGCCGGTGACGGGCACGAAGAAAGAATCTAGAACATAGCAACTCTGTAGAAGCAAGTAGATGGCCGATTGAGTTTGGGTAGCTTCCACTAAAGACACTCTAAATCTCACGAATGCCATGGAATTTGACCCCAATGAAGGCTTCTTCAGCTCAACCACAGGTTTGAACAACTTCTATGAGTTTATGTACTAGAATCACTGCTAAGGACCGGAGAGACCAGAGGTTATCTTTCAACTTAAACAACGAGATCCATAGTGAGGTGAGACCGTGCCTCTCCTTTTCTTTGTATCATTCTTTAATAGCCTCTCCACTATTGATTGTTGTTGTTGGCCCTCTGTGTGTATGTGAAACCCCTGTTCTGACACTTTTTGATTCAAAGATTTGGGATATGTGTTTTCTCCAAGTTAATGATTGCTTTACCTTCTGCTGGAACTTCTTGATATGATGAATAAGTTAATGCTTGTGAACCTGCAAAATAGAAAACCTGGTTAGTAAAAAAATCAGCAAGCATGTTGCCCTCCATGTAGCTATGCACCACCTCTACTTGGGCATTCACACGATTAGCTTAATTCTCTTGATCTCCATAGCAATTCCCCAGGGTATCTCCCAAATGCCATCCAACACCTTCACAAGTGTCAGGGAGTCTGTTTTTAGAGTAACAGGTAACAAGTTATGACTGAGGCAATACTCTAGTCCCATTCTCATTGCTACAATTTCAACCATCAAGATATCACCATCCTCCAGCCCTCTAGTCTCAACATATATTAGTTCCCAAGATCCATCCCTAATACAAAAAGCTCCAGAGCTAGGGCCAGGGTTGCCTTTGGTGGCCCCATCTGAGTTACATTTGTATTCTCCTTCAGCAGGGAGCTTCCAGTACACCACCTTACATTCAATGAGAGGTGTGTATTCTTCAAAGAATGTAACAATCAAAGGCCAGGAATTAGGGATATTCTTTAGCCAAGAGTATCTGCGCATGGCTAGCATGTGAATATTCATGTTAATCTCTATCAACATAGAATTGTAAAACATTTTCCCCCATGATAGATGATGTTTCTTCTCTTCCAAATATGCCATAAGATGAATGCTGGAATAGCTTGATACAGAGGTTTGAGCTTAGCACTACACTTGGCATTCCACCATTTGAAAATGGTATCTTTTAGCTGTAAGAAGGGGCCTTGAACCTTAGTATCACCTGCAAAAGTGTTCCATAGCCTAGAAGAATCAGGACAAGAAATGAACATGTGTTCAAATGTATCCTGACTAGCATTATCACAACAGCAACATAAAACATCTTCTGCTACCCCTATCTTCATTAGAACCTCTCCAATGGGAATTCTCTGCTTGCATAATCTCCATAAGAAGAAAGATACTTTGAAAGGTACATCTTTAATCCAAATGTTCTTATAAACCTCATGTGGATCTTTCCTTTGTCGCAATAGTTCCCATGCACTTCTAACAGTGAAATTGCCTGAACTGTTCAACATCCACCAGGGTTTATCCCAGGCATCAGTGTCCTCAACTACACTAATTGTTTTGTAGATGTGAGTACAAACTTCCTCTGGGAAGAGTTGATGTAATAGGGTATCATTCCAGTTGTCATCTAGTACTGTCACGACCCAACCTATCGGGCCGTGCGGGAACCTAATCTAACCACCTAGATAGATGAACCCTCACCACCCGTCTAACAGGTAACTCACGAAAATTAAAGTAAACCATTAATCAGCCCATTTTTATACATGAGAAATTCTTTTACAGAACATGTTCATAAAATAGACGACTTAAAGAATTTGCGGAACACCTTTACAACCTTTAAAAACACCCTCCCTAGGACCTAGTATAAGAAGGTACAAGGGCTAGTAAAAAATTTATACAGAACATGTAAAAGAGACACAACTTCCGTCACGAAATCGAAGGACAGAAGCTGCTGGAAGTCACCATCCTCATGTACCTATGAAACTTCATCAACCATGCAACCAGACTATATCGAAAAGGTATAGCAAGAGTAGAGCCAGTACAACCACACATACTGGTAGGCATCATTGGTCGACCTGAATCCACACGTACCATCATATGGGAAAATAGAGAAAAACATGAAAATAAACATTATAGCTCCCTCCTTCACCTTTAGCCTTGACCCTGACATCTAGGACTTCCCAAGTCTAACTAATAACTAGATTTCTCAAGGTTGCCTTGTCACCCAGACTTCCCAAGTCACCTTGTCACCTAGACTTCCCAAATCACCTACATTGACTAAATACCCAGACTAAATTTGGCCCACTGCCCAACCAAACCACTTATACCCAAGTATTACCTACCATTTTCCAGACTTTCCCAGACCTCTAGGACAGCTTTACCACCTGGTAATATTAACCAATAACCACACCCAGACTCTCAGTCTTGCTCTATATTTACCAATCACATACAATTCACCTAACAACCATTGACACCTTCAATGACCACCATAGAGCTACATCTAAATCTCTTCTTGGATCATATAACCCAGACCCTTCAAGGGTCCTCCATCCATACCTAAGTGTTAAACAGACTACCCCGATCTACACTAAGACCCATCCTTAGCTTTTTAACCATGATAATTCATGACCGCCATTATTACACTTAATGACATTAATTTATGAGCACATAACCTCTTTTAAATAGTCTGAACCCACCCGGATCCCCCTCACATATCTAGAGTTAACATGACAAACCCGATCTACAACAAGACCAACTAATAACTAACATAATAACCCGGTCTACACCAAGACCAACTAATAACATAATATAGCAACCCGGCCTACACCAAGACCAACTCACAATATACTACAACAACCCGGCCTACACCAAGACCAAACTAATAACATAATATAGCAACCCGGCCTGTACCAAGACCAAACTCACAATATACCATAACAACCCGTCCTACACCAAGACCAAACTAATAACATAATATAGCAACCCGGCCTACACCAAGACCAAACTCACAATATGTTATAACAACCTAGCCTACACCAAGATCAAACTAATAACATAATATAGCAACCCGACCTATACCAACACCAAACTCACAATATACCATAACAACCCGGCCTACACCAAGACCAAACTAATAACAGAATATAGCAACCCAGTCCACTCACGGAACCAATACCAATCAACACAATACAATAATATCAATGCAATAATACAGTAAAATAAACCCATACCAGGCATGGTACCCGAGCCAACAATTAGTATTATCTCGTACCAGACATAGTACCCGAGCCAACCAATTGTTATACCCATACCAGGCATGGTACCTGAGCCAACCGTTAGTAATATCCTATACCAGGCGTGGTACCTGAACCAACCATTTGTTATACCTGTACTAGGCGTGGTACCCGAGCCAACTATTAGTATTCCCGTACCAGACGTGGTACCCGAGCCAACCGAATGTCAATTAATCCACATTCAAGTAATGAACAAACAACTTGTAAAATCAATAAGCAACATACCGTTCAATTCACAGACTATAAAACAGGACCCTTAGACATTATAAACAATTTCTTAAGCAATGTAATTCATACAAACACTTAGATAAGAGTACAAAAACATACAATATTCACATGAATCATAAGCCATCACCTACGCTTTTTCCCGAGCATATAACTTAACCTCGATCTTTGTCCGAAGACTAAACACACTCACCCTTTATTTACGAAAATGAACGGTTTTCCTTTTTAGCATAATTTAACAACCACATTGAATTCAAAACTTGCATAAATAATAACAATATGAATTACCACCCTTAGCACTTAGCAAAACCAACACTACTTATCATGCCCTTCGTATTCCCGAAACTTCACCTAGGAGTTTCCCATTTTCATACTCATTTAGTTATCCTTGCAATTCCCGATTCCCCAAACCTTTCCGACATTCTATTCCCTGAGCCCTATCATCTTATCATACCAGGACAATATAAACAACCCCAAATAATTATCAATATCCCACAATTTAATCCAACCAATTCCTAGCACACACATAACCAACACCAAATCCACCAGACTCCGTGCCTGGAGGCATAATCATCGATTCTCCTTTCCCACTATACAATAAGTACAGAATGTAAACAGGTCTATCTACTCAATGAAAACCTAGCCTACCTGGATGCAGAGCAGCTATTCTATGCTCTTTCTGACTCTGTGAAGGTGTTCCCTAACGGTTCTGCAGGCCCGAATCCGTGGTTTGGCATCCTTTTTACTGAATTTCCTACTCCCTATGACTCCCAACCCTTAGAGCAGCCTAGGAGGGTTTTTGGAATAGCTCTCATCTGTTTTTGGGGCTGAAGGGAAGAGAATGAAATTAAAAATCCATTTTATGGGTTTTCTCGTCCCATCGTTCCGCTATAGCAGTCCCCGCTCCGCTATAGCGATACCGCCATAGCGGAGTCAATCGCTATGGCGAAGGTTGACCGCCTTGACTTCCGCTATAGTGATAATTATTCCTCTATAGTGGAGGTCGCCGTGGCAGAGCGATAGCGCTCGTCACGGACAGAAACTCAAAAAATTCCTGAAAAGAGTCCTTTTTACAACACACCTTGAATCCCCGACGTTTCGGAATAACCCCTTCAGGTTAACCTTAATTTTGGGAGTTCTACCTACTCGAATTCACTTCCGAAGAGTTCCCCAGACTCCTCTATGCCTTAGCTAATGGAAAAATTAGCTCGCAACAAGATATATTGCCCAATCTTCACCCGGATTGCCCTAGACCATACCTCGCTCCAAAACCGGCCGAGACTAGCCTAGCCTAGAATTTTCAACTCCCAAACTCGGAAGTTTTTCTGACTCAAAACTTGGCACGAAAGATTTACCCATAACGACAAATCTGGTCGTTACAACAGATACCAATTTACCCATCGTTCGTCCTCGAACGATCTCAAAGGCGAAAAGAGAAGAAGGAGCCCTCCCCCTGGACCTTAACGCTTTTGTCATGATAGCATAAATAAAATAACCTTATACAACCCACCGAAACTTCCGAATCCCTTGGTGTACCCATCTCAATCAAAATTTAGCTCACTCTCGCTCTTATCAAGAAATTCCTTCCTTCAAGCTGCACAATGCTAACTACATTACCCCTCCCCGAGTGCTCAAGAAATCTGGAGCCTCACTGAAACACTGGAGCCAAAGAAACTCAACTAATGAACAACACAGTTTTTCCCTGCCAAGGGGACTAGATCCCACCATGGCGATCCCTTTCCTACTATACCCAGAGTTCTACTAGCCCGAACTCCATTCCGAAAGCTTTCTACGGGGTACTATGCCCTCACATATCATAATATCACCTTACTCTTGACAACACTGTACCTCGAGATACCACGTATCTCCAAATCACGCAACAGCAAAAAATCCATTGAAACTCATCCTGGCTTGAGGTTTCGTCAACTCTCGTCTTAGGGGGAATTCTATTCGGGCAATTGCATCCTAACCAATGCTATGGCGAGCACATCCCCACCACTCAAAGAACGGTAATACTAGTATTATCATGACCGACATAAGGAATAACCATGTTAAGGGATTTATTTAATAACCCCATTCCCCTAACCGACCCTACCACTAAGGGTCATCAATATTAAAACAAGTCAATAATCGCCCTCACAATATAAGCCTATGAGCAGTGTCCCACACTACTCAACCAATTACGGGTCATTTGTCGAATTCTACATGAGTGCCTACTCCCAGCAATGGTCCATCATAATTCTACCAATATCCCGGGCTACTATACCTACCCTTTCCTTTTTATCGCGCATGGATGCTAAATTTTCGACAAATTCCCTTACACGTATACTATATTAGTTAACTCATTGGTTCCATTGTCTTACCTAGCAATTTGCAGCTTAATACTTGCTTTTACATTACCCCCGGGAAGGAATGAAAATAGGGGAAAATAGAGCAGGCTTTCTACCTCTCGCACTTTTGCTATAGAGGTGGTCACTCTGCTATAGCATTTCCGCCGTAGCGGTTGGCTTCCGCTATAGCGGTCTCGACGGTAACAATACAGGAAATTTTATTTCCAGCTAAATGCACTCATCCCCCTTCCCAGTTACCACTGTCTAAACCTGTAAATCCCGCCATGGTCTTAAACCACCCTCAAGATCATTCCTGGCATTAACGCATCGCAATTCAACATGGCACATCATAAATTACAAAGAAATCACAACCACAATTATTTCCCGACAATATCTTCCCGCCATTACACACTAATGACTCCCTTGTTCCCATGGTTCCCAACCAAGTCCCGACTGTCCTGAAACCGAAGTTTCCCTACAGTCATAGTTCTCAAGCCTTTATCATCCTAACCAATGACAAGCTTTTTATGCAGTACCACATTTTAAATCAAGACATTTAACAGCTTATCACCACCCAAGGTACACAGAATTTTCAACTTAAAGACCCTCTGTAGACTCAACATGCATGGCAGGAAACAATTTACACACACTTTAAGTAAGTCACACAAAGATTGTACAACACAACAATTCAACTTCAAGTCACAACCAAGTCAATCATAATCGAATCAAGTCACAACCAATTCAAACCACACAGTTTCACCTTCATTCATACCATGGATGACCATTAGCCAGTTATCCATGCTTGCCACAGCCTCTCAGGCCAAATACCAATTGGAACCTTCCTGGTTCTAATTTTTCTCTTGCTTGTCCAGACGTAACCGAAGTACCACGACCTCCTTTACCTTGCTGAGATACCAATTAGACTCAACCCATACAAGCAAGTAAGCGAACCGCATGAAAAAATAAAAGAAGGGAAAAGTTCCTAGAATGCCTCATAGCTCCCCAAAGATTATATGTGGACGTCAACACACCAATCTGTAGGACTCTATTCGACACTTTGCTCTTGTACTGGGAGACCGGTAACCTAGGCTCTAATACCATCTATCACGATCCAACCTACCGGGCCGTGCGGGCGCCTACTCTAACCACCTAGATAGACGAACCCTCACCACCCGTCCAACAAGTAACTCACGGAAATTAAAGTAAACTATTAATCAGCCCATTTTTAAGCATAAGAAATACTTTTACAGAAAATGTTCATAAAATAGAAGACTTAAAGAATTTGCGGAACACCTTTACAAACTTTAAAAACACCCTCCCTAGGACCTAGTCTAAGAAGGTACAAGAGTTAGTACAAAATTTATACAGAACATGCAAAAGAGACACAACTTCCGTCATGGAATCGAAGGACAAAAGCTGCTGGAAATCACCATCGTCATGTACCTATGAAACATCATCAACCCTGCAACCAGACTATATCGAAAAGGTATAGCAAGAGTAGAGCCAGTACAACCACACATACTGGTAGGCATCATCGGTCGACCCGAATCCACACGTACCATTATATAGGAAAATAGAGAAAAACATGAAAATAAACATTATAGCTCCCTCCTTCACCTTTAGCCTTGACCCTGACATCTAGGACTTCCTAAGTCTCACTCATAACTAGAATTCTCAAGATCGCCTTGTCACCCAGACTTCCCAAGTCATCTTATCACCTAAACTTGTCAAGTCACCTTATCACCTAAACTTCTCAAGTCACCTTATCACCTAAACTTCTCAAGTCACCTACCTTGACTAAATACCCAGACTAAATCCGGCCCACTGCCCAACCAAACCACTTATACCCAAGTATTACCTATCATTTTCCAGACTTTCCCAGGCCTCTAGGATAGCTTTACCACCAAGTTATATTAACCAATAACCACACCCAGACTCTCAGTCTTCCTCTATACTTACCAACCACATACAATTCACCTAACAACCATTGACACCTTCAATGACCACCATAGAGCTACATCTAAATCCATTCTTGGATCACATAACCCGGACCCTCCAAGGTTCCTCCATCCATACCTAAGTGTTCAACAGACTATCCCGGTCTACACCAAGACCCACCCTTAGCTTGTTAACCATGATAATTCATAACCACCATTATTGCACTTAATGACATTAATTTATGAGCACATTACCTCTTTTAAATAGTCCTGACCCACCCGAATCCCCCTCACACATCTAGTGTTAACATGACAAACCCGATTTACACCAAGACCAACTAATAACCAACATAATAACCCGGTCTACACCAAGACCAACTAATAACATAATATAGCAACCCGGCCTACACCAAGACCAACTCACAATATACTACAACAACCTGGCCTACACCAAGACCAAATTAATAACATAATATAGCAACCCGATCTATACCAAGACCAAACTCACAATATACCATAACAACCTGGCCTACAACAAGACCAAAATAATAAGATAATATAGCAACCCGACCTACACCAAGACCAAACTCACAATATGCTATAACAACCCGACCTACACCAAGACCAAACTAATAACATAATATAGCAACCCGGCCTATACCAAGACCAAACTCACAATATACCATAACAACCTGGCCTACACCAAGACCAAACTAATAACATAATATAGCAACCCGGTCCACTCACGGAACCAATACCAATCAACACAATACAATAATATCAATGCAATAATACAGTAAAATAAACTCGTACCAGGCATGGTACTCGAGCCAACCATTAGTATTATCCCGTACCAGGTGTGGTACCCGAGCCAACTAATTATTATACCCGTACCAGGCATGGTACCCGAGCCAACTGTTAGTAATATCCCGTACCAGGCGTGGCACCCGAGCTAACCATTGCTAACCATTTGTTATACTCGTACTAGATGTGGTACCCGAGCCAACTATTAGTATTCCCGTACCAGGCGTGGTACCCGAGCCAACCAAATGTCAATTAATCCACAGTCAAGTAATGAACAAACAACTTGTAAAACCAACAAGTAACACACCGTTTAATCCACAGACTGTAAAACAGGACCTTTAGACATTCTAAACAATTTCTCTAAGCAATGTAATTCATACAAACACTTTGATAAGAAGACAAAAACATACAACTTTCACAGAAATCGTAAGCCATCACCTACCCTTTTTCTCGAGTATATAACTTAGCCTCAACCTTCGTCCGAAGACTAAACACACTCACCCTTTATTTACGAAAATAAATGGTTTTCCTTTTAGCATAATTTAACAACACGTTGATTTCGGAACTTGCATAAATAATAACAATGTGAATTACCACCCCTTAGCCCTTAGCAAAACCAACACTACTTATCATGCCCTTCGTATTCTCGAAACCTCACCTTGGAGTTTCCCATTTTCATACCCATTTAGTTATCCTTGCAATTCCCGATTCCCTGAACCTTCCCGACATCCCAGTCCATAAGCCCTATCATCTTATCATTCCAGGACAACATAAACAACCCCAAATAATTATCAATATCCCATAATTTAATCCAACCAATTCCTAGCACACACATAACCAACACCGAATCCACCAGACTCTGTGCCCAGTGGCCTAATCATGGATTCTCCTTTCCCACTATATAATAAGTACAGAATGTAAGCAGGTCTATCTACTCAATGAAAACCTAGCCTACCTTGATGCCGAGAAGCTGTTCCATACCCTTTTTGGCTCCGTGAAGGCATTCCCTGACGGTTCCGTAGGCCCAAATCCGTGGTTTTGTGTCCTTTTTACCAGAATTCCTTCTGCCCATGGCTCCTAAGTCTTGGAGGAGCCTAGTACAATTTTTGGAACAGCTCTCATCTATTTTTGGGGCTGAAGGGAAGAGAATGAAGTTAGAAACCCATTTTCTTGGGTTTTCTGGTCCAGTCACTCTACTATAGCGGTCCCCGCTCTGCTATAGTGGTACCACCGTAGCGGAGTCAATCGCTATAGTGGAGGTTAACCGTCTTGACTTCCGCTATAGAGGTAATTATTTTGCTATAGCAGAGGTCGCTATGGCAGAGCTGTAGCGCTTGTCACAGATAGAAACTCGGAAAATTCCTAAAAAGAGCCCTTTTCATAACACACCTTGAATCCCCGATGTTCCGAAATAACCCCATCGCATTAACCTTGATTCTGGGAGTTCTACATACCCGAATTCACTTCCGAAGAGTCTCCCGGACTCCTCTATGCCTTAGCTAACAGAAAAATTAGCTCGCAACAAGATATATTGCCCAATATTCACCCAGATTACCCTAGACCATACCTCTCTCCAAAACCGACTGAGACTAGCCTAGCCTAGAATTTTCAACTCCCAAACTCGAAAGTTTTTTCGACTCAAAATTTGGCATGAATGATTTACCTGTAACGATGAACCGGTCGTTACAAGTACTAGTTGCTTCACATCCTCCAAGGCATAAGGGTTATTGTTTGATACTGGAAGGTAGTAGTCCAGTGCTCCCAGCTTGGTCCAGTTGTCAAACCAAATATTAGAGTGACCACATTTAGGTTCCCACCAAATCTCTTGATCAAAGTAATCTCTGGCTGCAAGCACGTGTTTCCAGGTTTGAGAACCCCCTCTCCATTCTACCACCTGAGATCTGTGCCTTTTGCAATACTTATTCCACATAAAATTAGACCATAGGGATTTTTGGGTTCTAAAAATCCACCACAATTTTGCAAATAGTGCTTTTGATACATCAAATAGGGATCTAAAGCCCAGACCTCCTTCCTCCTTAGGTAAACACATATTTGTCCAAGTTACCCAGTGTTTATTTCTCCTTTTAGCTCTAAAGTTCCAAAGAAATTTGGCAAACACTCTGTGCAGATCATGTAGTACACACTTGGGTGGAATTATGGCATATAGTAAGTAGATAGGAATGCTATGTAAAACATTATTAATCAGAACAGCCTTGCCACCAAAAGATAGGAGCTTACCTTTCCATGCATGTAGCTTATTATGTACCTTCTTCATAAGCTCAGAAAAGTGACTTTTCCTCTTCCTAGAATGCTCAATAGGACAACCTAGATGGGTTAGAGGAAACTTACCTCTAGAAAATCCAGTGCAATCTTCTACATCCTGGATGATTGTGTGTGCAGTCTTATGAAAAACAAAGAAAGAGCTTTTTTCTTTGTTGATCTTCTGGCCTGATTGCTTCTCATACTCTCCAAGATTATTCATGATCATTTGTAGGGTCTTCTTATCAATAGCAGTAAATATAATGGTATCATCAGCATATGCTAGATGATTAATGTTATCACTCCACTTAGGCATTCCAAAGCTCTTAAACTCCATGTTACTAAACAACCTATTCAGTGCTTTAGACAAGACCTCTGCAGCTAAAATAAATAAAGCTGGTGATAAAGGGTCTCCTTGCTTGACACCTCTGGAAGAGTGGAAAAAACCATGGGCCTGCCCATTAATGAGAATGGAGTACCAGTTATTGGCAACTAGTCTCCAAATCTTGTCCACAAATAAGTTGTTAAAACCCATCTTTTCTAGGACCTTGATCAGGAATTTCCAGCCCACCCTATCATATGCCTTGGCCATATCCAGTTTGATCACAATATTAGCAGGCTTGCCTCTCTTTCTTATATCATTTATAATCTCCTGGCAAGAAGAACATTTTCAGTGATGTTTCTGCCTTTCACAAATCCAGACTGATTTTGTGAAATAAGTTTAGGCAGTAAACCTTCAAGTCTATCATGAATGATCCTTGATATAACCTTGTTCAGGAAATTACTCAAGCTGATGGGTCTCATATCAGAAAAGGTCTGCATCACTTCTTTCTTAGGTAAGAGGACCAAGTTAGTGTGTGTAATAGATTTAGGGAGAGTACATCCATCAAAAAAAGTTGTCACAACACTTACCAGATCAGCTCATAGTATATCCCAACAACATTGATAAAAATGCCCTGTAAAGCCATCTGGACCACTTGCACTGTCACCATTGAGTTCAAACACAGCTTGCTTAACTTCATCTGGTGTTGGGCAGTCATTCAGCTTAGTATTCTCTTCATCAGTTATGAGAGATGGGATCAAGTTGATCAAGGATAAATCTCCATGATCTGAACTTCCAATAAATTGCTCCTGATAGAACTAAGATGCCTCAACAGCCACCTGCTCATCCCCTTCTGCTCATGTTCCATCCTTTTTCAATATTCTCTTAATAGCCAGCTTCTTTCTTCTTCCATTTATAAGGCTGTGGAAGAATCTTGTATTTTTCTCCCCTTCTGTGAACCACTGAATCCCTAATTTCTGTCTCCAGTATTCCTCCTCATAATGAAGGTATTGCTTTAGCTCTGCCTGTGCTCTCTGTAATACAACTCTGTTTTCTTAGGAGGGATGTTCTTCAAACAACTTTTCTTTGAGCCTGACAATTTCTTCCCTGATGATCAACTGCTTAAAGATATCCCCAAACTTTTCTCTACTCCAGGTTGACAAAGCTACCTTAGTCTTCTTCAGTTTATGTTTAAGGCTTATAAAGATATCCCCTACACCTTCAGAGACCCAATTATTTTTCAAAACATCTTTAAAATCCTCTTTTTTAGTCCAAAATTGTAGGAACCTAAAAGGTCTGGAGAAATGTGGTGTCCGGCCTCCACATGTGAGCGAAAGAGGCGCATAGTTAGACCCTGTTCTAGCTAAGTGTTCCAGCTCTACACAATTAAACAGACCTAGAACAGCTTGGTTAATCACTACTCTGTCTAGTCTTTTAAAAATGCATTCCCTGTCAGCTCTTCCATTCCACCAGGTGAATGGACTACCTTAAATATTTATGTCAAAGAGATCACATGAATTAATGTAGAATGCAAAATTCTCATATTCATGAGGGTACACAGGGAGACCTCCAACCTTTTCTTCCTCACTCAGTGTTACATTAAAATCACCACCAATCATCCAGGGAAGAGTCAAATTATTACTGATAGCATATATATCCTCCCAAAGGTTTAGTATTTCCATAGCATCACACTTTGCATAAACAAGGGTGGTGATGATTGATTGAGCATGTTCTTGAAAAGTTAACTGTAAGGTTAACTACTGGTCTGAGTGAACTAGCACCTCCACAGCAATGTTCTCCTGTACAAACACTCAAATTTTGCCATTTTGATTATAGTTTGCATACTGCATGCCTAGTCTTCTCTTGTATTTCTGTATGTGCCTTGGTTCCTGAATCTTGTCCACAAATAAGTTGTTAAAACCCATCTTTTCTAGGACCTTGATCAGGAATTTCCAGTCCACCCTATCATATGCCTTGGCCATATCCAGTTTGATCACAATATTAGTCGGCTTGCATCTCTTTCTTATATCAGTTATAATCTCCTGGCAAGAAGAACATTTTCAGTGATGTTTCTGCCTTTCACAAATTCAGACTGATTTTGTGAAATAAGTTTAGGCAGTAAGCCTTCAAGTCTATCATGAACGATCCTTGATATAACCTTGTTCAGGAAATTACTCAAACTTATGGGTCTCATATCAGAAAAGGTTTGTACCACTTCTTTCTTAGGTAAGAGGACCAAGTTAGTGTGGGTAATAGATTTAGGGAGAGTACATCCATCAAAAAAGTTGTCACAACACTTACCAGATCAGCTCCTACTATATCCCAACAACATTGATAAAAATGCCATGTAAAGCCATCTGACCACTTGCACTGTCACCATTGAGTTCAAACACAGCTTGCTTAACTTCATCTGGTGTTGGGCAGTTATTCAGCTTAGTATTCTCTTCATCAGTTATGAGAGATGGGATCAAGTTGATCAAGGATAAATCTCCATGATCTGAACTTCCAATAAATTGCTCCTGATAGAACTCAGATGCCTCAACAGCCACCTGCTCATCCCCTTCTGCCCATGTTCCATCCCTTTTCAATATTCTCTTAATAGCCTGCTTCTTTCTTCTTTCATTTATAAGACTGTGGAAGAATCTTGTATTTTTCTCCCCTTTTGTGAACCACTGAATCCCTAATTTCTGTCTCCAGTATTCCTCCTCATAATGAAGGTATTGCTTTAGCTCTGCCTGTGCTCTATGTAATACAACTCTGTTTTCTTGGGAGGGATGTTCTTCAAACAATTCTGCTTTGAGCCTGACAATTTCTTCCCTGATGATCAACTGCTTGAAGATGTCCCCAAACTTTTCTCTACTCCAGGTTGACAAAGCTACCTTAGTCTTCTTCAATTTCTGTTTAAGGCTTATAAAGATATCCCCAACACCTTCAGAGACCCAATTATTTTTCACAACATCTTTAAAATCCTCTTTTTCAGTCCAAAATTTTAGGAACCTAAAAGGTCTGGAGAAATGTGGTGTCTGGCCTCCACATGTGAGCAAAAGAGGTGAATGGTCAGACCCTGTTCTAGCTAAGTGTTCCAGCTCTACACAATTAAACAGACCTAGAACAGCTTGGTTAATCACTACTCTGTCTAGTCTTTTAAAAATGCATTCCCTGTCAGCTCTTCCATTCCACCAGGTGAATGGACTACCTTTAAAATTTATGTCAAAGAGATCACATGAATTAATGCAGAATGCAAAATTCTCATATTCATGAGGGTACAAAGGGAGACCTCCAATCTTTTCTTCCTCACTTAGTATTACATTAAAATCACCACCAATCATCCAAGGAAGAGTCAAATTATTACTGATAGCATATATATCCTCCCAAAGGTTTAGTCTTTCCATAGCATCACACTTTGCATAAACAAGGGGGGTGATGATTGATTGAGCATGTTCTTGAAAAGTTAACTGTAAGGTTAACTACTGGTCTGAGTCAACTAGCACCTCCACAGCAATGTTCTCCTGTACAAACACCCAAATTTTGCCATTTTGATTATAGTTTGCATACTGCATGCCTAGTCTTCTCTTGTATTTCTGTATGTGCCTTGGTTCCTGAATCTTGTCCACAAATAAGTTGTTAAAACCCATCTTTTCTAGGACCTTGATCAGGAATTTCTAGTCCACCCTATCATATGCCTTGGCCATATCCAGTTTGATCACAATATTAGTAGGCTTGCATCTCTTTCTTATATCAGTTATAATCTCCTGGCAAGAAGAACATTTTCAGTGATGTTTCTGCCTTTCACAAATTCAGACTGATTTTGTGAAATAAGTTTAGGCAGTAAGCCTTCAAGTCTATCATGAACGATCCTTGATATAACCTTGTTCAGGAAATTACTCAAGCTGATGGGTCTCATATCAGAAAAGGTTTGTACCACTTCTTTCTTAGGTAAGAGGACCAAGTTAGTGTGGGTAATAGATTTAGGGAGAGTACATCCATCAAAAAAGTTGTCACAACACTTACCAGATCAGCTCCTACTATATCCCAACAACATTGATAAAAATGTCATGTAAAGCCATCTGACCACTTGCACTGTCACTATTGAGTTCAAACACAGCTTGCTTAACTTCATCTGGTGTTGGGCAGTCATTCAGCTTAGTATTCTCTTCATCAGTTATGAGAGATGGGATCAAGTTGATCAAGGATAAATCTCCATGATCTGAACTTCCAATAAATTGCTCCTGATAGAACTCAGATGCCTCAACAGCCACCTGCTCATCCCCTTCTGCCCATGTTCCATCCCTTTTCAATATTCTCTTAATAGCCAGCTTCTTTCTTCTTTTATTTATAAGACTGTGGAAGAATCTTGTATTTTTCTCCCCTTTTGTGAACCACTGAATCCCTAATTTCTGTCTCCACTATTCCTCCTCATAATGAAGGTATTGCTTTAGCTCTGCCTGTGCTCTATGTAATACAACTCTGTTTTCTTGGGAGGGATGTTCTTCAAACAATTCTGCTTTGAGCCTGACAATTTCTTTCCTGATGATCAACTGCTTGAAGATGTCCCCAAACTTTTCTCTACTCCAGGTTGACAAAGCTACCTTAGTCTTCTTCAGTTTCTGTTTAAGGCTAATAAAGATATCCCCAACACCTTCAGAGACCCAATTATTTTTCACAACATCTTTAAAATCCTCTTTTTCAGTCCAAAATTTTAGGAACCTAAAAGGTCTGGAGAAATGTGGTGTCTGGCCTCCACATGTGAGCGAAAGAGGTGAATGGTCAGACCCTATTCTAGCTAAGTGTTCCAGCTCTACACAATTAAACAGACCTAGAACAGCTTGGTTAATCACTACTCTGTCTAGTCTTTTAAAAATGCATTCCCTGTCAGCTCTTCCATTCCACCAGGTGAATGGACTACCTTTAAAATTTATGTCAAAGAGATCACATGAATTAATGCAGAATGCAAAATTCTCATATTCATGAGGGTACAAAGGGAGACCTCCAATCTTTTCTTCCTCACTTAGTATTACATTAAAATCACCACCAATCATCCAAGGAAGAGTCAAATTATTACTGATAGCATATATATCCTCCCAAAGGTTTAGTCTTTCCATAGCATCACACTTTGCATAAACAAGGGGGGTGATGATTGATTGAGCATGTTCTTGAAAAGTTAACTGTAAGGTTAACTGCTGGTCTGAGTCAGCTAGCACCACCACATCAATGTTCTCCTGTACAAACACCCAAATTTTGCCATTTTGATTATAGTTTGCATACTGCATGCCTAGTCTTCTCTTGTATTTCTGTATGTGCCTTGGTTCCTAAAATGGCTCCATTAAAGTAATGAGAAAGAATTTGTGATATCTATGAAGCATCTGGACTCTGTGGAAAGCATGTTGAGTCCTCACTGATCTAATGTACCAAATCAATGATTTTTTATACATTTATGATTGGATTTCACAATTCTAGTATGCAGCACCCTGGTGGGCTTGCCACTATCTGCTTCAGCTGTGATGTTCCTCCCTTTTTTCTGTGTTTGTGGAGATAATCCTGCTTTCTTTAATATTTGGTTTATCTTGTGTTGATTATCTCCTTCTTCCATCTCTTCTATTTTATCTTCTTTTTCTTCCGACTCTTTTGTTCCTTCCTGTTGACCTTCTGATAGGTGGATCTGATGAGAAACTATGTTGTGTAGGGTCTGCACATGTGATATGGGATCCTCCTCAATTGGTGGTTCAGATGCAACTACTAAACC
Organism: Jaltomata sinuosa; assembly: GCA_003996215.1. Lineage (NCBI taxonomy): Eukaryota > Viridiplantae > Streptophyta > Magnoliopsida > Solanales > Solanaceae > Jaltomata > Jaltomata sinuosa. The sequence goes on from QJPP01000636.1 coordinate 161,987, forward strand.
ACCTTCAGATGGCATTGGATAGTCTATTGCAAGGGTCACCTGATCACTCTCAGCCGGGTATCTACTCACTATCATGTCTGAGGGATTTCCTCATATCCCAGAGTCGTAAACTTGAAGAGGCTTATGGTAGCTGGCTGCTGCTAATAAATCCTCTGATTCACTTTGTGCTAATTCCAATGCAAGGGTCTCTACATGTTTTTTCTCCTCTTCTATTCCTTTATTTTCCCCCTGTAGATCATCCTCCCCTTCGCCCCCTTTATTGTTATTATCAGTAGCTATTTGGGATGCAGAGATGCTTAAGTTATTTTCCTTGTTATTACTAGCTGTGGCTTGTTCATGTTCTATATCCGGTGCTACTTTTTTCTCTTGTGGATGTTGCTTGCTAGGAGATATCACATCTTTTTTTTTCTCCTCCCCATCCATTAGAGTTATAGCCAGGCTGTCATCTTCTTGTTTCTCATCATCCTCCATCTCTTCCTCATCTAGCACACCAAAGGCATTGTTTGTAGAAAAATTTTTTGTCGGTGAAGTCACCTTTGTGGCAATGTCACTCAGAAATTTATCTGAGTCTTTCTCAATTTTGAATCTTCTGTTAGTTGGGTTCCATCTCCCCCCATTGCCGACAATCTTCCCATTTGCAAGAGTTCTCTGTTTCACTGGTGGTTTCGTGTGTTCTCCTTCTTCTGTACCTTCTTCATGATTGTTCACTCCTTGCTTTCTCAGTTCTGGATGTAAGCTTCTACATTCATCTTCCTTGTGACCTTGTAGTTTACAAGTCTGGCAATATTTGGGTAGAAAATCATATTGAATCTTAATGCGCTCCACCCTTGCATCCGAGTTGTTACCATTCACCACTTCAATTTCTACTTGCTCGGGCAACTTTGCTAGTAAGTCTACTTGAACTTTCACTTTGGCATAGCTTGGCCTTGTCTTGTTGATTGTGGCCATGTCAAGGTGAAAGGGTTTTCCCACTACTGAGGCAAGAGAAAACAGGTATTCCTTCCCATAAAAGGTGGGAAGTAGATAAGGGAAAGATATCTCGGCCATGGCTTGGGTGGTCTCCTCCTCCGATTTGAAATTGGTATCATAGATCAATGGTCTCATTTGATAGGCTAGACCATATTTTGCAATGATGTAGTAAACATTTTTAGACATAATGTTCACAAAGTCCTCCATCTGATTGAATCTCATCAAGATATGTCTATTTCTAAGTAGACCAATTTTACAATCTCCCTTTATGTTGCACTGCTTAGGAATTTGTACCCTTAGGTCTTCCAACTCGGGCCACCCGTACGAGAATTTTTCTATCACAGCATATTGAAGATTCTCAGATATGTTCATCCTGTGTACTTCCTCCTCAGGCCATGTTACTCTAGGTATGCCATTATTAAAGGATAACTTCTTAATAGGAATTGGATCAATTGGGGTTCCTTTAATAGAATTGAAGGACATAGGTTTCACCAGATCTTCATATTTTATTTTTCCTTGTTGTGTATCTTCCTTGACAGTCGCTGCATCTTGTGTTTTGGCATCATCGATAGGCAGAGTGGTAGGCTCGTTAGCCAATCTCGCGTTATGTGCCATACACTGATCGATAGGCAATATGCTAGGTTTTATCGGGGATTTGGGATGGTATAAGTGTGGAAAATTGGTAATGGGAGTGAGGGATATGAGAGAGAGATTCTGGCCAGCCATTGTCTGTGACTGACCAGTGGCCGTGGTGGCCATGGCGGTGGTAGGGCCGGGGATCTTTAAGGTTTGGTAGGGTTTAGCATGAGAGAGAAGAGAGCAAATTTTTCGGTATATCTTAGAAAGTCATTTTTTTATATTTTAATTTTTTTAAATAAAGAAAGTGACTTTCTGAGATAATAATTATTAGTTGAGTGACCATCTAAAAAATCTACTCTTAATCCTTCAAATCTATAAATATCAAAAATTGAAATTGAAATCTGTAAGATACCCACAAGACTAAATCATGAACCTACAATATAATAAAACTAGTTTAAATAAATATTAGGAATCGTTAAACTTCTCTCTACTATCATAAAATAAATGTAATTTTTTCAAATATTATTTCAAAATTTTAGCATATTTAATTTGCATAATTATAGAAGTTCCTCCATTTCACATGTTTAACATTCACAAAGTAATGTACAACTTTAAATAGAATGATCAATCCTTCAAAAATCAAAGAGGCAAGCTATTGAAGAGTAGATAAATATCTTAGTAAAAAAAAATTAAAAATTGAAAAATCATCACATACTGCATATATACCATTAGACTTTGATTGTTCAGATGGGCATTTTCTCTTTTAGAAATAGGATTTAAAAGTATTATACTGCATGTGAAATAAGTAGAATAAAATCAAATTAATAATTGAAAGGTATAAAAGATTTATAATTACTTATGAAAAATTAATGCCATATATTTAAATAACTAGAAAATTTATGTATGTATTTATTGATTTGATTTAGTTTTTTTATTTATTTTTTCATAGAATCAAAATTAAATCAAATATTATATATTTTTAATTTAAAACCAAGTCAATCCAAATGTCACTTTTTTAATTGATTTGATTTTTCACCAAATTGTGCACTCTCCTATTTATGTATATTCAAGAAAAGAGAAGGATACACCATTATAGGTTTTATCGGGGATTTGGGATGGTATAAGTGTGGGAAATTGGTAATGGGAGTGAGGGATATGAGAGAGAGATTCTGGCCAGCCATTGTCTGTGACTGACCAGTGGCCGTGGTGGCCATGGCGGTGGTAGGGCCGGGGATCTTTAAGGTTTGGTAGGGTTTAGCATGAGAGAGAAGAGAGCAAATTTTTCGGTATATCTTAGAAAGTCATTTTTTTATATTTTAATTTTTTTAAATAAAGAAAGTGACTTTCTGAGATAATAATTATTAGTTGAGTGACCATCTAAAAAATCTACTCTTAATCCTTCAAATCTATAAATATCAAAAATTGAAATTGAAATCTGTAAGATACCCACAAGACTAAATCATGAACCTACAATATAATAAAACTAGTTTAAATAAATATTAGGAATCGTTAAACTTCTCTCTACTATCATAAAATAAATGTAATTTTTTCAAATATTATTTCAAAATTTTAGCATATTTAATTTGCATAATTATAGAAGTTCCTCCATTTCACATGTTTAACATTCACAAAGTAATGTACAACTTTAAATAGAATGATCAATCCTTCAAAAATCAAAGAGGCAAGCTATTGAAGAGTAGATAAATATCTTAGTAAAAAAAAATTAAAAATTGAAAAATCATCACATACTGCATATATACCATTAGACTTTGATTGTTCAGATGGGCATTTTCTCTTTTAGAAATAGGATTTAAAAGTATTATACTGCATGTGAAATAAGTAGAATAAAATCAAATTAATAATTGAAAGGTATAAAAGATTTATAATTACTTATGAAAAATTAATGCCATATATTTAAATAACTAGAAATTTATGTATGTATTTATTGATTTGATTTAGTTTTTTTATTTATTTTTTCATAGAATCAAAATTAAATCAAATATTATATATTTTTTAATTTAAAACCAAGTCAATCCAAATGTCACTTTTTTAATTGATTTGATTTTTCACCAAATTGTGCACTCTCCTATTTATGTATATTCAAGAAAAGAGAAGGATACACCATTATAGGTTTTATCGGGGATTTGGGATGGTATAAGTGTGGGAAATTGGTAATGGGAGTGAGGGATATGAGAGAGAGATTCTGGCCAGCCATTCTCTGTGACTGACCAGTGGCCGTGGTGGCCATGGCGGTGGTAGGGCCGGGGATCTTTAAGGTTTGGTAGGGTTTAGCATGAGAGAGAAGAGAGCAAATTTTTCGGTATATCTTAGAAAGTCATTTTTTTATATTTTAATTTTTTTAAATAAAGAAAGTGACTTTCTGAGATAATAATTATTAGTTGAGTGACCATCTAAAAAATCTACTCTTAATCCTTCAAATCTATAAATATCAAAAATTGAAATTGAAATCTGTAAGATACCCACAAGACTAAATCATGAACCTACAATATAATAAAACTAGTTTAAATAAATATTAGGAATCGTTAAACTTCTCTCTACTATCATAAAATAAATGTAATTTTTTCAAATATTATTTCAAAATTTTAGCATATTTAATTTGCATAATTATAGAAGTTCCTCCATTTCACATGTTTAACATTCACAAAGTAATGTACAACTTTAAATAGAATGATCAATCCTTCAAAAATCAAAGAGGCAAGCTATTGAAGAGTAGATAAATATCTTAGTAAAAAAAAAAAAAAATGAAAAATCAGCACATACTGCATATATACCATTAGACTTTGATTGTTCAGATGGGCATTTTCTCTTTTAGAAATAGGATTTAAAAGTATTATACTGCATGTGAAATAAGTAGAATAAAATCAAATTAATAATTGAAAGGTATAAAAGATTTATAATTACTTATGAAAAATTAATGCCATATATTTAAATAACTAGAAATTTATGTATGTATTTATTGATTTGATTTAGTTTTTTTATTTATTTTTTCATAGAATCAAAATTAAATCAAATATTATATATTTTTTAATTTAAAACCAAGTCAATCCAAATGTCACTTTTTTAATTGATTTGATTTTTCACCAAATTGTGCACTCTCCTATTTATGTATATTCAAGAAAAGAGAAGGATACACCATTATAGGTTTTATCGGGGATTTGGGATGGTATAAGTGTGGGAAATTGGTAATGGGAGTGAGGGATATGAGAGAGAGATTCTGGCCAGCCATTCTCTGTGACTGACCAGTGGCCGTGGTGGCCATGGCGGTGGTAGGGCCGGGGATCTTTAAGGTTTGGTAGGGTTTAGCATGAGAGAGAAGAGAGCAAATTTTTCGGTATATCTTAGAAAGTCATTTTTTTATATTTTAATTTTTTTAAATAAAGAAAGTGACTTTCTGAGATAATAATTATTAGTTGAGTGACCATCTAAAAAATCTACTCTTAATCCTTCAAATCTATAAATATCAAAAATTGAAATTGAAATCTGTAAGATACCCACAAGACTAAATCATGAACCTACAATATAATAAAACTAGTTTAAATAAATATTAGGAATCGTTAAACTTCTCTCTACTATCATAAAATAAATGTAATTTTTTCAAATATTATTTCAAAATTTTAGCATATTTAATTTGCATAATTATAGAAGTTCCTCCATTTCACATGTTTAACATTCACAAAGTAATGTACAACTTTAAATAGAATGATCAATCCTTCAAAAATCAAAGAGGCAAGCTATTGAAGAGTAGATAAATATCTTAGTAAAAAAAAACTAAAAATTGAAAAATCATCACATACTGCATATATACCATTAGACTTTGATTGTTCAGATGGGCATTTTCTCTTTTAGAAATAGGATTTAAAAGTATTATACTGCATGTGAAATAAGTAGAATAAAATCAAATTAATAATTGAAAGGTATAAAAGATTTATAATTACTTATGAAAAATTAATGCCATATATTTAAATAACTAGAAAATTTATGTATGTATTTATTGATTTGATTTAGTTTTATTTATTTATTTTTTCATAGAATTAAAATTAAATCAAATATTATATATTTTTTAATTTAAAACCAAGTCAATCCAAATGTCACTTTTTTAATTGATTTGATTTTTCACCAAATTGTGCACTCTCCTATTTATGTATATTCAAGAAAAGAGAAGGATACACCATTATAGGTTGTGGTGCAGTGATGGGACTACTCCATCCTTAATCAGATATTTTGAATTTGAGTTTTGAATATGAAAATTGAGGAACAACTACACAAATGCCCCTCAAAGGGAGTGGCTTTGTATTTTTGCCTCCATAAGAAAAGTCTTACAAAAATAGTCTTGCTTGTTTTTATGTATAAAATAATTACTTTTTTGCCCCTCTATACTTCAAATATTTTTAAACAATTCTCCATGCTCATTTGTCTCTCAATTTTTATATTTATTTCTTTTTCTCTTTTCTCTTTTCTCTTTTTTCTTTTATCTTTTTTTTTCTCAACCTTTATTTTTCTTTTATTTTTTATTTTATTCTTTCTTCTACTTTTTTTTCTTTTTTCTCAATCTTTATTTTTTTTCTTTTCTCCTCTCAATTCTATTTTTTTCTCCTTTTATTTTTTATTTTTTTATTTTTTTTATTTTTCTCAACCTTTATTTTTTGTTTTCTTTTTTTTCTTCATTTTTTTCTTTTCTTCTCAATATTTATTTTTTTCTCTCAACTTCTATTTTCTTATTTTTTTCTTTGGTTTTTAATTTTTCTTTTCTCTTTTTTTTAATCAATTTTTTTGACCTTTATTTTTTTTATGAGATGTTCTATAATTCTTGCTTTAGAGGCAAGACTTAACCCAAAAACTTCCAAACAACAAATTACACCCATGAACAAGACTTGACACTAGTATATTGTGTCTTGATTTATGAAATGTTTTATAACACTTGCCTCAGAGGCAAGACTTAGCCCAAGGACCTCTCAAAAAATACAAGTTACGCTCCATGGGCAAGAGTTCACACTACTTCATTATGTCTAAATTTATGAAATACTTTATAACTCTTGCCTTAGAGGCAAGACTTAGCTCAAGGATTTTCAAACAACAAGTTATGCCCACGAGCAAGACTTGACACTACCTCATTGTGTCTTGATTTATGAGACATTCTATAACTCTTGCCTTAGAGACAAGACTTAGCCCAAGAACTTTCAAACAACAAGTTACGCCCCATGGGCAAGAGTTGACACTACCACATTGTGCTTGATTTATGAGATGCTCTATAACGCTTGCCTAAGAGGCAAGACTTAGCCCAAAGACTTCCAAATAACAAGTTACGCCCCATGGGCAAGAGTTGACACTACCACATTGTGTCTTGATTTATGCGATGATCTATAACTCTTGCCTTAGAGGCAAAACTTAGCTCAAAGACTTTCAAACAACAAGTTACGCCTCATTGGCAAGAGTTGACACTAGCACATTATGTCTTGATCATGAGATGCTCTATAACGTTTGCCTTAGAGGCAAGACTTAGCCCAAGGGCCTCCCAAAAAACAAGTTATGCCCCATGGGCAAGAGTTAACACTACTTCATTGTGTCTTAATTTATGAGATGCTCTATAACTCTTGCCTAGAGGTAAGACTTAGCTCAAGAATTTTTCAAACAACAAGTTATTCCCCACGAGCAAGGCTTGACACTACCTCATTGTGTCTTGATTTATGAGATGTTCTATAACATTTGTCTTAGAGGCAAGACTTGTTCCAAAGGACTTCCAAACAACAAAGCACGCCCTTAAGTTTACTTCGATTTCAAAGAAAGAAGATCCTCTTTGCGGATTATCCAACTTTTTGTTCATTAGCAAAAAATAATAGAGGTTAAGAAAAAAGAAAAAAAGAGAAAAGGAAAAAAGAAAGATTAAAAAAAAAGAATAAAAAAAAATTAAAGTAGAGAAAAAAAAGGAGAAAAAAAAAAGTTGAGAGAAAAAGGAAAAAAAAGGTTGAGAAAAAAGAAAACGAGAATTAAAAAAATTGAGAAAAAAAATTAAAAAGATAAAGGAAAAAGGGAAAATAAAAATTAAAAGTTGAGAGACAAATGAACATGGAGAGTTGTGGTGTAGAGGGGCAAAAATGTATTTGTTCTATACATAAAAAGGAAGGAAGGGTATTTTTTAAAAACTTTTCTTATGGGGAGTAAAAATTGAAGACCACTCACGTTTGGGGACACTCCATGTAATTTCCTG